>CM019699.1:18625974-19150974 GCA_009760885.1 Achatina immaculata
CTGGAATAACTGACATAACTTGTTAATACTGGAATAACTGACATAATTTGCTTGTATGGTAAAAACTGACATTACTCACGTGTGCGGGAATAACTAATTTACTTAGTTTTACTAACTAATTTACAGTCGTAATACTGTTTGGTATATATCATTATAGTTCTACACATAAAATAGTTGGCGCTAAGGTGTAAATCTGAAGAAAAAAAATACCATCAAAATAGGAATCAAAATCTATCCTTTAACACAACGACAATGCACATTCGGGCTGTGTCTTCATAAAACAGCAGAAACAGAGCAAAGATTTTTTTAAAAAATGAAATGAGAACAGATAATGTGGACTGAGAAAAAGGTAATTTAAAATTTCGAAACATTTCCCTGCGGAGGAGAACTTTCACTGATGACTTAGGAAGTTTGTTGTTGTTGTTTAGCTGTCTAGAACGAAGATGGCTGCAAGACATCGTTGATGATCTAGAAATGGATGCATCAGCAGCAGGCCATCTTCCTCACAACCGAGAGGCCTACAGGACTGCTGTTTGGGAGGCAAAGTTCCACAAGGGACATGTAAATGAATGAATGAATGAGAACGTCTTTGTTGTTGATTAGCTGTCTAGAAAGTTTTTGTTTTGTTGTTGAAATGTCTAGAACGTTTTTGTTCTTATTTAGCTGTCTAGGAAAATTGTGTTATTGTTTAGCTGTCTGGGAAGCTTTTGTTGTTGTTTAGATGTCTAGAAAGTTTCTGTTGTTGTGTAGTTGCCTGAGACGTTTTTGTTGTTGTTTAGCTTTCCAGGAAGATTTTGTTGTTGTTTAGCTGTATAGGAAGTTTTTCTTGTTGTTTAGCTGTATAGGAAGTTCTTCTTGTTGTTTAGCTGCCTAGAAAGTTCTTGTTTTTTAGCTGTCTAGGAAGTTCATGTTGCTATTTAGCTATCTAGGAAGTTGTTGTTTATCTGTCTAGAAAGCTTTTGGTTTTGCTTGACTGTCTATGAAATTTTTTTGTCTTGTTTAGCTGTCTATGAAGTTTATATTGTTGTTTAGCTGTTTAGGGAGTCTGTGTTGTTGTTTATCTATCTAGGAAATGTATGTTGTTGTTTATTATATATATAGAAAGTTTATGTTGTTGTTTATTATATATATAGAAAGTTTATGTTGTTGTTTAGCCGTCTAGGAAACCAATAGTAAGGTCAAGCGGTAAGGAGTTATGATCATATACAAACAAAACACTCGGCTTCGTTCAGTCTCACAACAGATAAAAAATAGAATCTAAACCAGTTTTTAACCGAAAGAGACAAACTCTCACTTGAAAGAGACAAACTGTCAGTGTTTACACGAAAGAGACAGACTTCCAGTTTTGACAGAAAGGAGAAAATTGCAGGACAAAATCTATTACAATTACATTATATAATTAATTGTGTTAATTTAACTTTTACGGCTCTTGTAGGAATAGCCCGGTCTCTGCACATACAAGATGAGAACCGCTGAAAATAATCGGAACCAGTTCTTAACTAGAATTGGTAGGTGTATTTAAAACCCCCAATAGAAGAGAGTCTCATCAGTATGCAGTCCCTCAACACAAGCACTGCCAACTCTTGGAAATAGCAAAATGGAGTGTGCCACTTGTTCTGCGTTTGTTTCGTTATCCGTCATCCACTTTATGCAAACGAAGCAGATGAGGACTTCGATACCCCATGAACTTACGCACGCGATATAGACTAACTAGTACCTCTGTTAATCGCCAGCCAGCCAATGCCTGTATAGGTTTTAGGAAAAGAATTTCAATGAACTTTTCAGTACACGCTTAAAATTTCAAACAAAAAAAAAAACATACCCGGAATTCCTGAAAGTATAATATTACGGGGCAGCCTGCTTGGCTGAGCGGTTAGGCGCTAAGTCTACTAATTCGGTGGTGTCGGGTTCAAGTCCCAGCTGTGTGGAATTTTTTTTTTCTACTATCATCACAACCAAAAGGCCATTGAGGTCAACTCAGCCTCTAAAAATCGGGTACCAGAGAAATATGTGAAGGTAAATACTGGGAGACGTGATACTGACCACATCAGACTTTCAATGTGCCGATGATCTTGGAAACATGGGCCTAACACCGTATCTCCCTGTATGCCTTAATGGCAGGGAAACGGAGATTTTATCTTTTATTTTTAAATTACTAGGGGGATTCTGGTGTTCTTTACAAAGCATCATTAAACGAGTTGGGACACAGGAAAGTAAAAGACCTCGCCGTGTCCTTTTTTTTTAAAAATCCCTTATGCGGAGGTGAATGATTGTAAAACTCGAACAATTAATAAATAGATGACGCAGATTTGGAGCAGCAAAGATGTGATTTTGAGAAAGATGCAAAAATACTCCTGAAAAGCTTGAAGACAAATGAAAGAGATCATCTGAGGAGTTTCAGAGCAACAGACGTTAGTGAAAATCACAGGAAAACGGGGGTCGAAATATCATGGACATGTCACGAGAAGATAGAAGCTAGGGAATGTTGTAACTACTGGAAAATTCAGGGGGGAAAAAAGAAGAAGGAAGGCAAGGAAAGGAAAAAAAAACCTCAACGGACTGACGAAGTAGAGTGAAAATAGAGGAAAGAATTTGAACTGATAAGAAACAAGGATCGCGCAAGATGGAGAAACATGATCGCCAACGATGTCCTGCAAGGCACGTGATAAGTGAAAGTGTAAGAGTTGCCTGGATGTAGAGAAATCAACGAATCAGCTACCAACTGTTGCTAATGTGAATGATTACAGCAAGACAACGTAGAAACATCTACGAGAAAATCCACTCTTTCAGATAATTCTCTGGCAGAATCTATAAACAGCTAACATTTATCTACACCGACACCACATTCTTGAACAACGGTTTGTCAACAGAACAATGGTTGCTCAACAGAACAACGGTTTGTCAACAGAACAACGGTTTGTCACCAGAACAACGGTTTGTCAACAGAGCAACGGTTTGTCAACAGAACAACGGTTTGTCAATAGAACAACGGTTTGTCAATAGAACAACGGTTTGTCAACAGAACAACGGTTTGTCAATAAAACAATGGTTTGTTAATAAGGAGTATATCAGAAAAGTCAAGTATTTAAATTTCCATCTTTTGTTCGCGCTTTTATCTGTTCTTGTATCTGATCCTTGAAAAAAGAAAAGGTAAAATTCCCGTTTCCGCGCCATTAAGGCATATTGGGGAATACGGTGTTAGTCCCGTATTTTCAACGACCTTCGGCACATAAAAGTATGATGTGGTCAGTATCACGCTTGGCTTCTCTACCTTCCCAGATTTCTCTGGTATCCATTTTTAGAGGCTGGTTCGACTCTGGGGGGCCTTTATTTGGCGTGTACCAGAAAAAAAAAATCCCACTGCTGGGAATGAACTCGGTACTACCGGATTAGTAAACCGAGCACCTAACCACTCAGCCAACCAGGCCGGCCCTTGAAAAAAGGCTTTTGTCGAAATATTGAAATGTTGTGTGCTCTTCATTTATAAGTGTTTGTCTTGCTTCCTGCCATTCTTATTTTTACCCACTTTCCTTATCCTTTTTTTATTTGTGTGTGTGTGTGTGTGTGTGTGTGTGTGTGTGGGTGGGTGGGTGGGTGGGTGGGGGAACTGTCTAATTTTATCAACATTTTCCAGGTCACTAACTTTTCCTTTCAACCTAGATTTTCCCCGATTCCTCCAGAATGTTAAATCTCAGATTTTTCCATAGGAAACAAAAATTCCTTCCATATTCCTTCTAAAGATAAAGAAGATCCTCCTTTTAGTCTTCAAATTCATCCTCAAGGAGTCACTTGCCTCCCTCTTGAGAACCCCTGTCCAATAACGAAAAATGACATTCTCCAGCAAGCAAGACATTACTTCTACTGTCTCCAGCAAACAAGACATTACTTCCACTGTCTCCAACAAACAAGACGTTACTTCTACTGTCTTCAGCAAACAAGACATTACTTCTAATGTCTGCAGCAAACAAGACATTACTTCTACTGTCTCCAGCAAACAAGACATTACTTCTACAGTCTCCAACAAACAAGACATTACTTCTATTGTCTCCAGCAAACAGGACATAACTTCTACTGTCTCCAGCAAACAAGACAAACGAAATCGACAGGGATTGAAAAAAAAATCATTTTTGTTTTAAAGGTAAAGTAAAGACAAACTGACCTTTTAAAATATGGGTTCGTTTCTGAACATTTCTGATTACCCTCAGGTTAGCAATTAAAAGTGATGACGTTTAAACACGTGGTGCTGCAGCGCCTGACCTGATCTGTGTATGACATGTCATCTCGTTTGATCGGCCGACAATGTCAATGTGCTCAGACCAGCCACGCCAAGTTTCTTTCAACAAGCGCTTAAAACAGCAAAGACAAATGATGTTTGAACTTTGAACAGTGGCCCGAAATGCTGAAATTGTTTCGCAGGAAAAACACAATTTTGTCCCGCGGGGTTGCCATAGATTTCCTGTTTAACATATGACATACTGTAAGGTTAAAGAATAATCTCACAAGTCCGTCTTGGAAGGGTACATAATGGGGAAAAGAAAGAGAGGAAGACCAAGGCGAAGATGGATGCAAGACTTCGTTGATTATCTGCAGATGGATGCATCAGCAGCAGGGCATCTTGCTCACAATCGAGAGGCCTACAGGAGAACTGTTAGGGAGGCAAAGTTCCGCAAGGGACATACAAATGAATGAAATGAGCTGTTTGCACATAGGATTTATGGTGATCAAATAAATCAAAGTTGTACAATACAAAGGAATTATAATCCGAAGCGTTTCTGTCTCCCTCACTTTCTGTCTCCCTCACTTTCTGTCTCCCTCACTTTCTTTCTCTCTCACTTTCTGTCTCTCTCTCTTTCTGTCTCTCTCACTTTCTGTCTGCCACACTTTCTGTCTGTCTCTCTCTTTCTGTCTCTCTCTCTTCCCCTCACTTTCTCTCTCCCTCTCTTTCTGTCTCTCTCACTTTCTGTCTTTCTCTCTCTCACTCTCTCTCTCTAACTCACTACCCCCACCCCCCCAACCCCCCCGATAAAAAAGGAAACTATATTAAAGTTACACCTAGGAAAGGTTAATACCACCCCCCCCCAACCCCGTACAATGTATCCTTTAGCTGGCCTCACGGTAGTGCCAGTCCTGACTGCCAACTCTGTGTAATAAAATGGGAAAAAAAGAACAGACATAAAACTGAAAGACAATCAAAATCAACGATTGTCTGATTTGCCATGAACAATTGGCATCTGCGAACGCCCTAACAACAGAGAAAATCTCTGACTAGAGAAGCAAAAGAACAGCACTGATAAACTGCAGTACGAAAATAAATATTGCAGCATCTTTGTTTCCCTGCTGCATTTTTCTACCAATCGGAAAAAAGATGGTTATTTTCATCCAGTTCTGAATTTCTTTAAGCCATCCATAGATTTTATAGCAATGCTGATATTGGCGTACATTACTGTGTAACTAGCTGATACTGGCGTACATCACTGTGTAATTAGCTGACTGGCGTACATCACTGTGTAATTAGCTGATACTGCCGTACATTACTGTGTAACTAGCTGATATGGCGTACATCACTGTGTAACTAGCTGATACTGGCGTACATCACTGTGTAATTAGCTGACTGGCGTACATCACTGTGTAATTAGCTGATACTGCCGTACATTACTGTGTAACTAGCTGATATGGCGTACATCACTGTGTAATTAGCTGACTGGCGTACATCACTGTGTAATTAGCTGACTGGCGTACATCACTGTGTAACTAGCTGATATGGCGTACATCACTGTGTAATTAGCTGACTGGCGTACATCACTGTGTAATTAGCTGATATGGCGTACATCACTGTGTAACTAGCTGATATGGCGTACATCACTGTGTAATTAGCTGACTGGCGTACATCACTGTGTAATTAGCTGATATGGCGTACATCACTGTGTAACTAGCTGATATGGCGTACATCACTGTGTAATTAGCTGACTGGCGTACATCACTGTGTAACTAGCTGATATGGCGTACATCACTGTGTAATTAGCTGACTGGCGTACATCACTGTGTAATTAGCTGACTGGCGTACATCACTGTGTAATTAGCTGATACTGGCGTACATCACTGTGTAATTAGCTGATACTGGCGTACATCACTGTGTAATTAGCTGATACTGGCGTACATCACTGTGTAATTAGCTGATACTGGCGTACATCACTGTGTAATTAGCTGATACTGGCGTACATCACTGTGTAATTAGCTGATACTGGCGTACATCACTGTGTAATTAGCTGATACTGGCGTACATCACTGTGTAATTAGCTGATACTGGCGTACATCACTATGTAATTAGCTGATACTGGCGTACATCACTGTGTAACTGGCCGATTTCTCGTCAAAATTCTGCTTTGAACACTAACTGCCAGTGCCTTGAGCCTGATTGACTTGCTACTGCGGCTTACAGTCTGGGTATACTGAACCGGCAAGAGTAGGGAGTATCGTTGACTAAGAAGAAAAGAAATACTTCGCCAATACTTTGCTGGTCAAATGTTCCGGCGCTGTCAGTTCCTCGCAGCAAGAAGATACGAGCCTGCAGGTTTAAAGTGCTTAGTGAAAGCAGACTCTCACCTGGAATCCCCAGGGTAAGAGGAAACAAGGAAGATAAAGAAACACCCGGCGAAGGATTCTTGAAGCAGGGATTAAAAAGATGTACTACACATGGAAAGAGAGTAGAAGAAACAGCCCAGGATAGAAATAAACGGAGATCCCTTGTCGATGGCTTACGCCCTTGATAGGGGTACAAAAGGCGAAGGCGAAGAAGGAAGTGGAAATTGTTTTTTTTTAAGTGCTGCTAATTACAACTTGTTGAAGTATGGCTTTGTCATGGATTAAGTGTAAACCACAGCCATGGGACACAAGGGCCGGAGAATCTTATTATTATTGTCTTAAAGAAAGAACAGAAAAAAGGAAGATAGATAGAGAGAGAGAATGAATGAATGAAAGATTTTTATTTTTAAAGGCTAAAGAATCGGGCACGCAGGCCCGTCTTACATTCTGCCCTTCATCATTCCATCTTTCATTCTTCCCACATACTCGATTTAATACAAGTATACAAATTAAATTAGGAGAGAGAGAGAGAGAGAGAAACAGGCAGAGAGAAAAAAGTGAGGAAAAGAGATATATATATATCCAAATAGACAGAGAGACAGAAAGAGAGACAGAGAGACAGAGAGAGAAAGAGAGATATAAAGATAAACAAAGAGACAGAGAACAAAGAAAGAGACAGGGAGAGACAGGTACAGAGAGATTGATTGATTGATTGATCTTTATTTCAAAAGGGTTAAGAGAGAAAAAGAAAGAGAGATAGAAAGAGAGAGACAGACAGATACAGAGAGAAACAAAGAGAAACAGAGATGGAGAGAGAAACCGAGAGGCAGAGAAGGAGAGACAGAAGCAGAGAGAAAAAGAGATATAAACAAAAGAGAAACAGAGACAGAAAGAGATATAGACAAAGAAAAGAAAAAGAGAGACAGGAAAAGAAACGGAGAGAGAGAGAGAAAGATAGAGATAAAGGCACAGAGTGAGAGAGAGAGAGAGAGAGAGAGAGACAGAGACGGATCAGAGAACGAGAGGGAGATCCAGAGAGACTGAACTTTAGATAATATCTAAACAAGCCAAACAAGAATAGCTATATACAGACGATTCTCTTTACTGTGACACCCTTCAGTGTTACCAGCTCTAAAAGCAAATGTTTTTTTTTAAAGAACTACTGTTGTAAGGGGAATGAATGAAGGTGTCTAGTGACTACGTGCGACTGGCGGGAAGTATGACGTCACAGAGACAGAGATGCATGGCGGCCACTAGCACTGTGTGTCACTTGTACAGGCTGTTGCTAATCGTGAGTATTGGGCTAAAAAAACCTCATAGGTCTGCATTATATACATTAAATAAAGTGACAGTTGAAGTAGGTTCGGTAACTGAGGAGAGAATAAATTGATCTGACAATGATATGTGGAATCTAGTTCTTTTTTTCTGTGGCAACTACATGTTGAGACAACTACGTGTTGAGAATTACATGTTGAGACAACTACGTGTTGAGAACTACATGTTGAGAATTACATGTTGAAACAACTACATGTTGAGAACTATATGTTGAGAACTATATGTTGAGACAACTACATATTGAGAACTATATGTTGAGACAACTACATGTTGAGAACTATATGTTGAGAACTATATGTTGAGATAATTACATGTTGAAAACTATATACTGAGACAACTACATGTTGAGAACTATATGTTGAGACAACTACATGTTGAAACTATATGTTGAGACAACTACATGATGAGAACTATATGTTGAGACAACTACATGTTGAGAACTATATGCTGAGACAACTACATGTTCAGAATTACATGTTGAGACAAGTACGTGTTGAGAATTATATGTTGAGACAAGTAAGTGTTGAGAACTATATGTTGAGACAACTACATGTTGAGACAACTACGTCTTGAGAACCTCCCTACAACATAAGAATAAAAACTGGAAGACACCGACACAAGTAAATAACTTCAGTTACCTTGGAACGATAGTAACAACGGATGGCAAGTGCAACAAATGAAATAAAGTCACCAACAGGTAAACCAAAGACAGTTTTTTTATGACACGGAAAACGTTACTGACAAATACGAAAATGTCCATAAAAGTGAGGAAAAGCGCACTACAGTATTGCTATATGGTTGTGAAACTTGGACATTCGACAAAAAAGAAGACAAAGAAACTAGAAGCAACGGAGACGTGGTTTTTGGAGAAAGATGCAACACATACCCTGGGCAGACAGAGCAACAAAAAAGAAGATGTCCTCGAAGAAGTCCCAGAACAAAGAAAACTGGTTAAACTGACAAGAAAACAAAGACAAGTCAAAATTGCTAGGACATGTCAAGAGAAGGACAGAAGTTAGAGAACCTGGTAATGACTGAAAAAATTCGAGGGGAAAAAGAAGAGGAGGAAGACCAAGAGAAAAATATCTCAATGGACTGACCCAAGTGGCATGGACAAAGAAAAGATAAAAGGGATGGCGACTGCAGTAAAACTGGTTAATATAAATAAGGTAGATAGAGGTGTATGGTGCAGTTTTACAAAGTGAGGGAGGAAGTGAGCAAGGTGAGAAAAAAACGAATATAAAGTATGAGAATGTATAAATGAAAAACATACAACATCCGATATTTCGGCGTGAGCCTTATTCGAGGATACATGCAAAACAAAATACAAACATATATAACTTATCTGAAGCGTCTTGCTCTCAGTAAAGCGGAAATGTGTGTGGAAGAAGGAGGAGAGGAAAAAAAAAAACCGTTGCCTACAGACAAAAGATTCCCGATATAGCCAATCATAGCGAAGAAGCGGAGAGAGAGGAGGAGAACAAGTGGGAGAAGGGGTTGGGGGAAGGCAATAGAAACATGATAGCCGCTAGAAGTGTCGGGGGGGGGGGGGGGGAAGGGGAGAAAAAGAGGACGCGATAGATAATGAATGAAGAACTTAAACACCTACAGGGAGGAAATGTAAAACTGGTGAATGGGACAAGATCAATATGTTGGCAGAGAAGGAAATAGGATGGTGGTAGGGAGGGGTAGCATAGAGAAAGAAAATAGAGTATAAAAAAGGCCAGTGGAAAAATAAAGAAGTTACACAAAGCTGAAGACATTGTTAATTCCAGCTGGGTGGAGACAGCCAGTCTGGAAAATAAGGCGCTGTTCTAGGACCCTCCGAGATCGTACATCTGCGGAACAAGAGCGGATCGCACTAACCGAAATGTCCTGTTTACCCCTGTGGTTACCAAGGCAAAAATGTTTAGCCACAGGTGTCCAGGCCCTCTTAGAAATATCATTGAGATGCTGACGAAATCGATCTCCTAACCGTAAGCCAGTTTCCCCTATGTACTTCAAACCGCAACGTTTGCACATGATAACATAAATGACATTTCGTGAAGTGCAGGAGAAACCCTCCTGTACCGATAACGTGGATTTAGGGAAAGATCTGGCTGGCCAGGACAAAGAAAAGCATCTGAATTAATCGGAATAACCAAGGACAGCACAAGATGGAGATGCATGATCGTTAACGCTACCCGGCACTGGACATAATAATAATAATAATAATAGTAATAATAATAATAAAACAAAATAAGTCTAATTTAGCACTAATTACAGATGAAACAATAAGATATCTCATTACATTTTGATAGAACAGTCGCGTTCTCACACATCAAGAAAGTAAAGAGATAGAGAGAGAGAGAGAGCAAGAGTGAGAGAAAGAGAGAGAGAAAAAGAGAAAGTAGAGAGAGAGAAGGAGAGAGAGAAAGAGAGAGAAAGAGAGAGAAAAAGAGAAAGTAGAGAGAGAGAAGGAGAGAGAGAAAGAGAAAGAGAGAGAGAAAGAGAGAGAAAGAGATAGAAAGAGGGAAAGAGATAGAAAGAGGGAGAAAGAGAAAGAGAGAGAGAAAGAGATAGAAAGAGGGAGAAAGAGAAAGAGAGAGAAAGAGAAAGAAAGAAAGAGAGAGAGAAAGAGAAAGAGAGAAAGAGAGAGAAAGAGGGTGAAAGAGAAAGAGAGAGAAAGATAGAGAAAGAGAGAGAGAAAGAGAGAGAGAAAGCGAAAGAGAGAAAGAGAGAGAGAGAGGAAGAGAGAAAAGAGAGAGAAAGTAGAGAAAAAGAGAGAGAGAACGAGAGAGAGAAAGAGAGAGAGAGAGAGCATAGACAGATGGTCTTTGGCATGGAACACTCAAGGGAAACGGAATAGAACAGGGCTGACTTAAACACACAAAAAAAGACATACAGAAAGGATACAATGAGGGCGTGTGAAAACAGAGGGATCCACGGCCAATGACGCGGAGAAGAAAGCCACAGACTGAAATGACTGGAAAACCCTTCGTGTTTTTATGCTTTGGGGTACAGGCTACATGCATTATGTTACTTGCACATGACATTTAGATAGTACCTATTTAATTTAAGCATAAAATTATATCAGTCGACTACTAAATTTATAATGAAATTTTTAGACCAGTGGTTCTTGAACCTTTTTTGCCCCGTGGACTCCCCTCCGGCCAGAGAGAAGTTGGTGGAGCCCCTTTTCCAGCTTGAGAATACTTGAGGACTCGTCGTTAAAAATTTAAACGATAAATATAACCCAGGTTATATTAGGGTTTATTTTAAATCGAGTCAGTCCATTTTCTGGTCCGTGGGCCTCCAACAACTTTTCCGTGGACCCCCCGAGAAACAATGGTTCTAGGCTGTTTAAAAAATAGGAATATTATCGACATCTTACATGAAGCAGGGGCAGTAACCAAGAGCACTCAAAATCTACTGGAAGCAGCGGAGTTGTGGTTCCTAAGAAGAATGATGAGAACACCATGGACAGCCTAGAAAACAAGTGAAGAGGTTCTAAGTAAAGAGGGGGGGGGGGGAAGAGAGAGAGAGAGAGAGAGAGAGAGAGAGAGAAAGTATGGCACAACCCAGAATACGACAGTCCAGGGTTTGTAGAACATGTTTTGAGAAGAGGCAAACTGGAACAACTAGTGACAACAGGAAAACTGGAGGGACAAAGGAAGACAAAGAAACAAGATACTTGATGAACTAAAAGAGTTGCTCGGAATACGGTCCAGTACACATCTTATAGAAAGAGCAAGGGATAAGATGGTTGTAGAAATCAGTGACGAGAAACACCTGAATGCTATTGACCAGAGAGAAAGAACGAGATATTGAGAGAGAGAAAGAGAGAGAGAGAGAGACATCTTACATTCTTCTCGAGCAGTTAAACGCCACAGAGTGCTTGCATCGTAGTCCGCCATGTTTGTTTTCAGCGAGTTTTTAAACTTCGTCAAGTGATCTTGTAATTATCAAAATTCTTATATTAAATTAAAATATAAAATATATGAGAAAACTAAACGTAAAACGTTCGCATATAAACGTATATAAACATATATATTCGCATATAATCACTAAAATATTCACGGACTGAAATGATCTAATTCGTATATTAGTGTACACCTGAAATGAAAAACGATATCTCTCATACACTTTCTACACAACCAAATGAGAATAATAATCAAAGCTTGCCTTACCCATTCAGTCACATAGCACACACTCTGTCACGAGATCGAGTACCGAAATGTCATGCGCGAACAGCCCATCGTGTCATTGTGATAGGGGTGCGAGCAATGACAATTTCAGCGGCAGTGGTAAAGTACATAGGCGTTGTCTTAACATTCCAGGCTGAACGAGCGACTATGGTCTTGTACCGTTTACAATGTCCCTGCATCCATTTCGCCGGGTGTTTTTTTTTTCCCTTTATAAAGGTAGCGATGACCTGTACCGTCCAGGTAAATACGCGGATGTACGCCAGGACAGAAAGAACTGCGGAAATGAGTCGAGAAGTCGATGTTTGAACATTGCAGACTTTAATGTAGGAGAGTTTCGTGGTCTCAAGTCTCTCCCTCTCCTCCCTTTCTTACTGAATCATTAATTAATGCGAGATACACCTGTGATTCAACGTTTCGATAAGCAATATTTGTGCACCTGAAGCAGGGAGGATGCTTGCAGTCAGGTAAGCACCTGGAACGTAGTTAGTTTAAATATATGGTGTCATCAGAATCTGTCCGAAAATGAGAAATTGGTGGATTGCCTAGCTCTCTAACTGGAGTGTGTACTGGACTGTTTAAAAGACAAGATTTAAGAAAAAATGCTGTTGTTGATAGATAGATAGATGGGACCTGACATGGAAACCCTCAAGGGAAGCGAAATCAGGGAAGACCAAAGAATTCATGAAGAAGGGATACAATGAAGGATGCCCCCCGCACCCCCCCCCCCAAAAAAAAAAACAAAAACAGGAGCACTAGCATAATGTGACATTGGAGATATGAGACACGATGTTATTTCCTATATTTTCTCTTCTGCCATTACACCAGAGGGTGATTTTGTCAGGGTCAGATCTGTCACTTTTCATCTCCCACCTTAAAGAGTGACAATGACTCACTCTCAGCTCTTTCCTCCCGGGCTGTTCCCACGCTCTGGCAGAGTAAACTTTCCTAGGAAATTTTAGAAGAAATAAACTAGAAGGAAGTTCATTTATGATTTAAAATCATGGGCCGGGTTAGTAATCAATTGCTTTTCATTTTATTTCATCATCATCATCATCATCATCATCATCATCATCATCATCATCATCATCATCATCATCATCATCATCGCCTTTCACTCCCTTGAGAGCATAGGCCACGGCTCTCCAATCTTTCCCGAGAAACAGCTGAGAAACATATAAATGTCTTTGAATGTAAATGCTACAGAAGAGTTCTTCAAATATCATGGACACAAAAAAGAACAAATATATCTATACTCCAAGAACTTAATATTGAAGGAGGCTGGCTAGTAAAGAGGATTAAAGAGAGAAAACTTAAATATTTTGAACACATTAAACGTCATGATAATTTAGAGAAGGCCATATTGGAAGGATACATAATGGGAAAAAGAAAGAGAGGAAGACCAAGGCGAAGATGGCTGCAAAACATCATTGATGAGCTGCAAATGGATAGACCAGGAGCAAGCCATCTTGCACACAACTGAGAGGCCTACATGAGTGCTGTTAGTGAGGCAAAGTTCCGCAAAGGACATGCAAATGAATGAATGAATGAATGAATCATCCCTGTTCTTGGAATTATTCTCGCTTCCTTCCATGTGTATCCCTTGTCTCTGAGCACTGTCATAATTTCTCTTCTCCAAGTAAGTCTAGGTCTTCCTCGTTTTCTGTTTCCTTGAGGATTCCATGTCAGTGCCTATCTTGCTATGCTGGAGTGAGGTTTCCTCAGAGTGTGGCCGATCCACCTCAACTTCCAAGACATGATTTGTAGATTCATAGGTTCTAGTCCTGCCCTTTCCCAGCCCTCCTCGTTCCTGATCGTGTCCTGCCGTTCATTTTATTTAGACGTTGCCTAAATATCTCTCTGGCATAGTCGTGAAAGATCTATCAATTCCGCCGGTGTTGTTTTGAAGTGAAAGGGTTAATGGTTGGTTGACAGCCTCCGACCACTTTGGCCCAAGACAACGAAGTGTTTTCCTTGGCGTACTAAAATACTGTGTTATAATGACACTTTTCGTCTAAGATAAGTGTCCCAGTGGCTGCAAGTAAAACAGCTTCTAGTGCAGCAGAGTTAGACGGAGATGTGTGGCGCACTTACAAGGAGGAAGGAAAGCAAGAACAATTAGCACTAAGAGATGAGAACTGTGGTTTAGTTATGAAAAAAGTAAACCAATATTTCAGCAAAAGTGTCTGTTTCAAGGACAACAGAGAACGCAAGACAAACAACCATAAACATTACAAGGCAAGCTCTCACATGGACCCCTAGGGTTAGAGGAAGCAAGGGAGACTTAGAAACACCAGGCGAAGAAGTCTTGAAACAGGACAGAAAGATGGACTACACCTAGAGACTGACAGAAGAAACAGCCCAGGACAGAAATAGATAGAGACCCCTTTTTTCTGTTTCAGATTGGGGTAAATAAGCGAGACAGACAGACAGACATAACGGTATACAGACACACAGATAGACAGACAGACAGGGACAGATAGATAGATAGATAGATAGATAGATAGATAGATAGATAGATAGATAGATAGATAGATAGATAGATAGATAGATAGATAGATAGATAGACAGAATGAATGAATGAATGAATGATCTTTATTTTTAAAGTGTAAAGAATTGGGCACACAGGCCCGTCTTACATTCTGCCCTTCATCAATCATTCTTCCCACGCACTCGATTTAATACAAGTATACAAATTAAATATTATATTCAAAGTAAAAGAAAAGAAGTAATTAACCTAATAAATAGTTTCACACACACATACACAAACAGACATATACATAAATAAAAATACATTGTCAGTACAGATCTTCTAACATACGCTTTTTAACAAACATTAAAATAATTTCTAACAATATCTAACAAGTTACTTTTCGCACTATGTCATTTTAGTACTTGATGGTTAGCGAGCCATGAGTTGAGGGACTGCTGGTTATTCTGAGACGGCATATAATTACAAGCAAGTAAATAATGAAACAGTTTTGAGCTAAAGGATGAAGTATTACTAATGGATTTTAAATGGTAGAGGAGGGTGTACCAGAGCTGTACTGTAGAGTATGCAAGGCTTTTCTTGTACGGATCAAGCCTGGGTTTAGGAAGAAGACAGTTTTTTAAACGCTGGCTATGTGTATTGTTATACGTAAACAGTGACCACAAGTAAGGCGGAGCATTGTGCGACAGAATTCTGTGAACAAACTTAACTTTGTTAAAAATGATTCTGTATTTGAGAGGTAGAATTTTGAGTTGTTTGTGTTGATCTACAGTCTGTACTGGGTGTTTGTCACAAATAGGATTTAATGTTCGTTTGTGAAGTGAGTGGAACCTTTTTGTGTTTGAGACTGAGCATCCATCCCAGATTGTGGAACAGTAATCTAAGTCTGTTTGTATGTGTGATGTGTAATATATATTTCTTGTGTCTTTGTCGATACAGTGTTTTATTTTGGCCAGTTGGTAAACTTTCTGTGCAGTCAAGTTTGTTAGGTTATGTACGTGAGAATTCCAAGTTAAATGCTGATCAATGATGAGTCCTAGAGTTTTATATTAATGAACATTTTCTATTGCCTTAGTCCCAGCACAAAGCTGTAGTGAGGTTTTTGTACCATTCTGCAGTTTCTGTCTTGTAGTGATGAGCATGGATTTTGTTTTGTTGGTGTTTATCAGCATACCATTTTTATTACTCCGTTTAATCAAACTGTTTGTATTATTTTGGAGCGTTGTCTGTAGGTTATTGATGTCATAGTCACTTTTGTAAACATTACAGTCATCAGCGAAAAGATCACACGAAGAGTGCTTTAAATGTAGTGGTAGGTCGTTTATATAGATAGCAAAGAGAAGAGGACCAAGAATGGAGCCTTGAAAAATACCAGTATCAACCATAGAAGAGTCAGATATTTTGTTTCTAAAGCAAACTACTTGTTTTCTACCTGAGAGAAAAGATGTAATAAATTTAGATAGATAGATAGATAGATAGATAGATAGATAGATAGATAGATAGATAGATAGATAGATAGATAGATAGATAGATAGATAGATAGATAGATAGATAGATAGATAGATAGATAGGCTACTCACCCGGTGGTACCAGCTGTAAATACGGCCAGGCGTGATACTGACCACATCAGACTTTCATGTCCCGATGGTCTTGGAAATATGGGCCTAACAACGTATCCCCAGTATGTCTTAATATCATCATCGTCATCATCATCATCATCATCATCATAGCCTTTCACTCATTTGAGAGCATAGGCCACGGATAAAGGCTCTCCAGTCATCCCTATTTTTGGAATTATTCTCTGCTTCCTTCCACGTGTATCCCTTGTCTCTGAGCATTCTCATAAATTCTCTTCTCCAAGTAAGTCTAGATCTTCATAGTTTTCGATTTCCTTGAGGATTCCATATCAGTCCCTGGCTATGCTGGTGTCGGGTATGGTGGTATTGTGCATGCTGGTGTCGGGTATGTTGGTGTCGAGTTTGCTGGTGTCGGGTTTGCTGGTATTGAGTATGCTGGTGTCGGGTATGTTGGTGTCAGGTATGGTGGTATTGTGCATGCTGGTGTCGGGTATGTTGGTGTCGAGTTTGCTGGTGTCGGGTTTGCTGGTATTGAGTATGCTGGTGTCGGGTATGTTGGTGTCGGGTATGTTGGTGTCGGGTTTGCTGGTATTGGGTATGCTGGTGTCGGGTATGTTGGTGTCAGGTATGCTGGAATTGGGTATGCTGGTGTCGGGTATGCTGGTGTCGGGTATGCTGATGTATGGCATGGAAATGTGGATTTTACATTTTTTTACATATCATACAACATATGTGGTTAAGTGGGTAAAGTGTCGGCTTGCTGAGTAAGTGTCGCAGGTATAACAAAGCAGTGACTGTCCGCCCACAGGGGAAAAAAAGACGTAATAAAGTCACCATCATCTTCAGCCAATAGATTTAGCCAATAGAAATCATCTTCAGCCAACCGAAATCATATTTAGCCAATAGAAATCATCTTCAGCCAATAGAAATCATATTTAGCCAATAGAAATCATCTTCAGCTATGCTCTCCTCAGACAAGAAGTAACTGTCCAAGTAATGGAAAGGGGAAACAACTCTTGGATCTGAAAGATAAATATTTGAAGAAATAATTGTATATTCTGATTTTTTTCGCAGGTCTTGGACGATGTTTACCTACAAAAAATTGTCTCGATCTTGCCATTCACTCCAGAAGACCATCATTCGCCCTGAACATCTTCACAAGTTATGTGGTTCACCTTGGTGGTATAATTTTCCGACAACTTAGAACATACCTAACTTTTTAAAACAGACGCCGTAAGGGAAAACAAGCCACACCACCACAGCAAAATTTTTCAATGTAGAAAGAGAAAAAAATGGGAAAAAGAAAGAGAGGAAGACCAAGGCGAAGATGGCTGCAAGACATCGTCGGTGATCTGCGAATGGACGCATCAGCAGCAGGTCATCTTGCTTACAACCGAGAGGCCTACAGGAGAGCTGTTAGGGAGGCAAAGTTCCGCAAGGGACAAGCAAATGACTGACTGACAAAGAAAAAAAACATTTACGGGAAAATTAGTCACGTGTTTGCGGGACTGCGAGGAATTCATAGTAGGTGAAAGAAAAGAGGTTCCACTACATTCAAGTCAGGGTTCTCATGCAGTGGTTCCCAAAAGCTGGTGACACTGCCACCTAACCACCCCTAAATGGGGCGTTGAGAGGATCTGGAGGGCAGTGAGGGGACAGGGGACACCAGGGAGTATCAGAATCAAATGAGCGAAAAAAAAAGATGTCTCGGGGAGCTAGGGATGTGGTCTGGAAGGGAAGCAATGAAAAGATTTCTCGGGGAGCTAGGGATGTAGTCTGGAAGGGAAGGGAAAAATATTTCTCGGAGTTCTAGGGATGTGGTTTGAAAGGGAAGCGATGAAAAGATTTCTCGGGGAGCTAGGGATGTGGTCTGAAAGGGAAGTGATGAAAAGATTTCTCGGGGAGCTAGGGATGTGGTCTGAAAGGGAAGCGATGAAAAGATTTCTCGGGGAGCTAGGGATGTGGTTTGAAAGGGAAGCGATGAAAAGATTTCTCGGGGAGCTAGGGATGTGGTCTGAAAGGGAAGTGATGAAAAGATTTCTCGGGGAGCTAGGGATATGGTCTGGAAGGGAAGAAAGGTTTTCTCGGAGAGCTTGGAATGTGGTCTATAAGGGAAGGGATGGCAGCATGTAAAATCTTGGGAATCACTGTCTAATGACGTTTACACCAGCAACAAGCATGTGATAGAATTGTATGTTCTGGATGTTCACTGCAGTTCGGTACCAGCGGTTTTCAAATCAGGGAAGAATGAAATGACCAACATTTTGAATTTCTGACAAAACACGCTATCTCCAGCTTCTGTTGAGGGTACTGATCTGCGTAAATAGTGGGAAAAAGTGTGCAAAAAATATACACAGACAATCAGTCAGTCATTTGTATGTCCCCTGCGGAACTTTGCCTTCCTAACAACTCTGTTGTAGGCCTCCCGGTTGCAGGCAAGATGACATGTTGCTGATGCATCCAATTGCAGATCATAGACGATGTCTTGCAGCCATCTTCGCCTTGCTCTTCCCCTTTTTGTTTTTTCCCGTTATGTACCCTTCCAAGACGACTTCTCATCAGTTTAATGTGTCCACAATGTTTAAGTTTTCTTCTTTATGAACCAACCTATTCAATATTATGTTCCTGTAGTATGGATATATTTACTCTTTTTTGTGTCCATGATATTTGGAGAACTCTTCTGTAGCATTTACATTCAAGGGCATTTATGTATTTCTCAGCTGTTTTGTTAAGTGTCCAGGTCTCACAGGCATATGTTGCGATGGTAAAGATGCATGCCCTTAAAAAATCTTATTTCTGTAGTTCTGTCTGTTCCTCTCCACAGCTTCTTTAGCTGTTTTACTTTCTGAAGGGCGATAGATGTCCTCTTTTTAATATTTCCCTCATTCTATCTCTATTATTAGTTTGTAATGATCCAAGATATTCAAAATTCTCCACCTCTTCCAATTGTTCCTCATTGTTACATATTTCAGCTGCCTTGTTTGTTTTGTCAGTTGTCATCAATTTAGTTCTCCTTGCATTAAGATAGAGGTTCTGCTCTTCGCTGTCAATTAGTTGACATATTAATAAAATAACATATAATAAGAACAAACTTCGCTAAAGTAAAAAAAAAACAAAAAGAAATTTAAGTTAGAAAAGTCCATCATCTTGTTGTCCAAACATGGCCATAGGTGTCTTGACTTGATCTTACGTATCTCCATCAGTGGACAAGGATATTGTAACGTCCGTGTCTTGACTTGATCTTACGTATCTCCATCAGTGGACAAGGATATTGTAACGTCCGTGTCTTGACTTGATCTTACGTATCTCCATCAGTGGACACGGATATTGTAACGTCCGTGTCTTGACTTGATCTTACGTATCTCCATCAGTGGACAAGGATATTGTAACGTCCGTGTCTTGACTTGATCTTACGTATCTCCATCAGTGGACACGGATATTGTAACGTCCGTGTCTTGACTTGATCTTACGTATCTCCATCAGTGGACAAGGATATTGTAACGTCCGTGTCTTGACTTGATCTTACGTATCTCCATCAGTGGACACGGATATTGTAACGTCCGTGTCTTGACTTGATCTTACGTATCTCCATCAGTGGACAAGGATATTGTAACGTCCGTCTACACGAGGCGAGATGAAGACACGCAGCGGACTAAGATTCTGTCCCACCTCTGTGTTGGCACCCTTCAGTGACAGACTTAGCCTGGCCAGCGGGGGCAGGGATTGCCATAATCCCTGTGGTCGTGGATTCCGCTAAAGAAGTATCGCACCCCCCTCCCCAGCTCTGCTTGTTAGCTACGCTCAAGGACTGAAAAAATATAGCTGCCATAGCCCGCTAGAACAGAGGATGCTGTACCTCAACGTCTTCACAACATAGCAAAATTCCTGAAACAACTATATAACTGATTCAATACGTGTTATAACAATGTTTTAGTTCATTTATATTGTTCAAGAAGATGTTCTTTGTACTATCATATTATTCAAGCAGTTACTCTTTCCTCCTCACATCTCACATTGAAGTTTCACATAAATGATTTCTCATGAACATTTCACTGATTCATTTTAATTTGACAATTAATAACAATATGATCAATACGTATAGCTGATAACTCACTTGTAATAATAGGCATAGGCAAGATTATACACATTTCATTATTTTCATCATAGTAGCACGAAATCTCACAAAATCACAATATCAAAATTCTCATAATTCTACAAGCAGTATTTAAGCAGCGTTCACAATATTCAGTAATACAAAAGCTCTTGGTAACAATTACTGTACGATCTCTTGCTACACTAGTTCAATCTAACACTATGTCTCTATCTCTACATTTCTCTTGCTGAATGCCTCTTCCCCTCCTCTCTGCGTCTCCTCCTCTCTCAGAACCCCTATCTGCTCTCCGCCGGCCTTCCTGAATCCTCCTCCCTTCTTTATATTCGTAAGTTCTGACCACGCCAAAACCGGTCGCAACTGGCGTCTTCGCTTTAGTCTCTTTCATCTCTGTCGTCTAATTGTTACCTCCCATTAACAGGTCCACCATCTCTTTCATGTTACCTGCTTCGGGACCTAGTCCGTTCTCTGTTCAGTCGTTTGATCTACTGGTCAATTGTTCCCCCTAGGCTACTGCATGTTCGCGCGAAGTCGCACCTCTAGAACTGGACCACTCTCACGATCTATCAGATCTATCGATACGGTTTTACCTTTGATCAGGTCTTTGAAGTACCGAGTATCCGTTCCTCGCTCCTCTAACTCGCTCCTCTAACTATAACTTCTTTGTCGCCGTTTGATCCACCATCCTGCCACCCAATACCCTCCTAACTATATACCTGATCATTCCACTAATAATAATAACAATAATAATAATAATAATAATAACTATAATCATTACTTACAAGGCTATGCTACAGTGTGTGATGGTGAGATCTAAGGGGGCTGGGACTGGTTGGTTGGGGGGGGGGGGTGGGGGAGGCAGGGAACAAGTAGAAGAAATCAGAACCTACAGAGAGAAAAAACAAAGAAAAAAGTTTTGGTTTTTTTTTCGTGGGGGGGGGGGGGGCGAGAAGGATGCGAGCTGGGAGACAAAGAGGCGGTAGTCCGAAAAAAGTTTGGAACCGCTGACCTGTGCAATGTGAATGATTGCAAACCATTGTCAGTTGCTGGTAGCAGTCTCTCTGTAGCCTACCTGAACCCTGCCTCATGCGTCAGGCTATTGTGACACATGATCTTTGTCCAGGGAGCAGTTCGGGTCAGGTAGGATATTGGCAGGTTATGACCGGCTTATTTAAAAAAAAATACAAGGTCAAATCTACTTAAGGCTTTGTTTCTTAGTTTTTGTAAAGATAAAAACTGAATCTCTTCCCGCCAGGAACTGGTACAAATTTCTCTTAAATTCATTGCTTTCATCCTGAAATTATTTTTGAAAACAATAGTGGAGAATATTTCATAAACTAGAATATTCAAACAAGAAACTAGAAAATGAAACAGAAATCGCGAAAAGCATCACAGACTGGTTATATCGCATATATTCTAATTTTCATACTTGTAATTGCAGTGTTTTCTATCTTTCTTTCTTTTACACCTCTATGTGCTACGGAGTTCGTGTATCTATACCGATATCCTCTTTCCAAGGAAGAGATCGAATCACGTAAGAACTTGTCCAAAATACAATACTGGTGAGCCCTAAAAGGTTAAGGATAAACCCAGATGCTCTGTTTAAATCTTCTAACAGGCCAAGAAAAGATCACAAAGAGAAAAAAAAAGACATACCTTTTTTAGAAAGTAAATTTACCTTTTCAAATGTTTACTCTTCCGAATCCAGGAGCGGTTTTTTTTAACTGTTTAACCATTCCATTTCTTGGACAGGCAAAAATATTATTGCCCAAGGAGAATATAAACAACTGTTTTTTCCCTTGTTAAAAATCTCGATAAATTTATTGTATTTTTTTTATCTTATCTGTTGTACAAACAGCGATGATTCCCTAGTCTTCCCCTTCCTTGTGCTCTGAAAAGAAAATTAAAGAGGATAAGGCGTTTTCACACAAATTTCTTCTGCCCGCAACAGAATGTCCCTTCTGTTCCTGTATCTTTGACAGTTTTTAAGCAACCAATCCCCAGGTATTTGAGACGAACCGGAAAGAAAGCTAAGAAGAGCTGGGCAAACACAACTGCACTCACTCCCCGGCTCGTCCACAGGTCACGCTGTCCCCTTACCTCCACCGCGCGAATCCTGTTCAGGTCTGTGCTAATTTCCTGTGCAAATATCACGTGCGCTGGCAAGCAGAAAACGAGGAAGATCGTTTTCCTGTCTTAAGAATGTATCGAAATCCTGATAGGATGTTTTGGAGGGTTGAGGTGGGGGTGGGGTGGGGGGGGGCGTATTATATGACTAGTCTTGGAGTGACTTTGTCGAATTTGTAAATTTAGCATGTTATGTCTTTGTATATAAAAAAAAGAACAAATATATCCATACTACATGAACTCAATATTGAAGAAGGCTGGCTAAAAAGAGAAAACTCAAATATTTTAGATACATTAAACGTCATGAGAATTTAGAGAAGACCGTCTTGGAAGGGTACATAATAGGGAAAAAAGAAAAGAGAGGAAGACCAAGGCGAAGATGGCTGCAAGACATCGTTGATACTCTGCAAATGGATGCATCAGAAGCCGGCCATCTTGCTTACAACCGAGAGGCCTACAGGAGAGCTGTTAGGGAGGCAAAGTTCCTCAATGGACATGCAAATGACTGATGACTGATGTCTTTATATCCTTATGTATGCATGTGAAAACCGGAAAACACCAAAATAAATAGAGAACGAATTGGACGCAATCGATAACAAATGTCTACGAACGAATGCTTATGTATACATTCATTCATTCATTCATTTGCATGTCCCTTGTGGAACTTTGCCTCCCTAACAGCACTCCTGTAGGCCTCTCGGTTGTGAGCAAGGTGGCCTGCTGCTGATGCGTCCATGCTATGTATACAATGGGACGAAATTCAAGACTAAAGCAGTCTTAGCAGAGATGAAGGAAAGAACGCGGCCATATGTGGGTCACGTGATGAGAAGAAATAATCAGAGATTCACAAATCAAACCATCAAACTGGAAAAATCTGGAGAAAGAAAAAGAGGTCAAACTCAGATGACACTAAAGAGAAGAATGACAAGAGAGGCTGAGAAGGTAGGCAACAGTCATTTTAACCTTGATGAGTCTGAGGACAGAGACTGATGGTCAGACACGGTGAGAGCCTTGTGTGATGTCTGATGGCACGGGAGAGATGTAAGATGTCTTTGTATATCCATATGCGTACAGATGATTGAAGTTTATAGAAATTTCTCCTTGACTGCCGATTATATATACATAATTAGTAGCAGTCAGTCAGTCAGTCAGTCATTTGCTTGTTCCTTGTGGAACTTTGTCTCTCTAACAACTCTCCTGTAGGCCTCTCGGTTGTAAACAAGGTTGCCCTGCTGCTGATACATCCATTCGCAGATCATCAACGATGTCTTGCAGCCATCTTCGCCTTGGTCTTCTTCTCTTTCTTTTTCCCATTATGTACCCTTCCAAGATGGTTTTCTCTAGATCATCATGACGTTTAATGTGTCCAAAATATTTAAGTTTTCTCTGTTTAATCCTCTTTACTAGCCAGCCTTCTTCAATATTAAGTATGGATATATTTGTTCTTTTTTGTGTTTATGATATTTTATGAACTCTTCTGTAGCATTTACATTCAAAGGCATTTATGTGTTTGTCAGCTGTTTTGTTAAATGTCCAGGTCTCACAGGCATATGTTGTAATGTGAAAGATGCATGCCCTTAAAAATCATTTTTGTAGTTCTGTCTGTTCCTCTCCGCAGATTCTTTAGTTCTTTTACTTTTTGAAGAGCGATAGATGCCCTCCTTTTAATTTCCCTCATTGTAGCTCTATTATCAGTTAGTAGCGATCCAAGATATTCAAAACTCTCCACTTCTTCCAATTTTTCCTCATTGATACATATTTCAGCTGCCTTATTTGTTTTGTCAGTTGTCATCAATTTAGTTTTCTTCGCATTAAGATAGAGGTTTTGCTCTTCACTGTTCTTACGGACTAATTAGTAGTAACATGACAAAAATGACGAGAGGAAAAAAAATGTACGTAAGGGACTCTAATTCGGCTGGTGGTGCCGTAGGTAAAAAAAAAAAAAATATGAGAATCGGGGTAGGATGTTTGGCGTATCGACTCCACAGAAACGACTTGCACAACGAACATGGGCTGTCGTGGCTGTGGCAGATTATGCCAATGAAATACAGCCAAAATCATCCATGCGTGGAATTCCTCAGCAAAACGTTTCTGAGCAAGCTAACATATGACCAAATAGATGAAAAGTATTATTATTATTATTTTAATTCAAATTAAATCTTAGTGACAAATGGGATATTTTAAAAAAATATGTGACTTCTTTTGTTCTTTTACTCTTTAAGGATTGAAAGTGAACGAAATCAATTTCAAACTGATCTAATTCAAATTTCTCCTAAATTCATTACTTTCTATTTGTAGCTGTTTGATTTAAAAAAAAGGAACAAGCCTATTTCACCAAATGGAAATATAGAAACAAGAAACTAGAAAATATAAAGCAGAAATTCCCGAAATATACGAGCGGGCGACGAAATATATTTTTCTATTTTTCACGTCTTTAATTTGGAGACTCGTGTTTAGAAAAGGCTCTGGAGAGTTGGCTGAGATTCCGGATCTTGGTGACTATGGGGCCCCTTATATTTTCCTAAGTATGTATCCAAAGCAAGAAAAGAGGAAGAGGGAGGGGCCGAAAACAGGGCCGTAGGGCTCCCCTCAACAGCCTGGACCGTTGAACAAAGCCCTGTTTCTCTCACCTTTCACGGGACCTTTTTTAGAACAACGCGCTCCTATATAAGCTGAGTTATTTGTATTAATAGCAGTTTTTACCTAGCATGCGCTGCAAGATCAAACACTTTTATAGATGGGAGTTCTGAGTGGCTCAGTGTCAAGATGTTCTCTTACTAACCAAATAGTCTCGGGTTCATATCAAAAGAAGCAGATTAATACCCCGCCACTAGATTTTTTTCGTTAAGTTAACTGTCGTCCACTCTCCTGACCTTCTGAGTCCCAGGTTTGGATGTCAAACATGTGTTCCCGGACACAACCGTTAGCACACCTGCCTTTGAGGACAAAAGTTAACGTGTAGCGCAGACAGCGGAGAAATGTCTGCAATGCGAAGGGGTAGAATGGTATGCTGCTGCACACAGTTGTTGGTGAGTTAAGATAAAATATTCATATGGTCATTACCACCTTTATTATCGCCATCATCATCATCATCATCATCATCATCATCATCATCATCATCGTCGTCGTCGTCGTCGTCGTCATCATCATCATCCTCGTCGTCGTCATCATTATAATCAGTCGCCAACATTGACCTTTTTCTTCTTCTTCTTCTTCCTCTTCCTCTTCTTCTTCTTCTTCCTCTTCTTCTTCCTCCACCTCTTCTTCTTCTTCTTCCTGGTTTTCTTCTTCTTTTTCTTCTTCTTCTGCTGTTGCTGCTGCTCCTGCGCGTTCCTTCTCAGATGGTTAATCCAGTTTCAGATATGAAAGTTACCTTCGTGACAGGAGTTTCTAGACGATCAGCTGTACTTTCTTAGAAAGAATTCTGCTGGCCACAGACAGGACCTGAGTTGCTATATTTGATTTCCTGAAGTGAGGAAACCTCTCTCGATTTATGTGGCGTTTAAACAGTGTCAGAACCCACAGTGTTGTCTGGTTATAGCTGGAGTTAGTACAGTGTTGTCTGGTTAGAGCTGGAGTTAGTACAGTGTTGTCTGGTTAGAGCTGGAGTTAGTACAGTGTTGTCTGGTTAGAGCTGGAGTTAGTACAGTGTTGTCTGGTTAGAACTGTGGAGTTAGTACAGTGTTGTCTGGTTAGAGCTGGAGTTAGTACAGTGTTGTATGGTTATAACTGGAGTTAGTACTAACTCGAGATCTAACCCTACAACACTGTACTAACTCGAGATGAAACCATACAATACTGTGTTCTATTACTTTACCGCGTGAAAGTTTTGTTTTGTATTTGTAGAAACGCGTATTAAAAGTCAATATTTAGCCGTAACAGAATTTCTCCTTGACCTGATGAGCGGGTGGGGGAGGGAGGGGGTGGCGCGGAAGAGGAGGCGAAAAAGGCCCCAAGCAAATAAATAAATTTTTAAAAATATTAACAACACGCCCGGAACCTCAAGTCACGTTCTGGAAACTTTGCCAGATGTTGGTTGATTTTTTTTCTTCTGAATTCTTTTTAAAAAAGTATTCTATTTCTGTATATTGCATTGTATATCTCGGCAGCTACATAGACCAGGATGGTGACACCAGAACGGAAATTAGAATTCGAATTGCAAAAGCAGCACTGACCTTCAAGAATCTTGAGAACATGTGGCACTCTAAAGTTACAAGCATAAAAAAACCAAGCTAAGATTATTCAATTCAAATGTGATATCCACCCTCATTTATACATGTGAAAGCTGGAAAACAACTAAAGAAACAGACAAGAAATTAGACTCTTTTTGAAAACTAATGCCTCAGGAAAATACTCGGTATAAAGTGGAATGAATTCAAGAACAACGCAGAGATAAGACAGATGGATGAGCAAACAACAACCTGTCTCGTGGGTGATCAGAAAAAGAAGACATACATATGACAGTCTTGTGCTGAGAAGAAAACCAGAGAATCCCAAAACAAGCTATCAAGTGGAGCACACCAGGCCGAAGAAGAGGTCGACCACGTGAAACTCTAAAGAGGACATTGTTAAGAGAGGCCAGTTTAGTGGGGACAATATCCCTTAATGAAGTTGAAAGACTCGCAGAGGACAGGAAAACTTGTCAAACAACCATGAGAGTCCTATGCGACTTTTAACAGCACGGGAAGGATGTAAGATGTAAGATACTACATTGTAATGAATACAGTTTTATTTCTACTTGCATGATAAAACTCATTTAAGCAGGCAACTGCTTCGATGAATCTAGATGGAGATAAGCTGCAGATTATTATAAACAGTTAGCAGACGATAGAAACCAGGCCTAAACGCCGTCCACGTGAGATCAAAAAGTGACGCTCTCTTGTTAATGAAGTTTAGAACCGGACATGCTGAGCGACAAGCGATGGTGAAATTTAATATCGGAAGTGGATATGTTAATCAGCTACAGATGGAGCTAGTCGAGCTGCCAACTTCTGAACTCTACGTTTAAACACTACACTGTTGCCAGCAGAGAAAACCTCCCATTTTTACAATGGGTGCAGCAGGAGTCAGAGAAAAAAAGTGCAGTCACTGATAAATAACGATAAAAGAGGGAATTCACAAAAATGTCCCGCGAACGGTAATTTCCGCCTATCAAACTGAGGACATGTTCGTATAAAAGATGATGTTTAATAATCCTAATTAAGACTTGTCATCTCCATTTTATCATCGTTATGGAAATCATCATTTCTCCATCCATCTTGAATCTTTTTTTCATCATTGCGATGTATCAGTATTATTCCTATAGTCTCTGTTATTTTTATCATTCCTTGATCTTCATCGTTATCGTCAAGCCTTGCCTGGCACAAATAAGACACAAAAAACACCTACAAACTTACCTGAAATGCTTGGCTTGAAAATGTCACGAGAACTGATCACGTTCCAAAGAAAACTTCTCTTCCATGTTTTATAGCACAAATTAGCTGTACTCACAGCGCGAGATACAGTTCTCTTCTGAACATGTAACTGTATCTTTCGTATATCTAAATACGCTGAAGTTAGTCTCAATGACTCTGTTGTTTCAATCGATAAATCTAGGATCTATAGCACTGATTCATTGTATTAAACACCAAAGAAAGAAAAAAAAACTTCCATTAAAATATACGCTACTGATCAGTCTAAAATGATTGTCTATCTTCAGAAGGCACGGCTCAGAAATTCCAGGTTTAGGGTGTTGTGATTGTCGCCAAAGAGCAGCAAAGAGGTACTCACTTTTAAAGACAAAAATATTTTGAACTTCATCCACGAAACTGATCAACAGTTATCAGAAATAGATCCAGGCAGAATCTGCTTCACTGAGTTTTAACAGTTAATAATGAGGTTCTTTTGTCCCAGTGCTCAGAAGAACCTTAGATCTGTCTCACAAGTTCTACAGGTAACGCAGGACTGGAGATGATATCTTTTGGCTACAGCACAATTAGCAGCAACTTGAGTTAACGCTGAACTAGTTTGCTTCGAATTTTCCTACAGAAAACTGAAAGAAATGGACGCAAAGCGGGGACAAAAATGGAGAAAATCTTTCACGAAAATAGCGTCCCAGCGGGGATGTCCCAAAATATTGGTGCAGGATTTGTTGTCATGTTTGCTAGGGGGCCCAGACTATGATACAACTCGTTGGTTTGGACTGACTTGCCTCGCTCAACAGCTCGGATAATGTCGGCCAGGTATTCTTAGCTCACACTTCAGGGCTGTTGGTTTAAGAGAGTCTTGAGATGGCATTAGGATTAGGGACGGAATGAGAAGAGGGGAGGACAAATGGGAATAGAGTGAGAAACAGGAGAGGGGAACGAGACGAAAATGAAAGGAGGATGAATCAGAGTTTATTGAAAAAGACGGTGAGAGGAATTGGGGAAAGGAAACAATGAGTGAAAACTTTTCAGGGAAAATAAGAGACAATAGAGAAGCCGAGAAGGAAGAAAGAAATAACAAGGAAGGCTGTCTAAGAATGGAGACACTTCTGTGTATTATAAATTATATTTGTTTAAAACGAAGAGATTGTTCAAAGCAGCGAAAACCAGAGATAACTGATGGATTTATGAGAGAGAGAGGGAGACTGGTGTCGAAGTCTGAACGAAGGGCAGAGTAGAAGGAGCTTTAGGTAGTTATCCTAGCTGTCTCTGGGGGGTGCGAGATAGCCAAGTTGAATAATGCTGTGTTCTTTCGTGGCTGGTTGGTTGTTGGTCCTACCGGAGTCCGTAGTCATTCTCTTGTCATTTTTTTTTCTCTCAAGTCTAAAAGTACTTTGTCTTTGATTGTTTCGAGGTCTGACCATAAAATAGTGTGTCCTCGTACTTTACCTTTCGAAGGTCTGATTATTGTCTACTTGTAGATAGTTATCTTCACCAATCTTGTAAATCATAACTTTTATCCATAAGAGTTGGTGCTTTTTTATCACAAAATCTACATTATTACTTGTGCTTTGTTTCGTTTTCTTTAAGTGTGTGTGTTTTTTTAAATTCGTGTTTTTCTACATCAGAAACAAGAGGTGCAGGTTAGAAAAGAGAAGCAGATTCCAAAGAGGTCATTATCAATCAAGACTGCCAGTCTCAACGTATGACTAGATAAGGAAGAAGAAAGAAAATAATAATGAAGAAGAAGAAAAAGAAGAAGAAGCAGAAGAGGAAGAAGAAGAAGAAGAAAAAAGAAGAAGAAGAAGAAGAAGCAAAAGAAGAAGAAGAAGAAGAAGAAGAAGAAGAAGAAGAAGAAAAAGAAGCAGAAGAGGAAGAAGAAGAAGAAGAAGAAGAAAAAGAAGAAGAAGAAGAAGAAGAAAAAGAAGAAGAAAAAGAAGCAGAAGGGGAAGAAGAAGAAGAAGAAGAAAAAGAAGAAGAAGAATATTCTATTATAGAAATACTGATTTTATAGACATTCTAGACTGGACTTCATAGTTGTATACAGGTATAGTTTTATGAGTATATACGAGTATTTTATTTTTAAAAGTTACGTAGTTTGGTAAAAGGAAAACAAACTGAGTTCTCCCACAACGTGATGTTCATTTGTATTCTCTGGCAGATTGGCAGTTGCTGGACATTATATTTCAGACTTATTTTGTTCCTTGTTTTCTCTCCTATATAAAGTTTATACAAGTTTATACAAGTTTATACGAGTTTATACAAGTTTATGCAAGTTTGTCCTGGGCAAGAGCAGAAAAAAGGCAAAGGACAGGCATTTGTGGAAAACCCTTGCGTAAGACCCATGTGCCCTGGGCACTTAAGGTTCAGAGAGAGAGAGAGAGAGAGAGAGAGAGAGAGAGAGAGAGAGATGCAAGTTTATACGAGTTTATACAAGTTTATAAAGTTTATACGATGGGCGTCCTAAAAGTAAGCTTAAAGGCATGTAACGTTCATAAAAATGATGTCGAGCTAATGAATATCGTTTGAGGTCTTCCATATTCGCCAGATGGCATCACTGTGTAGCACCACCTATCAGTTAAAGATGAAGGGTTTAACTGTAGCAAAGGTCCAAACAGGAGGTTCGGGCTGTGGTAGGATTTCTGAAAGTCTAAGCAGGTTCCAACTGTGGAAATTCATAGCCAGCTGATGGAGGTCTGTGGAGGCGGGGTGATGAGTTGACAGCTTGTGGTGAAATGATGCACTGACCTGGGAACCGAGCGTATGACAACCAGTGACGCAGTGCGGGTTGGCAGACCATGACACTAGGTATGGTAGCCAGCAAAAGTGCGCCGAACGTGAAGTACTGGAGAACAGATGAGCGACTGTAAAGGAACTGACGCATAACTTTAGGGAACGAGTGGTACTTTTATCACGTAGACATTTCAGTGAGTTATTTTACTTTAAGGCTGGTGGTCATATCGCGCGAATGACTAAACGACTTTTGTTCTAAGAATGTACATTTTTAGTGTCCATGAAATTACAAGTTTTAGCCTCGTTTTAGGAATGGAAAATTCCGGGGTGCACACTTTATAAGGCTCAAGCAGATTAAGCTCTAGCAGTCTTGGGTTGAACTATGGATTGAATGGGCGACACTCTCTTCAATGAGAAGCTCTTGGATGAAATAATGTTTTTGTTCGTAGGCAGTGTTTAACTTGCAGAGTAGACATACATATGTATGTAAAAACATGTGATTTGCTGTGAGCAAGATTTTGTGTTTAAGAGCTATGACCTCAATGACCTATTGACTCCCTTGAGTAGACCTTGTAGTTGTATCTGTTGCATCGTTTGTGTGCTTTAGTTGTCAGTGAGTAAACTGAGCCGTAATATAGTGTTTTGTACATGTAATTTGCATGCGCTTGAGGCTATAGGCACGTTAGTGCGAATAAAACTAAAGAAGTTCGAGAGAATATGTACAGTAGTAGAAATAGATGGAAGAAAGAAGACATAAAGTGGAGAGAATATGTACAGTAGTACAAACAGATGGAAGAAAGAAGACATAAAGTGGAGAGAATATGTACAGTAGTACAAATAGATGGAAGAAAGGAGACACAAATTGGAGAGAATATGTACAGTAGTACAAATAGATGGAAGAAAGAAGACATAAAGTGGAGAGAATATGTACAGTAGTACCAATAGATGAATATATACAATAAAGAGATGTGGATACTGATAAAAGGGTGTGAACTTAGTACACTGAGTACAGATATACTCAGTCAGTCATTTGCATGTTCCTTGCGGAACTTTGCCTCCCTAACAGCATTCCTGTAGGCCTCTTCGTTGTAAGCAAGATGCCCTGCTGCTAATGAAAATAGATTTTCAACGATGTCTTGCAGCCATCTTCGCCTTGGTCTTCCTCTCTTTCTTTTTTCCCATTATGTAGCTTTCCAAGACGGTCTTCTTGAGATTATCATGACGTTTAATGTGTCCAAAATATTTAAGTTTTCTCTGTTTAATCCTCTTTAATAATCAGCCCTCTTCAATATTAAGTTCTTGTAGTATGGATATATGTGTTCTTATTGTTTCCATGATATTTGAAGAACTCTTCTGTATCATTTACATTCAAAGGCATTTATGTGTTTCTCAGCTGTTTTGTTAAGTGTCCAGGTCTCACAGGCATAATACTATGAGAAATAAATACATATACCGGACTTGACAAAATAGCGTATGAGAGTATGTCAGGCTGAGCAGTGTCCAAAAATAAAGGTGCAGTTGGGGATTTCATAAGATATTTGCACGATGGGTCCCTCCTCGAGCCCTTTTCAAGGACCAAAAGTCAGAGAGAATGGCATACGTCCTGTCACTCCTGTTACACTACGCTATTCATTGTCTACATTTCCTGGAACACATTATCACCGGTGACGAGAATAACTTTTCACCATAGCACCCCAGAACCGAAACCTTCAAGCTTGGAATGGAAGCATTATGGCTCTCCACGAATCAGGGAATTCGAGAACTTACCACCTGTTGACAAAGTGATGGCTACCGTGTTTTGGGGATAAGAAAGTCGATTTCCTAGAACACGGAAGCGACGATTAATGCAGGTGTATACAGTGCAGCACTGGAGCGTTTTCAAGCTGCCATCAGAGGTCGTTGTTCTAGGAATGTTGAAAACAGGTGTGTTTGCTTACTTCTCCATGATAACGCGCGGCCCACATACATCCATTTAGATTCTGGAACTCTTACCACATAATGCTGTTTAGATTCTGGAACTCCACACCACATATGGCTATTTGGATTCTGGAACTCCTACCACATATGGCTGTTTAGATTCTGGAACTCTACACCACATATGGCTGTTTAGATTCTGGAACTCCACACCACATATGGCTATTTGGATTCTGGAACTCCTACCACATATGGCTGTTTAGATTCTGGAACTCTACACCACATATGGCTGTTTAGATTCTGGAACTCTACACCACATATGGCTATTTGGATTCTGCAACTCTACACCACATATGGCTATTTAGGTTCTGGAACTCCTACCACATACGGCTATTTAGATTCTGGAACTCTTACCTCATACAGCTATTTAGATTCTGGAACTCCTACCACATACGGTGATTTAGATTCTGGAATTCTTGTAACATTTTCTGTGGGAGAATCTGGACCATCCCCTATAGACCTGTTCTGGTGTCACGTGGTTTCCACGTCTTTCCAGCTCTCAAGGAACATCATGGTGGCCACAGATGTGACAAGGATGTCAAAACAGCGGTGGTACGATGGCTCTATGTCAAGGACACTGCATTTTACGAGATGGGCACAGAAAAACTTGTCCTAATTTTAGACAAACGCCTCGGTCGTCGTGGAGACTGTGTGGAAAAACAAGGTGTCCATCGTAGAGCACAGTGTACAGTTTGTTATTGTCCAAACAAAATTTGGTCCATAGTGGAGTCATGTTTTAGAAACATTTCTTGAATGACTTCCCTTTAATTGAGGGAAGTCTTTAGAACTGTTATGCACGAAACAGTTATGCCGAAATCTAAATAGACGATTGCATTGTCTTCTGGGCACATAGAGCTGACCGAAAGAACGATGGCATCTTTATATATATATATATATATATATATATATGAAAGATCTTAAATCTATTTTTAAAAGTTATGAAAGGTTAACTTTCTCCTAGAAAAGTTACAGGGTTGCATGGCTACAGTGGATGGTGGACATGCAATAGACGGGGTTGATATCCTTAAGACACTCAGAGAAGCCGGTCGAATCGCAAGTTCAAGCAACAGTTCCGAATCTGCAACCATGAACAGATTGCTGGGACATAGCATCAAACATGGAGTGCGCTACAGTGGGAAGCAGAGAAGACTGGTCAATCAACGCAGAGCTGGTATCATCAGCCGCCAAACACTGGTTGAAATATTGAATATGGGACCGGAGCACTCGTGGGCTAATCGTCCGATGTGCAATGAGGGTGATCCATCGACTATACAGGTATAATTCTCATTTTCAAGTATTATAAATATATACTGTTTCATAAAATACTCATTGTAAGGGCATGCTGCTTAATATAATTCTCACTGTAAGTATTAGAAATACTTTAAATAATCCCGTCTGTTTGGGTAGAGACTCACTCGACATTTCATAATAAATTATGGACATTCCAGCTTTCACTTTACAAGTAACAACACACATTTCCACACATACAATACAATGTGCAAAAGCAAAAAGTGGTTATAAACATTCTTTATTCATCGCTTAACATTTGTGAAATTTACTATAAATACTATATAACAACGTCCTTTTTTATGATCTGTTGCAAAGAGGTCAATAATTCTTGATTCTATGCACTTTAACACAAGTCTACCTGCTTTCCCTTTTACTTATATGTGTATGAACAGTACATATTAGTCATATGTGTATGTACAGTACATAAAAGTCATATGTGTATGTACAGTACATATTAGTCATATGTGTATGTATAGAACATAAATGTATGTCGTATTAGCAAGAACTATTCACACTTTTCTATGTTTCTGTACACATAAAAATGGCGGGCATGTTCTCGTACTCATATAAAAACGAATATTCTCCAACAAAAGTTTTATGTAATCATGAAATAGAATACCGGGTAGGGGTATTCCATTAGTTTACTTTTTAACAACTGGTTAGTACCCGTATATGATCTCTTAACTCTAGATCTCTCTCTCTCTGAACCTTAAGTGCCCAGGGCACATGGGGCTTCCGCAAGGATTTTCCACAAATGCCTGTCCTTCGCCTTTTTTTCTGCTCTGGCCCAGGTGAGCCCTCTATTGCTCAACATCCTTTCTGTTGTTCTTCTCCATGTCTCTTTTGGTCTACCCTTACTTCTGCTCCCCTGTGGTGTCCATAGATAGTACCCGCAAATCTGATCTTGTAACCCTGGGTAGTAACTGCATCTGATCTCTTAACTCTGGATAGTAACTGTATCTGATCTTTTAACTCTGGATGGTACCTGTATCTGATATCTTAACTCTGGATTTTACCTGTAGCTGATCTCTTAACTCTGGATTTTACCTATATCTGATCTCTTAACCCTGGATGGTACCTGTATCTGATCTCTTAACTCTGTATGGTACCTGTATCTGATCTCTTAACTCTGGATGGTACCTGTATCTGATCTCTTAACCCTGGATGGTACCTATATCTGATCTCTTAACCCTGGATGGTACCTGTATCTGATCTCTTAACCCTGGATGGTACCTGTATCTGATCTCTTAACCCTGGATGGTACCTATATCTGATCACTTAACTCTGGATGGTACCTATATCTGATCACTTAACTCTGGATGGTACCTGTATCTGATCTCTTAACCCTGGATGGTACCTGTATCTGATGTCTTATATGTATTGTGTGCTGACATGATTTTATACATACAAAAGATGAAGGAAACATGGCCCACATGTAGACCAAGACAGAGATGGAGAGACAACATAGAAGAGGATATACAGGAAACTGGCGTCACCAACTGAAGAGAGAAGATTAGGAATAGAGAGGAATGGAGGCCAACTTTATCCGCAGCAATGAGCCTCATTTGCTCGGAAACTGAAGAAGAAGAATAAGAAATGTAGACTTGATGATAGATCCCAACAGGCTGTATGCTGTTCATCTGCTGTTGCTGTCTGTGTATTTGCTCTTATTTATCGAAGTTACCACCAAAAAGTGTTTCTGTAAATTGTAATATAGGGAAGACGGTTGAGAAGGGCTAAATTAGTCGACATAAGATTCCCTTGACGATGTTGGGATACTCGCCAAAAAAAAAAACAGAAAAAAACATGGCGACCTAAACTGTGACTGTGTGACTTCTAATGGCACGGGTAGGATGTAAGATACTGGAGTGCCCTTAAATGTCTTATTCTTCATCAGAACGTATGTCACGCGTCTTAGATTAGCTTATTGAGAACTAGGTGACGACGTGGTTAGTGCGTTAGCCAGTCGTAGCGAAGGTCGGGGGTTCAAATCTTGTTCGGTGTGCCTCAGTCACTTCGCATAGACATCACTGAAGATTCTTCGTTAAGTTTACCCGGCCAGTTGTGAACTGTGATGGTGGGTTTGTGTGTTCTGCTTCGGCTTGGCCCGCTTGGCTATGGGGTCCGTGTCGAGAGCGACGCTGACTAGTTTCGCATTGGGACTGTTTTAGTTTCTAAACTGGCGTCCTTACTGGGTGGCTCATCATCAAGGACTGATAAGAGTGACCGTGGATGAGCCTTCTTGTTCGATATTCACTGGCACATGCGGTGGAGCGATTATGGGAAATCTCATTTGTTAGCAAGGGAGCCTGCTGTAGTTAGTGTGGTGTTTACATTGTCAGCACTTCCTGCCCCGCCCCCAACCTCTTGTCTATTCAGCCCAACTGTTTCTCGTCTTGAAGGATCCATTTCTTCCACAAACTGTTCTCTCTCTACATCTTATGTTCTTGGAACATGACTGGATGATAACTTTCTGGGTTGCCAACAAAACATAGGAACCAAAACATGAAGAGACAATGACATGAACGGGAAGGTTGAAGCTTGTAATGAAGTGGATAATCCAGAAAGTTAGAACAAGCATTTTATGAATAATAATAATAATAATAATAGTTGCGCAGCATGTATGAGAGAAAGATGTATGAGATGTAGATTAATAATTAACATTTGTTAACGAATATTTATCCTTATCCAGCTATTACCTCCCTCCCCGTCCCATCCCACGCACAAAAAGTTCTATAGTACATTTACACATGTCATACTGAACCACTGAAAATATTTCTTTGACCTAAGAAATTTCCATTCGCACTGACACTCTACCGTAGCCTCCTTTTACATTGCACATCAAGAGAACTTTTGTTCCAAGTTACTTACGCACATATACATAAATATATTACATACATTCACATATAGTCATACAACTCAAGAAGAGTTGTACATCTTCAAGAAATTCGCATAATTCACACACTTTTATAAATAGCAAACAACGAGGTTTTCGCACGGCAAAGTAAAATAATTTAGTCTTGTGTGGTTAGACGTGGAAAACATCATAGAAAAAGAACTTTTAGACGTGAGAGATAGCAAGAAAAAAAGAACGACAAGATCTGGTGCGAGATATGTAGCATGGCCTTGGATAGCGAAGGTGATAAATGCGCTGCTCTCTCGTGGGTAGATGGTCGCTCGTCCTACAGGAGTCCGTTGTTCAAGACGTAGGTAACGTCTTTTTTCTTTCTCTTACGTCCAAAAGTACTTTGTCTAAGATTTTTTTCTACGTCTAATCATACAGTATTATTGTTCTATTACTTTACGTAACGTGCGAACAACCATTTTTGTAAAAAAAATATTATAATATAATAATACATTATTTATGCACAGATAACAAAACCACAGTAAGATCTGATGTGTTACAGGCCAGCCCGCAGACACACAAAATTATGTTGTCATATCATAGCTAAACTGAAGCGCGAGGGATTGGGGTGGGGGGCGGTGGAGGGTGGGAGGTGGAACAAAGCTGGTTCTAACTTTAGTCACGTTAAGTTCCTCAGATACTGACCTCTACAGCAAGCACCGAGGCAGGGTAAACACAAGCTGTGTAAGAAATGGTGGACACTAATGTCCCTACCAGGTGAGTTCTTAAAATGTTCATAATATTACTTTATAACATGAGCATAACAAAAGCAGTGTCTAAACCAGGGCTAGAATCTCAAGTGATATCCAGAGTAGTTATGTTCACGGGAGACGCTTCGTCGCATGAACTGAATTCCTCGTCAAATTCATTTACGCTTCGTTGTCTTTTAGAAAAGAGAATGATTTCCAGTTTCTCGTCTGGTCTTTTCTCTATAGAATCAACTATCATATGTTCTATCGCCTCCTCCTCCTCTTCTTCTTCTTCTTCTTCACCTGAATCTCTCTGTTCTCTTAAAGCTCCATCGAGCTCCTCAAGCCGGGTGCCGTGATGCTTGTCTGGCGCCACGAGTGTTGTCGTGACAGCAGTGGCGGATGTCAGGACAACATGGCAGTTGTTCTTTCTCTCCCTGGTCTGGAAAAGGAACTGGGGATGCTCTGGCATCTCTCCACAGTAAACGCCCCCGTTGAGGTCGTTGCACGCACTGGGCCGGCCGCCGACGGCCGAGGCCGTAGAAGAGTCGTAGAAAGTTCTGTTGTTTTTGTTGCAGGCCGTGAGCGATGCGGCCGAGGCCTGCCGTACGTTCTTGTGTGGTTGGAATAGGACGATGTACACTTTGGGCGCAAACAGGCAGAAGAGCGCCACTGTGGCGCTTATGTTGACGCACATACAAAGTGACGTAACTTCAATCTGAAGCAAAAAGAGAAAAAAATGATATAACTTCAGTCTGTAACCAAAAAAAAATGATATAACTTCAGTCTGTAACCAAAAAAAATGCTATAACTTCAGTCTGTAACCAAAAAAAAAACTCTCTACCTTCAATCTGAAACAAAAAAAAAATGTTATAACTTTACTTTGAAACCAAAAATGCTATAACTTCATTAATTTACTATAAAAAAAATCATCAGGTATTTTGTGTCCGACATAAATACGAAGATGGTCACTGGTGTGTATTTATGTCGTATTTTGTGATTAATATTGTGTCTAACCATAGCTGGCAAAGACCCTGCCACAAATCTCCACTTCCAGTAACAGGCTCAGAATGGCCAAAAGGACAGGGATCCCATTGGCGGTGGAGTTTGACCCGGAAGCGGTGTATCTTTTCCCGCTTTTTAACGTTTCACCGGATCTGCAGTCTAGTCTTTGTAACCTACTCCGCATCCGACACAATGCTTGTACTTCAACAGCTTCACCGTATCGGCTGCAAAGAACATCTTGGTCGCAGCTCCAGAACGTCAGAACAGGAACAAGAACTGACGAAGAACTGTCACATGAACAAAGAAATGAAAAAAAAAATTTTCAGGTTAAGAAGAAAAAAAGCAACGAAATAATACAAGTTATTTGATGCACCAGTGTAGAAATGGGTACCTAACTTCTTCTGGAGTTGGGGAAGGAAAGGCTGCCAAGCGTGATACTGACCATATCACTCTCTAGTGTGCTGACAGGTCAAGGAAAATATGGGCATTAACAGCATATCCCTATGTGCCTCTAAGGCATGACAGGATTACTTTTACCTTTACTTTAAAAAAAATTTGGTGCTCATATTGGGTCATTTGAGACTTATTTTCTGTCACTTTCTACTAATTTCTCTAACCTTCAAAGGCTTATTATCTATTGTATGTGTCACGTGACGCGTCCTTTCCAGAAAATTGTCTCACTCACTGCCTCCCTGAATGTAATGCAACCTTAAGTCGACCAGCGTCTCCCAGTGGCACATTCAGACTCTCCCTCACTGCCTCCCTGAATGTAATGCAACCTTAAGTCGACCAACGTCCCCCAGTGGCACATTCAGACTCTCCCTCACTGCTTCCCTGAATGTAATGCAACCTTAAGTCGACCAGCGTCTCCCAGTGGCACATTCAGACTCTCCCTCACTGCCTCCCTGAATGTAATGCAACCTTAAGTCGACCAGCGTCCCCCAGTGGCACATTCAGACTCTCCCTCACTGCCTCCCTGAATGTAATGCAACCTTAAGTCGACCAGCGTCCCCCAGTGGCACATTCAGACTCTCCCTCACTGCCTCCCTGAATGTAATGCAACCTTAAGTCGACCAGCGTCCCCCAGTGGCACATTCAGACTCTCCCTCACTGCTTCCCTGAATGTAATGCAACCTTAAGTCGACCAGCGTCTCCCAGTGGCACATTCAGACTCTCCCTCACTGCCTCCCTGAATGTAATGCAACCTTAAGTCGACCAAAGTCCCCCAATGGCACATTCAGACTCTCCCTCACTGCCTCCCTGAATGTAATGCAACCTTAAGTCGACCAACGTCCCCCAGTGGCACATTCAGACTCTCCCTCACTGCCTCCCTGAATGTAATGCGGTCTTAAGTCGACCAGCGTCCCCCAATGGCACATTCAGACTCTCCATGACGTCCTGAGTCCACCCACGGTTAGGTCGTCCCTTTTTCTCTTGTGCCGGGCACTGTGCCTTCTTCTATCAACCTCTCCCAAACTGTTGTGTCCCTTGATGTGGTCAAAGTATCTCATCTGTCTAACTTTGATGATGTTTACAAGCCAATTTTCTATGACATCCAATCCCGTCAATCTCTTTAATTGATTTTGACTGTAAAGTGGATCTATGTTTCATTTTCCTCGCCAAATTCATATATTTTATTTTATTTTTTTTTTTGCCATTAAATTTCAGTCTTTGGAGAAAATGGAAGAAAACGGTTTGAATTACAGGAGTGCCCAGTGACTTTTACAGAAGGGCTAACAAAGTATCGATGATGATGATGATGATGATGATAATGGTGATGACGATGATAACGATGATAATTTGACAACAGCAAAGGAAAGTATTTGCCCTGTATCCTCAGAAGATAAGAAAAATGAAGAAGAAACAGCCTCAGATATGCTGAGAACGTGTTGCTGGGTGAGGCTTGGAAAGAGCCATGGGACAGGACCTGCTCTGACCTCCTGTGGGACGGGTTAGATGGACGCTGCTGGGTATGAGATGATGGTGCTTGTAGTGACAGCGCTACTATCAGGGTCTCGTGAGCCCAGAGGCGGTCTAGATACCACTTTCATCTTCTTCTTCTACGTACGAGGTTGTTGGTCACATCAGGTCCTGATCCCTGTCGAGATGGCAAAGCCCGCAGTCCTCTCCAGATCCTGATAGAGGCCCCAAAACTTTTGCCCCAAGTCTGTGTCCTCTGGCACCACCGACCCATCTCTCTGCTGGTACGACCCATCTCTCCGCTGGTACGATCCATTTGTTTGCTGGTACGACCCATCTCTCTGCTGGTACGACCCACTCTCTGCTGGTACGACCCATCTCTCCGCTGGTACGACCCACTCTCTGCTGGTACGACCCACTCTCTGCTGGTACGACCCACTCTCTGCTGGTACGACCCACTCTCTGCTGGTACGACCCATCTCTCCGCTGGTACGACCCACTCTCTGCTGGTACTGTAATTTGTCATCCCGGCCAGCGCGGAGGTCTTCCCGTGGTACTCATCATGGTCAAGTCTGCTGTGATGTCTCCAGGTCTTCAAGCGTTATCCACTCACAATCCGACACCTTGTCTTTCACATCTTTACGCCTTTGACAACTGAGAGGTGCTGTATTGGAACTCTCACAGTTCCAATTAGATTACAGTTAACAACTACTGGATGTTGGAGGTGATGAACTGGATGTTGGAGGTGATGAAGAGTTAACAATTACTGGATGTTGGAAGTGATGAAGAGTTAACAATTACTGGATGTTGGAAGTGATGAACTGGATGTTGGAGGTGATGAAGAATTAACAATTACTGGATGTTGGAAGTGATGAAGAGTTAACAACTACTGGATGTTGGAAGTGATGAAGAGTTAACAACTACTGGATGTTGGAGGTGATGAACTGGATGTTGGAGGTGATGAACTGGATGTTGGAGGTGATGAAGAGTTAACATTTACTGGATGTTGGAAGTGATGAAGAGTTAACAATTACTGGATGTTGGAAGTGATGAACTGGATGTTGGAAGTGATGAAGAGTTAACAATTACTGGATGTTGGAGGTGATGAACTGGATGTTGGAGGTGATGAAGAATTAACAATTACTGGATGTTGGAAGTGATGAAGAGTTAACAACTACTGGATGTTGGAAGTGATGAAGAGTTAACAACTACTGGATGTTGGAGGTGATGAACTGGATGTTGGAGGTGATGAACTGGATGTTGGAGGTGATGAACTGGATGTTGGAAGTGATGAAGAGTTAACAACTACTGGATGTTGGAGGTGATGAACTGGATGTTGGAGGTGATGAACTGGATGTTGGAAGTGATGAAGAGTTAACAACTATTGGATGTTGGAGGTGATGAACTGGATGTTGGAGGTGATGAACTGGATGTTGGAGGTGATGAACTGGATGTTGGAAGTGATGAAGAGTTAACAACTACTGGATGTTGGAAGCGATGAAGAGTTAACAACTACTGGATGTTGGAAGCGATGAAGAGTTAAGAAAGCTAACCTTAAAGTCGTGGTTGGCCCCGAAGTAGATGGGCACAAAGGCGAGCCACACTATGCACGTACTGTACATTGTGAAGGCGATGTACTTGGCCTCGTTGAAGTTCTGCGGGATCTTGCGGGTCTTGAAGGCGTAGACCGTGCACAGGATGATGAGGAAGATGTTGTAGAAGAGGGAGACTATGGTCGCCACCTGGCTGGCCCGGCACTTCAGTACCAGGGTGTCCTTTTGATGGGGCACCAGGGCCACGTTGGGTTTCTCAAACCCCAGCCAGGTAAAAGCTCCTGCTACCTGTGGGGGAGGGGGGTCAAACAGCAGAGATAAATATGATGCAGTACAGAACAGCAGAGATAAATATGATGCTGTACAGAACGGTGGAGTACAGAACAGCAGAGATAAATATGATAGAGTATAGAACAGCAGAGATAAATAAGATGGAGTATAGAACAGCAGAGATAAATATGATAGAGTATAGAACAGCAGAGATAAATATGATAGAGTATAGAACAGCAGAGATAAATATGATAGAGTATAAAACAGCAGAGATAAATATGATGGAGTACAGAACAGCAGAGATAAATATGATAGAGTACAGAACAGCAGAGATAAATATGATGGAGTACAGAACAGCAGGAATAAATATGATGGAGTACAGAACAGCAGGAATAAATATGATGGAGTACAGAACAGCAGGGATAAATATGATGCAGTACAGAACATCAGAGATAAATATGATAGAGTACAGAACAGCAGAGATAAATATGATGAAGTACAGAACAGCAGAGATGAATATGATGCAGTAAAGAACAGAAGAGATAAATATGATAGAGTACAAAACAGCAGAGATGAATATGATGCAGTAAAGAACAGAAGAGATAAATATGATGGAGTACAGAACAGCAGAGGTAAATATGACGAAGTATAGAACAGCAGAGATAAATACGATGGAATATAGAACAGCAGAGATAAATATGATGGAGTATAGAACAGCAGAGATAACTATGGTGGAGTACATAACAACAGAGATAAACATAATGTAGTAAAGAACACCAGAATTAAGTATGATGTAGTAAAAAGCAGAAGCGATAAATGTGATGGAGTACAGAACATGAAATATAAATATGATATAGTATAGAATAGTGGAGATAAATATGATGTAATGGAATGTGACAGAAGTAAATATGATGTAGTACAAAACAGCAGAGATAAATATTATGTGGTACAAAACTGCAATGATAAATATTATGCAGTATAGAACAGCAGAGATAGAAATGTTGTAGTACAAAACAGGAGAGATATTTGTAGTTCAAAACAGTAGAGATAAATATGTTATAGTACAAAACAGTAGAGAAAAACATGACACGATACAAAATAGCAGATATAAAAATGATATGATACAAAATATCAGTTAGAAATATGATACAAAACAAAAATAGCAGTTATAAGCATGATATGATTCAAATAAGTAGATGTTAAAAATAGTACGAGACATCACAGATTTACAGTGGCTAACTCGAAGACATGGATCACGCCAAAAGAAAAAAAAAAAGAAACCAAAAATAACCGAACTTCCGTGCATATTCCACTACTAATCTGACTCTGCCTATGATGAATCTGTGAGCAACCCAGAGAGAGAAATGGGACAGCGTTTTGGGTCACCTTCTGGTTTGGGTTTATTAAACAGCGCAACAAGGACTTGAGACCTCAGTCAGTACATGGGATAACAACGTAAACAGCTTCATCATCATCATCATCTTTCAGTGATTGTCTAAAGTAATACAATCATATACGTCGTGCAGTTTTCCCTCTCTGCACATTTGAATAAAGGGCATACGCCTATAGTTGGTGCGTGTTGGCACGCCTTTACTCAGACAGCTGTATAATTCCACACAAAATTATATATCTTCACCCGCGGTATGGGCATGGGAGGAATGAAAGGAACGTTTACACGATACATCCCTATTTTCTTCGCCTACATTCGTTGATATTCTTGCGCAGGTTGTGGTTTGCCTTGCGCTGAAAGTTGTTATTCTGCTGTTCGAAGGCTAAGCTCTACAACTGGCGTGTTGTCTATACATTTTTTATAGCAAGGACATGTAATGAGAAATGGCAGACTATAGCATACCATGAAAGCAGGAAAGTTAGAGGGGGGAAAAGGCAGAGATAGACGAAGCACTGGACAGATTGGCAAGATGGCGTGAAAAATTACACCAGAACTGCTCATGCACAAAATAGAGAGTTGTGGAGATTTTGACAGCCAACGGCAGTAGGCTTGGCGACAGATAGATAGATAGATAGATAGATAGATAGATAGATAGATAGATATAGATAGATAGAGATAGATAGATAGATAGATAGATAGATAGATAGATGGATGGATGGATGGATGGATGGATGGATGGATGTATGGATAGACATACAGACAGACAGACAGATTAGATAGATAGATAGATAGATAGATAGATAGATAGATAGATAGATAGATAGATAGATAGATAGATAGATAGATAGATAGATAGATAGATAGATAGATAGATAGATAGATTCGCCCATTGAACAGAGCAGGAAAGGGGTATTTTGAACTCTACAGCATTTCAGGTGATAAGTCAGACCACCCGTTCCACCCCATCAACCCACACAGTCCCAAAGCTCCTATTTACCTGACTCTTCTTACCTGAACTGATACGAGCGCTGAACATATCAGAATCTGTGATTTCGGACTCGTGTAGCTTGGGCGTTTGACCATGGCTTTGATACCAACAGAAAAAATTCTGAGGAACAAATCAGGAACGCTTTAAGGGGAGGTAATGAGGGACGTTCTCACTCTCTCTCCCTCCTTCTCTCTCCTCTTTCTCTCTCCCTGCTTCTCTGTATCTCGCTCCCTCTCTCTCCTCTTTTCCCCCCTCTCCCTTTCTCTGTCTCTCTGTATTTTTGTTTATGTACATGCCACTGTGTGGAAAATATGGGCACTAACACCATGTCCCTATGTGCCTCTAAGGAAAATATGGGTACTAACACCATGTCCCTATGTGCCTCTAAGGAAAATATGGGTACTAACACCATGTCCCTATGTACCTCTAAGGCATGACAGCATTACCTTTACCTTTACCTTACTGTGTGCGCGCCTGTGTGCGTATATGTGCAGGCGCGTTATTTTGCTTTTCTCTTATTCTGTGAACGTAATTGTTTAATCTTGAACTCTTTTGATATGTTTTTTTCCCTCATGTAATATGTCATAGTTAGATTACAATATGTCATAGTTAGATTGCAATGTGTCACTGTTATGTTATAATACGTCACTGTTAGGTCACAATATGTCACTCTTAGGTCACGACATGTCACAGTTAGGTTACAATATGTTAATTAGGTCACAATATGTCATTATCATGTTACAATATGTCACTTTCATTTAACCATATTTTTTTCTACAAGACATCACATTTGTTATGTCACAATATGTCACTTTCATGCCACAATATGTCACTTTCATGCCACAATATGTCACTTTCATGCTACAGCATGTCACTTTCATACTGCAGTATGTGACTTTTCTGTTACAATACACTGTGTTACACTATGTCTGTGTTACTTCACACTATGTCAGCAGCTCTGTACTGTGTGATTCTCCAGAACTTCAGTATATTATTGATCAGATTGTTAAATTAATGTCTCTGAAGAAATGATTCTCACAGTTTTTCATTCTGTCGCCCCCTTGTCTCCAAATTTACTTTCATATTCGCCCCCCTCCAACTTTTTTTCGTTCATTTTGTTCCAATGACCCCTCCTCCTCTACCTCGCGCCCCATCCTCAGGAAGAGAAGCAGGATTGTTGACCTTTGGAACCGCTGTTCTGGGGTACAATATCTAATGTTAAATGATTTAAAGTACAATTAGAGGAACAAAAGAGGAGATTAAACATAAACAGTTCACCTGAAAATCCTGTTGGTTTTCGTTAAGATGGCGGCGTAGACGAAGCACAGAGACACGCCCAGTCCTAGGCGACGAACTGCGCATGTCAGCGGCGATGGGCGTGCCAGCATGGCGACCGACGTACAGTAAGACAGAGCTATGCCGAACAGAAGGATGTAGCACAGCTCCCTGCCCGAAGCCATGATGATCGGGGTTTTGTTGAAGACCAGGAACACGCCAAAGACGAAAACTGTGCAGAGAACTGGGGACGGATGAGAACGAAAGAAGGTCAGAGGTCAGCATGACCATAGCATCAAGTTTTAAAAATCGTCTGCACGTCCCTTCCGAGCTTTGCCTCCTTAACATCACTCCTGTAGGCCTCTCGGTTGTGATCAAGATAGACTGCTGCTGATGCATCCATTTGCAGATCATCAACGATGTCTTGCAGCCATCTTCACCTTGGTCTTCCTCTCTTTCTTTCTTCCATTATGTACCCTTTCAAGACGGTCTTCTCTAGATTATCATGACGTTTAATGTGTCCAAAATATCTAAGTTTTCTTTGTTTAATAATCTTTACTACCCAGACTTCTTCAATATTAAGTTCTTGTTGTATGGATGTATATGTTCTTTTTTGTGTCCATGATATTTGAAGAACTCTTCTGCAGCATTTACATTCAAAGGCATTTATGTGTTTCTCAGCTGTTTTGTTAATACATTACAACAAAAAATAATTCGTAATGTCTGGCATGTGCAGTTTGATATTTTTCTTCTTCTTCTTCTTCTTCTTATGCCATTAACGTCGCGGGGAATTTGAAACATCGCTCCAGAGCAATGTGGGAGGCCTAGCTAGCTGTCACGTCACATTTTCTCATTGTGCCTTAGTTGGACTACATTCGTTTCTAGATATACGGGACTTGGGATACAACGGACTGGTTTACCAATCCCCTTAATGTCCGTTATAATGAGATGTTCCACTGTTACACTAAGGAGGATTGTGTAAGCCGGATCAAGGAAGCTCGAGCACTGACGCTGGAGACAAACTAAGGAAGCTCGAACACTGACGGTGGAGACAAATTAAGAAAGGGAGAGGAAATTCTTTACAGCTAGAAGAGAAAAAGCCGTTTCTTTTTCCATGTACATAAATGCTATTTGGTGCCGTAGTGGTGTAGTAGTTAATGTCTTCGCCTGCCGATCAAAGGGTCCCCCTTTTCATTTTGCACTTGGGCGGAATTTTTTTTCTGACCTACTGGCACCGGGGTCAATTCAGCCTCCAAAAAAAAAAAAAACCCAGGTACCTGGTGTTTCCCTAAGAAAACAGAAGCAGCGAGGTAAGGTACTGGCATCCCCACATTAAATGCTGTAGCTGCCTTGAAATGTGAAGGCAGTAACACTTCACATCCCGCTACGGCGTGCAAATGTTATGGGGCTTAGATTTTTAGAAAATTTTGTTTGTTGTTGTTGTTGTTTTAGTTTTCTTTGAAACATGGCGGGGTTTTCTTGTCAGGCGACGCCATCTCTTTCATCTCTCCATTACGTTATCACCGCCTATGAACCCTCTTTGCGTCCATCTTCTCAACCACTTTTTACGCCCCTGACAATTTTAAACAGATTTATCAAAGAAACTCTATAATGTTCGGAGTCATGACTCTTTCATTTGACTCTTTATCCCAAGTTTTCTACCTGAAGAAGACTGTCAGAGAAGACAAGAAACGGTCTCCTGTCAGTCTCACCTCCGGCAACCGAAAATGCCACAGGTAGCACGAACCAGAGACTGGAAGGGACCAAGGTCACAACAGGCAGCCTCTCACATCCGGTCAAGGTCGCATTGGGTCGGGAGTCACTTGGGCATGGCAGGCATTTGGTCGGCTCTGGCATGTACTCGTTATCCTGCAGGGAGGCAGACATTTAGGAATGTTGGTAGATTACAGAAATAACATCTGGCACAGAAATTAGAGAAATTATATTTGGTGCTGATAGAGTAAATAAATTATATTTTGTGCTATAGAGTAGATAAATTATATTTCGTGCTATAGAGTAGATAAATTATATTTCGTGCTATAGAGTAGATAAATTATATTTCGTGTGATAGAGTAGATAAATTATATTTCGTGCTATAGAGTAGATAAATTATATTTCGTGCTATAGAGTAGATAAATTATATTTCATGCTATAGAGTAGATAAATTATATTTCATGCTAATAGATTAGAGAAATTGCATTTCGTGCTGGTAGAGAAGATAAATTATATTTTGTGCTAGTAGAGTAGAGGAATTATATTTTAATTATATAATTATATATACATGATTACATAAACTACATTTGGTGTTAGATGATTACATAAACTACATTTGGTGCTAGGCAGAATAGAGAATTAGAAATTACATGTGGTAGTAGTAGAATATAGAAACGACATTTATGCTAATAAAGACTGTAGTTAGTAGATTAGATAAATAAACGTAGATTAGATAAATAAAGTCTGTAGTTATAAGATTAGAGAAATAAAGTCTGCAGTTAGTGGATTATGGAAATAAAGTCTGTAGTCAGCAGATTAAAGAAATAAAGTCTGTAGTTATTAGATTAGAGAAATAAAATCTCTAGCTAGTAGAGTAGAGAAATAAAATCTGCAGTTAGTGGATTAGAGAATTAAAGTCTGTTGTTAGCAGATTAGAGAAATAAAGTCCGTAGTTAGTGGATTAGAGAAATAAAGTCTGTTGTTAATAGAGTGGAGAAATAAAGTCTGTTGTTAGTAGATTAGAAAAATAAAGTCTGTAGTTAGTAAATTAGAGAAATAAAGTCTATTGATAGTAGACTGAAAAACTGGAAGAGGTGGAGAGTTTTGACTATCTTACATCATTACAAACTAATAATAGAGATACAATGAGGGATATTACAAGAAGGAAATCTATCGCTCGTCAAAAAGTAAAACAACTAAAGAATCTGTGGAGAGGAACAAACACAACTACAAAAATAATATTTTTAAGGGCATGCATTTTTCCCATCGCAACATATGCCTGTGAGACCTGGACACTTAACAAAACAGCTGAGAAACACATAAATAACTTTGAATGTAAATGCTACAGAAGAGTTCTTCAAATGTTATGGATAAAAAAGAGAACAAATATAGCATATCCATACTACAAGAACTTAATATTGAAGAAGGCTGGCTAGTAAATAGGATAAACAGAGAAAAGTTAAATATTTTGGACATATTAAACCTCGTGGTAATTTAGAGAAGACCGTCTTGGAAGGGTACATAATGGAAGAAAGAAAGAGAGGAAGACCAAGGCGAAGATGGCCGCAAGACATCGTTGAAAATATGCAAATGAATGCACTAGCAGCAGGAAATCTTGCTTACAACCGAGAAGTCTACAGGAGAGATGTTAGGGAGGCAAAGTTCCACAAGGGGCATGCAAATGACTGACTGACTGATAGTAGATTCTTACTACTAGCTTACAGAACGAAAGTTTACTGCTGTAATCTACATAAATTAAGTTTGTCGTCAATGGATTACAAAAAGAAAACATGTTTCTAGAAATTTCTAGAACAGCGATTATAAAGTCCTTCCCTGATTGAGAAAAATCATATTTTATAAATTATTCTAGAGAAAAACATGAACTTTATGGATTTACGAATACAAATCATTTTTTTTTCTGCATATGCAGCGCTGCAGTCACCAAACCAATATCAACATGGCGTCTGTGAAGGAGAAAGGGCCAGGGTGTTTTGTGATATCTCGAAATAACTTCATGGCTATAGTTTAACGAATATTCAGTAACGAGCATGAACGAGGTCTGCTAGTTTTCTTTAGGGTGTGTACTAAGAACACAGTTTTCACTTCGTCGGTTCTAGATATTGAAAGTTTGATAACAACGATAACGAATACTTTTGGGATTGTGGCTAAGAGGTTTGTTTGTAGGGCATATCTGGAGGAGAGGCAGGCTAGAACACCTAATGGTAGCAGGGAAGATCGAAGGTAGAAGAGACAGAGGAAGACAAAGAGAAAAGACAGTTTGATGGTTTGGCCTCCTGGCACGGGAAAAACGAGGGGTGATTGACAAGTTCTCGGCATAAGCTACAAATACTTGAAACACACAGTTGGTATTAGATGCATTTGTAGATCAGGTAAGATTAAACACAGTGTTTCAAGAAATTAACTGCAACCAATTTTTTTACAGGCTACTGAAGTGGTAACAGGTGGCAGAAATTGAGAAAATGGATACAATTTCTCATCGAGCAGTCATTCGCTACCTCTGCATCAAGGGCTTATCATCGAAGGAGATCCATGAGGTATGGTAGAGCCTCTAGGAGAGAGTGCCGCTTCTTACAGCACAGTGAATAAATGGGCATCTCAGTTCAAACATGGAAGGGAGAGTCTGGAAGATGATCTCCGTCTAGGAAGACCAAGAACGGTAACCACAGATGAAACCACCGGCAGAATCCATGGCACGATAATGGAGGATCGACAACTAACTGAGCGGTACATTTCTACTGAGTTGGGCATCTCCCAGGAACGTGTTCATTCCATTATTCACAATGATCTTCAAATGAGAAAGGTCTCTGCTCGATGGGTCCCGAAACTTTTTGGAGCTGATCACAAACAACAGCGTCTCATCATGTCAAGAGACAATCTTGGCCATTTTTCTGCAGATCCTGAAAAGTTTCTTCAGCAATTTGTGACTATAATGAGGAGACTTGGGTTCACCATTTTCAACCAGAGACCAAAGAACAGTCAAAGCAGTGGAAACATCATGGATCCCCATCTCCAAAGAAAGCAAGGGTGGTTCTGTCCGTAGGCAAAGTGATGGCTTCCTTCTTTTGGGATTCAGAAGGTGTGCTATTGGTAGCATATCTTCAAAAGGGCAGAACGGTCACCGGGGCCTATTACGCTAATCTTGTGAAGCAACTGCGGGTCAAATTGAAGGAAAAGTGTCGATGGAAATTGACGAGAGGAGTCATCTTTCATCAAGACAATGCTCCAGTTCACAAGTCGGCGGTGGCAGTGGCTGCCATTCATGAATGCGGTTTCCAACGTCTTGAAAATCCTCCTTATTCCCCAGATTTGGCCCCTTTGGACTGCTACCAGTTTACCAAACTCAAAAAAGGAGCTCAGTGGTTAGAAATTTGTTTCAGATAATGACGTTATTCATGCTGTAGACCACTTTCTACTGGCACAAGATTCTGACTTTAACAAAGAAGGGATCCGTATGCTCCAGGATTGCGGGACTAAATGCATAAACGTGTAAGGGGACTGTGTTGAGAAATCTATCCACAAATAATCCCCTGTGCCTTATGCCGAGAACTTATCAATCACCCCTCATGGTCAGTGGCATGCCTGTTTAGATGAACAAGGTATGGAGACATGATATCCTACGCCTGCAGTGACCTCCTAATTTCATAAGAAATCTATGAAGAATAAAACTTGCAAGGTCGGTCTCTCGTACTTTCTCAAACAGCGAGGGTCACCCGTAGCTCTTCTATTATATTATAGAGAGGATCCGTAGGGGCAGAGACGCTGTCCGATTAGGCAAGTAGCGACCCATAGCTGATATAGAGTCAGGATTAGCGACCCATAGCTGATATAGAGTCAGGATTAGCGACCCATAGCTGATATAGAGTCAGGATTAGCGACCCATAGCTGATATAGAGTCAGGATTAGCGACCCATAGCTGATATAGAATCAGGATTAGCGAACCATATGTGACCAAGGCCTTGTCTCATCCCTTTTTTGGGACCCCCAATAACAGGTATAGCCTGGCTAATAGGGCAGGGATCGCCATAGCCCCAATGGTGATGGAGTCTGCTAAAGAAGTATACGACACTTAATGCATTTTATCTGCACTCCCAGACCGAAATAACAGCTGCCATAACCCGCTTCAAGCCGATATGATGTTATGCTTCAACACAAGATCAAACAAAAGAGGCGAACAAAACTGTAATCCGTAACCAGTGCAGATCTTCATGGAAGAAACAACTGAAAACAACAAGGAACCAGATCCAATACACCAACTACAAAGACATCAGCAAACCATCCTCTTCTGCCTAAGGACAGGCCAATGCAGACTACTGAGCCACCTACATCGACTAAAAATGTCTCACACAGACGAGTGTTCATGTGGCAGTGGAGTCCAGACTCCAGAACATATCCTTCAAGAGTACCCAAACCATGCGGACCTAAGACGAGAGACATGGCCAGAGGATACAAGCTTCGGGCAAAAGCTTTGGGGCTCCTATCAGGATCTGGATAGGACTGCGGGCTTTGCTATGTCGACAGGGATCAGGATCTGATGTGACCAACAACCTCGAACGCAGAAGAAGAAGAAGAAGAAGAAGAAGAAGAAAAAGAAGACCTTCACAGCATCGGCAGCAAAGAACATCAGCTTGGAGCTACATGGAGATTGAAAAAGAAGAAGTAAGAAAATTCGTAGAATTCATGAAGATTGAAGAGTAAAACAATCAGACTTTAGAATAAGAAATCAGATAAAATGTTGTCACAGCCTACCCCAGTTTGAGTATAGACATAATTTTGGTAAGATTTATATATTAGCATCTTGTTCCGTCACACCAAGCCCCCACCCCCCCCCCCCCCATGTCAGGTTGCTGCGATGTCTTCTCTCTCTTTCTTCAAAACTGCAGACGGCTGGCTTGACTCTTGTCCATCTCTCGATGCTGTCCATTCTTCTATGCTCTTGTAATCCTATTCCTCCTTTTCCTTTAACTTTTCTCCAAATGATCTTCTATAAGCTACATTCTCCTCCTTCTTCTTCTTAGAATTGCGCTGCCGGTTAAATGTTAGTTGTGGACTTATTGTGGCTCTTTTCTGTTTGATTAAGTGTGGCGCGAACAGAAACGAACAAAAGTGTCAAATGAATAACAATGTAACAAAAGTGTCAAATGAATAACAATGTAACAAAAGTGTCAAATGAATAACAATGTCGACATTGCTTTCCAGATGAAGGTCGGTTCTGGGCCCGGGGCGACCGAGTTAAGTGCTATGGTACCGCTGTGAACTCTGAACTTTGCATTAATGATTCTTCGCTGTGTCAGCTCGGCCAGTAATTGAACTGTGATGGTCTTTGTGTATGTCCTGGTTCGGCCTGTCGCTCCTTAGTACAGGGCTCGTGCCGAGAGCGACGCTGACTAGTTTCGCAGTTTGACTGTTGTACTTCCTCACTGGGTGGCTCAGGATCAAGGAATGATGCGAAGGGACCATCCATGAACATTGTGAGCCACATTTCTGGCACAGGTGGTGGAACGATGATGGGAGTGTCTCGCTCGCGATTATGCCGAGAACCTAATAGTGAATTCTTGAAAAACTGCGAGATGACGTTCTTTGCAGCCGATGTGGTGAAGACGTAGAGGTACAACATCGTGTCGGATTGGGACCGGGCAACGACGACTATTTTTTTCAGTCCCTGAGATGAATTAAAAAGCAGGGGATGTGTAATACTTCCTTAGCGCGGACTTCATGTTCTTCCTTATTTAGGTTTTGCAACTTAAGCTGCCCCTCTCTTTATGTGGGTTTTGCAACTATTGAATTTTAATCCTGAAAAAAAAAACACTAACCTCATTTATGTTGTATTTAAAATAATTGTGTTGTTGTTTTCTAGTTCAGTTGATTGCCGCGTTAGTTCGTTTCTTTCATCTTCTTACCTTGCAAGGTACACACATCCAGCAGCACTCGCTGTTCGTGATCTTAGCGTGCCCGAACTGGCACGGGTCACTGCAGATGGATGTAGGAAGCTGGTGGGAGTTGTTTCTCCACCTCAGCAGGCTTATGTTGAGGTACAAGCTGGGAAAGCAAAGGAGAATGAAGTGGTTAAATACAGCCTTCAAAATATACACCATAGAAAGTGATTTTGCTTGAATCTTCTTCTTACATCTTACATCTTACAATATTCCCGTGCTGTTAAACGTCACATATGGCTCACATGGTAGTTCGCCAAGTTCTCCTGTTTTCGGCGAGTTTTTCAAACTCATCATGGGATTTTATGCCTACTAATTTGACATCTCTTAACAATGTCCTCTTTAGAGTTTCACGTGGTCGACCTCTTTTTCTTCGGTCTGTTGTGTTTCACGTGATATCTTGTGTTGGAATTCTCTGATTGTTTCTTCTCAAGCACATGGGGTTACCGCATGGGCTTTCCACAAATGCCCGTCCTTTGCTTTTTTTTCTGCTCTTGCCCAGGTGAGCCCTCTATTGCTCAACATCCTCTCCGTTGTTCTTCTCCATGTCTCCTTTGGTCTAATCTTACTTCTGTTCCCCTGTGGTGTCCATCTTAGTGCTATTTTTGGTCTAAACACACATACGTCCTGGAAAACATACGGAGCATAAAATGATTTGATCTGTTATAGATTGGAAAAATATACTTATATTTTATCTCTTTTGCTCCAGTATCTGAATAAGATTTTTAAGGACATGCATCTGTCCCATCGCAACATATGCCTGTGAGACTTGGACACTTAACAAAACAGCTGAGAAACACATAAACGCCTTTGATTGTAAATGCTACAGAAGAGTTCTTCAAATATCATGGACACAAAAAAAAAAAACACAAATATATCCATACTACAAGAACTTAATATTGAAGAAGACTGGCTAGTAAAGAGGATTAAAGAGAGAAAACTAATATTTTGGACACATTAAACGTCATGATAATCTAGAGAAAACCGTCTTGGAAGGGTACATAATGGAAAAAGAAAGAGACGAAGACCAAGGCGAAGATGGCTGCAAGACATCGTTGATTATCTGCAAATGGATGCACCAGCAGCAGGTCATCTTGCTCACAACCGAGAGGCCTACAGGAGAGCTGTTAGTGAGGCAAAGTTCCGCAAGGGACATGCAAATAAATGAATGAATGAATCTGAATATGTCCCAAATCATTACAACATAGAAATTATCCAAACTGTTAAAGTCTTACGCTAGTTTGTTCCTCAGCATTATGGTGGCGTATGTTAAATGTACTATAGATGTGTCTGTCTTTTCATCTTGGTCTATTGGCCAAGTCGTGAGCCACCAGCGAACTTTCTTATAGAGCCTGTTCTTCTCTCCCCCTCTCTCTTCACTATATTTCTACTCTCTTTCTGTTTGTTTCTCTTTCTCTCTCTTCTATCTCTCTTTCAAACTCTTCCCTTTCTCTTTGATTTCTATCTCTCTCGTTTTTCTTTCTCTTTCTCCTTCTCTTGTTATCTCTCTCCTCTCTCTCTTTCTCTTCTCTTTCGATCTTTCGCTCTCTCTTTCCATCTTTCTCTTTCTCTCTTTCTCTCTCTCTTTCTTTCTTTCTTTCTTTCTCTATCTCTCTCGTTCTATATTTCTCTCTCGCTTCTTTTTCTATTTCTCTTCTATTTTTCTCTTTGTTTTTTTTCTCTTTCACTCTGTCTTGTCTCCCTTTCTCTTTTTTCTATCTTCTTTTCTCTCTCTTTCTTCTCTTCTCTCTTCTCTCACTCTTTCTCCTCTTCTCTCTTTCTTTTCTCTCTCTCTCTTTCTTCTCCCTCTTTCACTCTTCTCTTTTTCTCTTCTTTCTTTCTTTTTCCTCTCCTTCTTTCTTTCTTTCTCTTTCATTCTTCCCTTTTTCTCTTTTTCTTTTTCTCTATCTCTTTCTTCTCTCTCTTTCTTTCTCTCTGTTCTTTCTTTCTTACTTCTCTCTCTCTCTCTCTCTCTCTGTCTCTGTATGCTGTGCTTCCGGTTATAACGCTAACGAACATTTGAATTTCATTATAAAAACAAGCCACGAAAGATAACTCTTAGAAACGTGACAACCAGAAATTAGGAGAGTTGTCTTTCTGAAATCTATCTCCAGCGAGATGAACTGCCTGCCGTACAAAGATAATAACACTGAGGATAAAGATGACGACGATAATCGGAGGTCGTTTGATCTCCTGATTTTCCAGAGCATTCATTACCACGTGGAAAGGGGGTGCCTTTAGCTAGCTGCAGAGCTGAGCACGTCAGTAGGCTCCACCCAGCCGGAGACGGCCCTGTCGATCTGAACCCTCAAGTTGGCTTTCTCATAGCACAACCAACATCCACCAAGTTGGATCTTTAACTCCACAAAGATCTTAAGTTCGTCCACAGAGCCAGTGCTTTCACCAGGTCATCCAGGCAACCCAGATCTCATAGGTTCCAGGTCCTGATAATCTGAGCATAGGATTTTTTGTTTCCTTTTCTTTCAACAAATTCAGAGAATAAACTCTGTGGCCGGTGACCCAAGAGCTGAGGCCCTCGGCGGCAGTGGAATGTCCAATTGCTCATGATGTCCTCGTGATGGATTCACAGAGTGTGCTTAGTAGGGCTGTGGGGGAAAAATGCTTTGTGAGGGTGAGATTGAGGAAACAATTGGAAGAAGTGGAGAGTTTTGAATATCTTGGATCATTACTAACTATACTGTTAAAAAAATGAAACAAATACGATGTTGCGATTTAAACTGAAGCTTGCGGGTCAGACAAGGACATATTGCCGAAACGCTCACTTGGACAGCAAATTCAAGTGCTGACCTGAATTGTACTTAGCAGATGATTCATGAGCACAGAAAAGCGACACTAGTCAAAACAGCATTTTTGACAATAAATCATGACAGGTTCACGAGAATCTCGTGAAACATATTGAACACAAAACTCACTGACCATGTTATTGAATGCATATAAAAGATTGACGTTCCTCGGATCAATTCATCTGAAAATTCAATGTGCAAGTATTGCTCATCTCACTACAGAACAACGACTCATCATCATTGGACGTTTACAGACTGGACAGTCACAAAGTATAGTTGTCAGACAAGTTTATGTGGTTAGTCGCCTTTGGAGATGATTTCAAGAAACTGGCTCAGTTGCAGACCGGCTGCGCAGTAGAAGACCCATAGTTAAAACTCCTGCCGAAGACCGCTTTATATGGCTTCGTCACCTCAGGAATCGATTTCCATCTGCGTCCTCAATGACAGCCGCTCGTCGAATTTCAGATCAAACGGTCAGGAACCGACTGCACGACGCTATTCTTTGGGGTAGAAGACCCTACAGACGCCCTGTTCTTACGGACCGGCATCGCCAGAACCGACTGCAGTGAGCGAACCAGCATCGTCAATGGACCGTTGCGAATGGTTGGAAAAGGGTTTGGTTTAGTGATGAATCATTCTTTCTTTTCCAGCGACACGATAGACAGAGAAGATATTACTGCAGAGTCCATGAGCGCTACGCCCAGAACTGTGTGGATGAGGCTACTCCACATGGTGGTGAGGTGTACTGGTGTGTGGTACGATCATCTTCATGGGAAGAAGTAACCTGGTGCAAACTGAAGGACTCCTGAGTGCCCAAGGATACGTCACTGAAATTCTTCATCCTTATGTTCTTCCACTTCTGGCTGCACCAGGGTCGATTTTTAAGCATGATAACGCTCGATCTCATGTGGCACAACTCACCACCCAGTTCCTCGCTGACAACAATGACCAGACCATTCCGTGGCCATCAATGTCATCAGCATGAAACCAGTAGAACACTTATGGGATGAACTCAATAGATAAGTCCGCCAGCAAGACATGGCGCCAACCAATCTCCAACAGTTGTCTCTTACACTGCGGGAAGAGTGGGCAGCCATCCCACAACAACAGATCTAACGGCTAATCTGATCCATGTCAAGGAGATGTCGTTCTCTGATACAGGCCAGAGGAGGCCATACACCTTACTGAAACGAAAGCCTCAGTCCCAAAGAATAAAAGTCCAAACCAAACTTAATGAACATCATTTCGTTGTTAAAGTATTAAAGTTTCTTCATGCCAAGATTGAAACATTAATTTCGTAAAATAAAAAAATTTGATACAAGTTTGAAATTTGGTGTCCATTAAGACCACGGTAAGTCTTGCGTTTCTTTCTTTTTTTTTTTTTTGAACAGTGTAATAATGGAGATACAATGAGGGGAATTAAACGGAGAACATCTATCGCTCTTCAAAAAATAAAACCACTAAAAAGCAGTGGAGAGGAACAGACAGAACTACAAAAATAAGATTTTTAAGGGCATGCATCTGTCCCATCGCAACATATGCCTGTGAGACCTGGACACTTAACAAAACAGCTGAGAAACACATAAATGCCTTTGAATGTAAATGCTACAGAAGAGTTTTTCAAATATCGTGGGCACAAAAAAGAATACATATACCCGTACTACAAGATCTTAATATTGAAGAAGGCTGGCTAGTAAAGAGGATTAAAGAGAGAAAATTTAAATATTTTGTACACATTAAACATCATGGTAATTTAGAGAAGATCGTCTTGGAAGGGTACATAATGAGAAAAATAAAGAGATGAAGACCAAGGCGATTATGGCTGCAAGACATCGTTGATGATCTGCAAATGGATGCATCAGCAGCAGGCCATCTTGCTCACAAACGAGAGACCTATAGGAGAGCTGTTTGGGAGGCAAAGTTCCACAAAGGACATGCAAATGAATGAATGAAGGAACCTTGCGAGCCCTATGTAACGATGAAGCTATTGCTGGAGCTAGAACAAATTAAAGATGCTGGCAGGAAATCTGAACAGTGCAGCAGAAAATGCACCGTAGAGAACCAACACTTGATGGGAACTATCTTCAAACATACTCTTGGATGTATGCTACGGTATGCGGCGGAGCATGTATGGGGCTGTCCTGCATGCAATGGCGCCGGGGTCTGATTTTCAAACTTTGAACCCTTGAAGCTTTCCTTCCTCCTCGGAGGTCTGTGAGAACTCTACTGCTCTAGAAAAAGGGGCCTTCCTCCTCGGCGGTCTGTGAGAACCCTACTGCTCTAGAAAAAGGGGCCTTCCTCCTCGGTGGTCTGTGAGAACCCTACTGCTCTAGAAAAAGGGGCCGACAAAGCTACCATCAAAAGCGTGAAAACCAAAATAATTGGTTCTTTGAGAGGAGTGACTCGGTTGGCAGACTTTGCTACAAATGGGCCGGCTGCCGTCTACGTGAGTGATTCAAGGGGGAGATTTGGTAGAGAAGGGCAGCTTGCTGTCTATTTGAGTGATTCAGGGGGGAGATTTGCTAGAGAGGGCCGTTTGCCGTCTATTTGAGTGATTCAGGGAGCAGAGATTTGCTAGAGAAGGGCAGCTTGCTGTTTATTTGAGTGATTCAGGGAGCAGAGATTTGCTAGAGAAGGGCAGCTTGCTGTCTATTTGAGTGATCCAGGGAGCAGAGATTTGCTAGAGAAGGGCAGCGTGCTGTCTATTTGAGTGATTCGGGGATCAGAGATTTGCTAGAGAAGGGCAGCTTGCTGTCTATTTGAGTGATTCGGGGGTCAGAGATTTGCTAGAGACGGACAGCTTGCTGTCTATTTGAGTGATTCAGTGGGCTGACATTTGCTAGAGAAGGGCAGCTTGCTGTCTATTTGAATGATTCAGGGGACGGGAGTTGGTGGTGGCACATTCGTGTCTAGAAATAACAGAGAAGCGGACTATTTATAAATTATTATAAAACTATGAACAATAGTTATTTCATTTAGGGAACATTATGTAAAAGCAGGAACATAATGTGGCGCGGCACGGAGGCCGATCTACGCTGTAGAACAAACAGGGACTGAGAGAATGAATGCATGCCCAGTTTTTCTCAGCTTTGGCCTCATTAGAACGGGCTGTATCCTCTGTTCCTCTTAATGAAGTAAATTTGAATGTGAATCTATGGATCTATTTGTCCCAGATGTAACAAGGCAGGCTCAGCGTCATGTTCCATTCGGGAGGTTGGGGGGGGGTTCTCTCCCCTTCTTGATATCTTCCAACACGAGTAAGCGAGTTTTCCCGGATAAATCCTTTACTCTGATCAATATTTTCGATCTAATCCTCTGCTGTCAGCTCTCTAATCCTAATCTTATCACCCGCAACAACGGCACATCTATCACATCTCTTCCGCTTTAGCTTCCAGCGGAAACTCAGGGGCGTCGCTTTTTAAGCTGGCGCCGCCGTGGGCTACAACCTCTGGTGACAGCCAGTCCCTGATTCCACCAAGACCCCCCCCCCCCCCGCTACTGGGTACAGACGGTTTTCACCACAACTTCCATCACGGCATTGTAAAACTCAGTGCAGGCCATCTTCATCTTCATAACAAGCTGTTGATCAGAACCGTTTTCTACTTGTACTATCTCCCTGTAACTGCGAGCTGGTGTTCTTTGCAGCCGATGCTGTGGAGATGTTGAGGTACAGCATCGTATCGGCGTGGGAGTGGGTTATGGCGGCTACTTTTTTTTCAGAGTACAGCAAAAAGCAGGGGGTGTGCACTGCTTCTTTAGCAGACTCCACCACGATGGGAACTATGGCGATCCCTGCCTCGTTAGCCAGGGTAGGCCTGTTACTAGGGGTACTAACAGAGAGGTGGGACAGGGTCTTGGTCAGCATGTTTCGCTAACCCTGACGCTAGCATACCAGCTATGGGTCGCTGATTGTCTCATCGGATAGCTTTTAAACCGTAGCATGCATCGATTTCTGACGATAAAGTTCAATTTTTTTTAAAAAATGACTGAACGAACGAACGAATAACATATTTTATTTTCAAAGAGATAAGAATTGGGCGCGCAGGGCCGTCTAACATTCTGCTCTTTGTCATACAGCTTTCACTCAGTCACAGTCATTCAGCATTTGTTAATGAGCATAATAATCATGAAGACTCAATTAAATGGTTATATAAATAAATAATAAACTTATCTTATGTCCATACTCTGATTTATGCAATTACATGAAATAAACTTGCATTCTTACATTCATTCAAAACCAACAAATTTATAGAAAAGCAGTATTAAAAAAAATTACAACAATCAAGCCATACTTTAAACTACTTTAGACTATGCTTAGGGTGGCGTATAGTCCACATCAAACAAATGTTGACGAAGTTTTAAGTTTTAAGAAAGAATGTTACTTATAAGTTTTATATGAGTTGGTAGGGCTTTCCAAAGGTGAACAGCTGAGTAAGAGAAGATTTTTTTTTTAAAAGCCTTGGTTTTTTACACATACTGAGACAAATCAAGGGAGTAATTCCCTCCTTCCCCCGCAACTTTAATTATCAGTCTTTATAAAAACTTTTAAAAAAATTAAATTAAAACACAGAAAAAATGGAGGAAAACAAAAATAAGATAACATTACTTTTGTTGTTTGTTTTTGTTTTAAAAAAGTCAACTTTCACATCATAAAAAAAAGAACTTTAAATAAGCCAGCGCAGTATGACAACATCTCGAGAAGAACACGCAGGGGGGTTCTCTTCGACTTTCAGAACAAGTCTGCCATCTTTCAGCTTCAAAGACGCAGGAAAAGACTTTCTCGACCGCCTGTCCTGAAGCAAAGCTGACCCCCCCCCCCCCCAAAAGAACATCAAGACAAGGAAGATGACTGATAGTTTAAGTTAAGAGAAATTCTACGCCCAGGTCAGATGAAAAGATGAGAAAGGTGGGGGGGGGGGGGCTGTTTTCCGTAACATAAGCTCCCGGTACTTGAAAGTTCCTCCTCCTCTTTCGTTGAGCTACATTTTTGCTTTTAATTGACATTTAAAAATTTGATCTAATGTAGGGTTTGTTTTTTTCCCTTCTAAAAATAGTAAGGTTATGTTGTCAGTCTGAAAAGTTACGAATCTCAGCTCAAAGTGACATTATTAGTTTTTAGTTTGACAGTTTAAAAACACCGGATTAAAATTATTGACAAAATCAAAGGGAGAAAAATAGGCAAGAGGAGGGAAATGAGTTGTTTTCGTTGAAACAAACTTTCTAAAATGGCGTTATTGAACTTGGCGGGTCATGTTATGTTGCGGGCTCTATGTATAAACACGTATATATGGGCACTAACACCATATCCCTACGTGGCTCTAAGGCATGATAGGATTACCTTTACATTTTATACACATATGTATGCGTGTGTACTGTGTGACTTCTTCTTTTTCAGTCTCCCTTGAACTGCCAGTTAGTGCTCATTGCAGCCGATGTGGCGAAGACGTTGAGGCAGATCGTCGCATCGGATTGGGAGTGGGTTATGGCAGCTATCTTTCTTTTTTTTCTAGTTCCGGCGTGCAGCTAAAATGCAGGGATGGGGAGTTTGCAGTACTTCTTTAGCTGACTCCACCACCGTGGGGGAACCATGGCGATCCCAGCCCCGTTAACCAGACTAGGTCTTTTACTGGGGGGGGGGGGGTGCCAAAGGAGATGTAGGACAGGGTCTTGGTCAGCTATGTTTCACCAGCCCTGACGCTAACATGTCAGCTATGGGTTGCTGGGTGCCACAAAGGTCAGCGTCTTCGCCATTTGGGTGTGTGTGGTTGAGTGGGTTGGTAGGCTGGGTGGGGGGGATATGTTTTAAGAAACCGAATGTCGATCACTATCGCCATGTTTCGATTTTAAACGTATGAGAGAATTAGAGAATGAGAGAATGAGAAATGAAGGACTGCGTAACTCATTCTTTACGTCATCCTTGGCAAATAAAATTCTCGTTCGTTCGTTCCTTCTCTTTCTCTCTTTCTCTTTCTGTCCCTCTCTTCCTTTTTTCCCTTTCTCTTTGTCTCTCTCTCTCTCTCTTTCTTTTTCCTATTTCTGTCTCTCACTCCCTTTCTCTCTCTATTTCTCTCTGTCTCTCTGATTACAGTCTTCCAGCTTGTGTATCTTTCTGATTTCTAATGATTAAAATCTGTCTGTCTGTCTGTCTGCTATTTAGCGCATCAGTCCATTTTATCTGTTTACCATAGTTTCACAGTGTGTTTTTTTTTCTGCAGACTTTTTGTTCTTTCACTGTTTATTTTATCCTCCCTCCTCTTCTCTTATCTTTCTCATCCTCTCCGTAACTCCTGTCTGATAACGTCGTCTAAAATTCTGATTTCTCTTAATTAAATTTTTTTTTCCTGCTAGTTATTGTCTTAGCTTCTTTGTCTATCTGTCCTAGTTTTTAGAATCTAATCTTTTCGTTTATTTGTCTGTCTGTCACTTTCTCTCTCCTTCTCTCTCTCTCTCTCTCTTTCTCTTTCTCTCTCACTTTCTCTCTGTCTCTTTTTGTCTCTCCCTTTTTCTTTTTCTCTTTCTGTTTCTCACTTTCTCTCTCTTTTCCCTTTCTCTCTCTGTCTCTCTTCACTCTCTGCCTCTCTATTTCTGTCTCTGTCTCGTTCTCTCTCTCTTTCTCTCTTTCTTTCCATCTCTCTCTTTGTCCCTCTCCTCCTCTCTCTCTATCTGCCTCTCTATTTCTTTGACGCTTAGTTCTGCATCATTCCTTCATTCATTAAAAGCAACAACAGGCCATATATATTTAGATATACACAAACTGCACATAATAGCAGCACATTCAACATTCACCAAAAGACATAATCAAAATTTCATAACAATTCAACATTTTCAATGAAAAGCGCAAACGTCTCTCTATACAAAGCACATCAATATAGCTTTTGTACTCCTCAGCTCGCTATAAATAATTCATCTCTAGAAGATAGATCCTTTCCTGTCTTGTAGCTCTTCCTGCATCTTTCCAGCTTTCAAAAAACTCCATTAATACTGCAAAGAAAATTAGCCGCTCTATCAGTTCCTCCATGACAATCATTTGCTGATATTCTGATCTAAATAAGATAAACACTGTATCAAGATTTTCTGATATCTTCCATTATCAAGAGAGTTTCCTAAATCTTTTGATTATTTCTCACAAATTCTGTGGTCAGTGAAGGTAATGATGACTTATTACTCTTCACCACGCCATTTCCGAGACATGGGTCATGATCAAGGCAATACAACAGAGGATACAAACATTCATGAACTACTGCTTGAGGATTTTAACCATTAAATGGCAGGACAAGATCAGGAACGAGGATGGCTGGGAGAGGGCTGGACAAGAACCTATGAACCTACAAATCATTCATTCATTCATTTGCATGTCCCTTGCGGAACAGCACTCCTGTAGGCCTCTCGGTTGTAAGCAAGAGGCTTGCTGCTGCTGCATCCATTTGAAGATCGTCAACGATGTCTTGCAGCCATCTTCGTTTTGGTCTTCCTCTTTTTCTTTTTCCCATTATTTATCCTTCCAAGACGGGCTTCTCTAAATTATCATGACGTTTAATGTGTCCAAAATATTGAAGTTTTCTCTCTTTAATCCTCTTTACTAGCCAGCCTTCTTCAGTATTAAGCTCTTGTAGTATAGATATATTTGTTCTTTTTTGTGTCCACGATATTTGGAGAACTCTTCTGTAGCATTTACATTCAAAGGCATTTATGTGTTTCTCAGCTGTTTTGTTAAGTGTCCAGGTCTCACAGGTATATGTTGCAATGGGAAAGATGCATGCCATTAAAAATATTATTTTTGTAGTTCTGACAAATCATGTCAAGAAAATGGAGGTGGATTGGCCACACTCTGAGGAAACCCGACACAACATAGCAAGACAGGCACTGACATGGAATCCTCAAGGAAATAGAAAACGAGGAAGACCTAGACTTACTTGGAGAGGAGAAATTATGACAGCGCTCAGAGACAAGGGATACACATGGAAGGAAGCAGAGAATAATTCCAAGAACAGGGATGACTGGAGACCCTTTATCCGTGGCATATGCTCTCAAGGGAGTGACAAGCGATGATGATGATGACGCCATGATTTGGTAAATTTAGAACTTTCATCTAACGCAACAGAACACACTCAAGACGCAGTACGTCAAATCAGAATCAGTTCTTTCCTAGCAGTCTTCGAAAATTCTCATTCCTCCTTCATAACAGTTAAAATTATAGATAATATCCCTGTTCCCATGCCATTAGACATACTAGGGATACGGTGTTAGGCCCTTATTTTCCAAGACCATCGGCACATGAAAGTCTGATGTGGTCAGTACCACACCTGACGGCATTTACCTTCCTAGATTCTCTGGTACCCATTTTTAGAGACTGGGTCTACCCCGGTGCCTTTTTTTGGTTGTACCAGAAATAAAGAAAATCCGCTGGGACTTGAACCCGTTAACACCGGATTAGTGCCCGACCGAGCGCCCAACCACTCATCCAATCAGGCCGCCTTCCTAAATGATAATTAATGTGAAAGAAAGGCCGGGAACACTATACTTGAGTGAGGCTGATTTGATCCAATAGCATCCTCACTGCATCGTCTACATAGAACATCAAACTCGTAGAAGCAGGGAGATAGAAGAAGATCAAGAAGGAAAGAAAGAAAGGAAGAAGAATAAGAAAAATAGAAAGAAGGAAAAGAAGAAGAAGAACAAAGGAAAAAAAAGAAGAAGAAGAAGAAAGAAGAAGAAAAAGAAGAAGAAGAAGAAATAAGAAAGGAGAAGAAGAAGAAAGAAAGAAGAAGAAAGAAGAAGAAGAACGAAGAAGAAGAGAAGAAGAAAAAAGAAGAAGAAAGAAGAAGAAATAAGAAAGAAGAATAAGAAATAAGAAAGAAACAGAAGAAAGAAGAAAGAAGAAGAAGAAGAAAGAAGAAGAAGAAAGAAGAAGAAGAAGGAAGAAGGAGGAGAAAGGAGAAAGAAGAAGAAAGAAGAAAGAAATAAGAAGAAAGGAGAAAGAAAAAGAAAGAAGAACGGAGAAAGAAGAAAAAAGAAGAAAGGAAAAAGAAGAAAGAAGAAGAAAGAAGAAAGAGAAAGAAGAAGAAAGAAAAAGGAGAAAGAAGAAGAAAAAGAAGAAGGTTAGTAGTCAACGATCTGGGTCTCATTACATACTTCAGGTTCATGGAACCACTGTTAACCAGGCCTCTACTCTACCTCCACGTAACGTCTCTAGAAGCAGACCAAGTCTGACCAAGTCAATAAAGATCGAAAAGCAACCTCGATGCTAAAAATACACAATGCAGAAGTTGGATGTGTTCGGCCGAAAGGTGCAGATTTCGCAGCCTAGTTGCAAAGAGTGATACAACGCAACCAACGTTCTTATAAAGGCGAACATATTAAAAAAGGAAGTGATTTTTGGAAATTACAACTGACTGAAGTCAGGTAAGCTTTTATATACTTCACACAGGGGTCGTGACAGAAAGAAGTTAAAGCAGTGAGGACAAGACGACCTTGGCAAAATGAAGCCATAAACAAATTGAATTCTACAGCGGGTGGTCATATTAAAAACAAATGAATGGAAGACGATGGACGTATGGAAGTAAGCAAGACCTTTATCTATCTACATGAGTGCCGACAAAGTGGTTAAACATGGCCACATGTGTGTGGGATCTTGGGATTGGACTTATACTTATACCTGTTCTTGAATATAGAATACATACAACATAAGCTATCACTACATACAACATAAGCTATCACTACATACAACATAAGCTATCACTACATACAACATAAGCTATCACTACATACAACATAAGCCATCACTACATACAACATAAGCCATCACTACATACAACATAAGCCATCACACACACAACATAAGCTATCACTACATACAACATAAGCTATCACTACATACAACATAAGCTATCACTACATACAACATAAGCTATCACTACATACAACATAAGCTATCACTATATACAACATAAGCCATCACTTCATACAACATAACCTATCACTGCATACAACATAAGCTATCACTACATACAACATAAGCTATCACTACATACAACATAAGCTATCACTACATACAACATAAACCATCACTACTTACAACATAAACTATCACTACACACAACATAAGCCATCACTACATACAACATACGCCATCTCTACATACAACATAAGCTATCACTACATACAACATAAGCTATCACTACATACAACATAAGCTATCACTACATACAACATAAGCCATCACCACATACAACATAAGTCATCACTACATACAACATAAGCCATCACACATACAACATAAGCTATCACTACATACACCATAAGCTATCACTACATACAACATAAGCTATCACTACATACAACATAAGCCATCACACATACAACATAACCTATCACTACATACAACATACTATCACTACATACAACATAAGCTATCACTACATATAACATAAGCCATCACTACATACAACATAAGCTATCACTACATACAACATAAGCTATCACTACATACAACATAAGCTATCACTACATACAACATAAGCCATCACTACGTACAACATAAGTCATCACTACATACAACATAAGCCATCACACATACAACATAAGCTATCACTACATACACCATAAGCTATCACTACATACAACATAAGCTATCACTACATACAACATAAGCCATCACACATACAACATAACCTATCACTACATACAACATACTATCACTACATACAACATAAGCTATCACTACATATAACATAAGCCATCACTACATACAACATAAGCTATCACTACATACAACATAAGCTATCACTACATACAACATAAGCTATCACTACATACAACATAAGCCATCACTACGTACAACATAAGCTATCACTACATACAACATAAGCTATCACTACATACAACATAAGCCATCACTACATACAACATAAGCCATCACTACATACAACATAAGCTATCACTACATACAACATAAGCTATCACTACATACAACATATGTTATCGCTACATACAACATAAGCTATCACTACATACAACATAAGCCATTACACATACGCTTATTGACAACTAGGTCATGTCGTTCATGTGTGAGAGGAGGGTAAACGTGTAACTGGAGCTGATGCACTACTAAAATGCTGTTGAACAACGCAGGGAAAGAAACAACTGGACAGATTCAACAAACACTCGCAAAACTTGTGGCAAATACACGGTTCACACTCTCCTCCCCCCTCCCCAAAACAAAAAAGAAATCACTCATGTTTCTCGCTCTCTTCACCTCCTCACCTTCTCTCTCTCTCTTTCTCTCTCTCTCTCTCTCTCTCCCTCTTCAGCACTCCACGTTTTAAGGCTCATTACTGCATATACAATCTCCCTCGTTTCATCTCTTTTTTCTTTCTTTCTTTCTTTCTTTCATTTTTTCTTTCTGTCTGTCTTTCTTTCTTTCCTTTCTTTCTTTCTTTCTCTTTTTTTTTTCTTTCTTTCTCCCTCTTTCCCTCCTACCTCAGTTCTTTCTTTTTCTTTCTTTCTTTCTTTTCTTTCTTTCTCTTTTTCTTTCTTTCTTCTCTTTTTCTTTCTTTCTTTCTCTTTTTCTTTCTTTCTTTCTTTCTCCCTCTTTCCCTCCCTACCTCAGTTCTTTCTTTGTCTTTCTTTCTTTCTTTCTTTTCTTTCTTTCTTTTTCTTTCTTTCTTTCTTTCTTTTCTTTTTTCTTTCTTTTCTTTTCTCCCCTTTCTTTCTTTCTCTTTTTTTTTCTTTCTTTCTCACTCTTTCCCTCCCTACCTCAGTTCTTTCTTTTTCTTTCTTTCTTTCTTTCTTTTCTTTCTTTCTTTCTTTTCTTTTCTCTCCTTTCTTTCTTTCTTTCTCTTTTTCTTTCTTTCTTTCTTTCTCCCTCTTTCCCTCCCTACCTCAGTTCTTTCTTTGTCTTTCTTTCTTTCTTTCTTTTCTTTCTTTCTTTCTTTCTTTCTTTTCTCGCCTTTCTTTCTCTTTTTCTTTCTTTCTTTCTCCCTCTTTCCCTCCCTACCTCAGTTCTTTCTTTCTTTCTTTCTTTCTTTTTTTCTTTTCTTTTCTCTTCTTTCTTTCTTTCTTTCTCTTTTTCTTTCCTTCTTTCTCCCTCTTTCCCTCCCTACCTCAGTTCTTTCTTTGTCTTTTTTTCTTTCCTTCTTTTTTTCTTTCTTTCTTTCAGCACCAAAATTTAAATATATTTCTTCTGCAATCATCATAACGACAACCATCATCACGCCACTTGAAACGTTATGCCCCATTTTGGCCATCACAACATCTTAATAGTTTTGGACAAAAAAAAATAATGACATCCCAACTTGCAATACAAAGCCGGATGTGTGCAAAATTTCAAAGTGTTTATCCGAAACTCGACGCATGCGGACAAAATAATAACATTCATTGCAACGGCGCCGTCGAAAACTATCTCATGTCAGTCTCTTCTGATCGCATGGACAGGATGAATCGATTGGTTCCTTGTGGAGTTATGTTACACTCTAAAGGTATGGCTAATACATAAAATCGGATATCGATATTAAATGTGGAGAAAAGCCAGGAAATGTAGATATAAATTTGTAAACATGATATAGAGTGATAAGAAATATGGAATGATAAGAAATATAAACTTCAGAGTTGGAAAGGGAAAAACATTTCTAATCAGAATCGTAAGGTTATAAATATGGAGATGAAAACTTGCTCTCTTGCCACTTCTCGGAAGAAGAAGAAGAAGAAGAAGAACAACAACAACAACAACATCAACAAAGAAGAAGAAGGAGAAGAAATAAGAAAAGAGAAGAAGAAGAAAGAAGGAAGAAGAAGAAAGAAGAAGGAAGAAAAAGAAGAAGAAAGAAGAAGGAGAAGAAATAAGAAGAAAGAAGAAGAAGAAAGAAGGAAGAAGAAAGAAGAAGAAGAAGAAAAAAGAAAAAGAAGAAGAAGGACTTCTATTTGTATGAACAGTATTTTTTTCCTGCATTATTTTCTTTTCATTTTTTTCCTCGTCTTTCTTGTTTTTTTTAAAAATTATTATTTTCTTTCCCTTTCCTTTCTTTTCCTTCCTTTCCTTTCCTTTCCTTTCTTTTCTTTTCTTTTTTGTCTTTCTGGTACGCATCATCACGTGACAAAATAGAAATATATACCTGTACATATTGTCAGGTTTTGTTCTACTGATAGAGGATGATGCCATATAAGGTATTGTAATAATTCAACTTTCCTTTTATTTACTTCGCATTAGTCATTGTTGTTGTCTTTTTTTAAAGGAACTGGCAGTAATTCGGTCAGGATTCAGAAAAGACCTAAACACTGTACAATTCATTTATTTGCATGTCCTCTGCGGAACTTTGCCTCACTAACAGCACTCCTGTAGGCCATTCGGTTGTGAGCAAGATGGCCTGCTGCTGATGCATCCTTCAACACTAACACTAATAATATAACAGCCGTGAGACAAAGAGAGGACAGGCCGTCCACGACATGCTGGAGGTCTGAAGAATGAGCGAGATGGACAGCATACAATCAGGAAGACCCAAAATGAAGTGTCAAAGGAAAAGGAAGCCAAACAGACTGAGAAACGTAGTCTCTGCTTTCCGTTTTGGCGTTCAGCGACCCATAGGTGAAGATGTCAGCGTCAGGGTCAGTGACCCATAGGTGAAGATGTCAGCGTCAGCCATAGCTGACCCAGACCCTGTCCCAGCTCCACAGTACAAGATCGAGCCTGGCTAACAGGGCAGGGATCGCCGCGGCGCCTGTGGTGGTGGAGTCTGCTAAAGAAGCGTCGTACGCACATACCCTGCAGTCCTACTCAGGGACTGGAAAACTAGCAGTCATAACCCACTCCCAATCCGACGCGATTCTGTGTCTCAACATCTTCACAGCATCGGCTGCAACGAACACAAGCTCGCAGTTCCATTGAAATATAGGACAAGACAGGACAAGACAAGACAGGACAAGACAGGACAATACAGGACAAGACAATACAGGACAATACAGGACAAGACAAGACAGGACAAGATAGGACAAGACAAGACAGGACAAGATAGGACAGGACAAGATAGGACAAGACAAGACATGACAATACAGGACAAGACAGCACAAGACAAGACAAGACAGGACAAGACAGGACAAGACAGCACAAGACAAGACAAGACAGGACAATACAGGACAAGACAGCACAAGACAAGACAAGACAGGACAATACAGGACAAGACAGCACAAGACAAGACAAGACAGGACAAGACAGGACAAGACGCTTATTGTCACAGCACCTAATACATCAATCAAAAAGTATCAAAGACTTTGTTCTGTGCCATGTTTTACTTCTGTGAGGGATCCTACAGTGGGCATACATGAATCTATTATCATCTCTCGTTTCAGAACACACGAAAATAAAATAACGAAGGCGTTCATAAAGCAGGACATTTTCTATGTTAAAACGATACATGAATCTCCATTTTGGAACTTAAGGAACATGAACGTCAGTATTCATTGCCTTACCTGTCTGTCCACTCTCCTACTTGGACGTAAGAGAACCGGTCGCCTTCCAGGCGCTGGAACTGGTAGATGTCATAGCGACCGAGGCTGTCCCCATTTTTGTTGAACTTCACTTCATCTCCGCTAACTCCTGGGTGAATGTAGGAAAACGGTGAACAAGGAAAAAGAAATAATGAAGTAAAGAAGGGCAGCGACGAGCATGTAAATAAAATGTCAGGAGTAGAAACGTATTGAGAGACAGCGGTCACCGGCTTATATATCTGACTACTTGCATCAGGGTTGATAAATCATAGCTGACCAAGACCCTGTCCTACATCTCTGTTGGTACCTCCAGTAACATAATCAGCTAACGGGGGCAGGGATCCATGAGTCTGTACTTTTTCCTTGCATCTTTAGCTCTATGTCTCGTCTGCAAAAAAATAGCCACCGTAATCTTCACTGCATCGGCTGTAAAGACAATTCTGCTCGTAGTTTCAAAGGGATGAAACAAGAACAGCACCATAAATAAGATCAATTTATGATCTTCACTTACCAGAGCAACAGAACAACTCCAAGTGCAAAGAAAACTTCTCACAGAATTCAGTCAGTCAGTCAGTCAGTCAGTCAGTCAGTCAGTCAGTCATTTGCGTGTCCCTTGCGGAACTTTGCCTCCCAAACAGCACTCTTGTAGGCCTCTCGGTTGTGAGGAAGATGGCCTACTGCTGATGCATCCATTTGCAGATCATCAACGATGTCTTGCAGCCATCTTCGCCTTGGTCTTCCTCTCTTTCTTTTTCCTATTATATATCCTTCCAAGACTCTCTTTTCTAAATTCTCCTGACGTTTAATATCCAACATATTTAAATTTCCTCTGTTTAAATCTTATTTACTAGCCAGCCTTCTTCAACATTAACTTCTTGTAGTATGGATATATTTGTTCTTTTTTGTGCCCATGATATTTGAAGGACTCTTCTGTAGCATTTACATTCAAAGGCATTTATGTGTTTCTCGACTGTTTTGTGAAGTTTTTGGTTTTTTAAATCTAAACTCACAGAATTAAGATTTTTAAAAATCAAAAAAAAAAAACCAAAATACTTTGGCCATATCAAAAAGCATAATAATATAATGAAGGGCAAACTAGAAGGGAAGGTGGAAGGAAAAGGAGTCAGAGGTAGACAGAGATGTAGATGAGAAGATAAATACGACAATGGAAAGGATACAGTTTGGCTGACAGCGCGATCAAGGCGATGAAACTAGAAATCTATTACCCTTGTTCTGAAGACGGCACATGATGATTATTTGTTACCAGAAACCTGCATCTCTACCAGGTGCAGTGGGATCTGAACATAAACCGTAGCTTTGGATGTTGGAAAAATCAGTAGAGGACCAAAACAAGTGTCGGCAGCCCTACCATTATTGAACTAGCAATGGCAACAATACACAAATCGAATGAAGCCAAAGGGAGATCAGCTTGTCAAATTATAGCGTAATAAATGAATGTGTCAGGGGCAGACAAAATTTTGTATGTGCAAGAGAGGAAACAAGACCAAAGGGTAGACCAAGACAGAGATGGAAAGACAACATAGACGAGGATATACAAGAAATTGGTGTCACCAATTGGAAAGAGAAGATTGGGAACACAGAGGAATGGAGGCGAACTTCTTCTGCAACAATGCCTCTGAAAGCTGAGGAGGAGGAAGAAGATTGATTGATTGAGTGATTGATCTTTATTTCCAAAGGGTTAAGAATTAGGCACGCAGGCTTTTCTGACATTCTGTCCATTACCATACAACTTTCACTTTGTTTCGGACATTCTACACATGTGCTGCTCATATTACTAACATAACTAACATTGGAAAAGCTGAGTGACATAAAATAACAGAAGAAGAAGAAGAAGAAGTCAGGGGAAGATAGAAGCATGGATGTCACTCTACGGAAGAGAAAAGGAGATGAGGTGGACAGAAAAAAGAATACACATCTATGTTTTGAGTATCTGAAGTCTGAAAAAATCGGGTCAAAGGAGAAAGTTGCACTGGTACCCTCTGCTCTCATTGTTTTGGGAGCTTCCAACTTTCCACTCGCCCCCCCCCCCCTCCCTCCCCCAACCACTGTTGTGAGATTCTTGAGCTGTGGTCAGTAGATTACACAGAAAGTGGGCTCGGTGGCCTCAGCTACCGGCAAGGACCAAAAATGGAGGAGGATTCGAATCCCTAACATTAAGGTGGGTTGGCAGTCTTGCGTTCATGGTGGATAGGCACTCCTGCCATCGCAGTGATTACGGTGTATAGGCAGCCCTACCATCACAGTAGGGTGTCTGAGTGGTTAGTGCACTGGTCTCTCATGGTGAAGGTAGGGGGTTCGAATCCAGCCGGCGGCACCCCAGTCACCCAGCTGTAGAAATGGGTACCCGACTTCTTCTGGAGTTGGGGAAAGAAAAGGCAGCCAGGCGTGATACTGACCATATCACCCTCTAATGTGCTGACAGGTCAAGGAAAATATGGGCACTAACACCATATCCCTATGTGCCTCTAAGGCATGACAGGGTTACCTTTACTTTTTTTACTACCATCACAGTGGATTACAGTGTATTGACAGCCGTATCATTCCAGTGGATTACGGTGTATTGGCAGCCCTACAAATACAGTGGATTACAGTGTATTGGCAGCCCTACCATCACTGTGGGTTGCGATGAATTTGCAGCCCTGCCATTAAGGTCGAATACATGTATCATTATCCCCTTGGTCTGTTAAACTAACGCTTCAGCAAGCAAAGGCATCATGTCAGACGTGCCACCAGCTCACTATCCCCAAGGTCAACTCATCCTCCTCGCACCGCCATCTTAAACCCCACCCCCTCCCCCCGTTCGAAGGTGATTTTTAAAAAATAAAATCAAAACTTTAAAGGCAACAGAAAAATTGGAGCTATTTCTTAGTAAATCGTGTCACTCACGTTAAGATCTCGTCACGAAGTAACCTCTCGCGTTGCTAGCACTGACGTAAGTTCAACACGAGGCTTTGGCTAGGGCCGAAATATGTCGGCTTTCCGTGTAACACATTTCTCTACCTCACTTTTTCGCCAGGAAAATCAAACGGACAAATTCAATATGAAGAGCGCGCACGCATTATAAACTGTCAGTGCGTAAATACAGCCCGCTGGGGAGCTAATATCTGATTTCGTGTCATTAACTCGATTAGAATTTTTGTTTTGTTTTTCCGCTTTTAAACCCAGTTTTAGTTTTTTATTTAAGATATTCGAGATTCATATTTCAAATTGCAATTTAGGATATATTTTTTGTAGATTCAGGTTTTTTTTAAAGACAGACAAACAGACAGACGAACAGGCGGACAGACAAACGAACAGACGGACAGACAGACAGATAAATATATAGATAGAAAAATAGACTTATATATATAGACATACAGATAGATAGATAGATAGATAGTTAGATAGATAGATATATAGATAAATAGATAGATAGATAGATAGATAGATAGATAGATAGATAGATAGATAGATAGATAGATAGATAGATAGGTAGGTAGGTAGGTAGGTAGGTAGGTAGGTAGATAGGTAGGTAGGTAGGTAGATAGATAGATAGATAGATAGATAGATAGATAGATAGATAGATAGATAGATATAGATAGATAGATAGATAGATAGATAGATAGGTAGGTAGGTAGGTAGGTAGGTAGGTAGGTAGATAGGTAGGTAGGTAGGTAGATAGATAGATAGATAGATAGATAGATAGATAGATAGATAGATAGATAGATAGATAGATAGATAGATAGGTAGGTAGATAGATAGATAGATAGATAGATAGATAGATAGATAGATAGATAGATAGATAGATGGACAGATAGATAGATAGATAGATAGATAGATAGATAGATAGATAGATAGATAGATAGATAGATAGATAGATAGATAGATAGATAGATAGATAGATAGATAGATAGATAGATAGATAGAAACACTCGTTTCCTCCAAACTCTTTGAACAAATGCTTCATTCATCACACTGAGTAACTCTCTAAGAATTGTTTTTCAGAAAACTGGACAGAATACATTTCAAACTACTCCATCTACTCAGTCATTTGTACAAGTCTTCCTTCTTCTTCTTCTTCAGCTTTCCGAGCCATTAAGGCTCACTGCTGCAGATAAAGTTCGCCTCCATTCCTCTTTATTCCTAAACTTCTCTCTCCAGTTGGTGACACCAATTTCTTTTATATCCTCTTCTATGTTGTCTTTCCATCTCTGTCTTGGTCTACCCCTTAGTCTTGTTTCCCTCATCTCTTGTACATACATCATTTTCGTTTGTCTGTTCTCTTCCATTCTTTCTACATGACCCAGCCAGCGTAGTCTGTTCAGTTTCAAGACATTTATAATTTGTCGGGATTTAAATAAGCTGTTCAGTTCACTGTTCTTTCTAGCTCTCCATTCTTTACTGTTGGTATCCTTTATCGACCCAAAGATTCTTCTAAGGATATTGTTCTCTAAGATCTGCAGTTGTTCATTTTTCTTTGCTGTACTCCACGTTTCTGGTCCATACACGAAGGCTGGTCTGATCATATTTGTGTAGATTGTTGGTTTGGTTTTTTTGTAACAGGATTTTGGATTTTAACAGGTGTTGCAAGTCAAAGTATACATTTTATTCCCTACCTGTACTCTGATTTTAATTTCCTTTTTACTGTGTTGCAGCTGTTTAAGGTTGTGCCTAGATACTTGTATATTTCTGTGTTCCTGATGCTCAAATGTCCAATAATTATATATAATCTGGCTCATTCTGCGCCGGGTCCCTTGATATCTTCAGAGTATACTCTGTCTTATCTTGGTTAATGGTCAGACGCACTTTTAGTGTCATATCTCTCGGGTATATGAAGGCAATGCTGGCAATGTACTATACGTTCTATATAATTAACTGATTTTCTTGCAAATATGGTAATCTAAACCAGGACAATGAGACTAGCATTCGCAGAAGACAACACTCCAGGCATTCCCTATAAGAGATCACTACAGACATTCCCATAAGACAACACTCCGGGAAATCCCCTAAGAAAACACTCCATACATTCCATACGACAACATTCCAGACATTCCCATAAGACAACACTCCAGACATTCCCATAAGACAACACTCCAGACATTTCCATAAGACAACACTCCAGATATTCCCATATGACAACACTCCTGGCAGTCCCATAAGACAACACTCCAGACATTCCCATAAGACAACACTCCAGACATTCCCATAAGACAACACTCCAGACATTCCCATAAGACAACACTCCAGACATTCTCATAAGACAACACTCCGGGCAGTCCCATAAGACAACACTCCGGTCATTCCCATAAGACAACACTCCAGACATTCCCATAAGACAACACTCCAGACATTCCCATAAGACAACACTCCGGGCAGTCCCATAAGACAACACTCCGGGCATTCCCATAAGACAACACTACAGACATTCCCCTTATGACAAGGAAGTGCTCAGAGCAAGCCACATACCTAGAAAGGTCGCCCCTTACCTATGAAGCTCACATTCCGGATGTACTGAAGAAACTCAGGTCCTGTCAGTTGCTTCAGGTACGGACATCTGACCAGTGTGTTCGGACAGTTAGCTGTCAGCATGTCATGGGCAGCATGGGCCAGGGCGTAGACCGAATCGATCACAAACTGAACTAGACCTTCCTGTTTGTAGGCGGTCCAATTCCGTAGACTTTCTTTCCCTGGAATAAACAGAAGAAAGTGAAGAGAAATACGAGGTGTGATTGATAAGTTCTCGGCATAAGGTACAAGGGATTATTTGTGCACAACATTTTTTTTTTATTTCCCAACATAGTCCCCTTGCAAGTTTATGCGCTTAGTCAGTCATCCTGGAGCATACGGATCCCTTCTTTGTAAAAGTCAGCATCATGTGCCAGCAGAAAGTGGTCTACAGCATGAATGGCGTCATCATCTGAAGTAAATTTGCAGCCACTGAGCAAACGACTATAGACCAGGTACGGAAAAAATGATACTGTATTAATAATGGGGGATTTTAATGCAAAGATTGGTATAGAAAGAACAGAAGATGAGGGACATGTTGTAGGGAAATTCAGCAGAGGATATAGAAATGAGGCAGGTGACAATCTAATGGCGTTTTGCATGTAAAATGAGCTAATGATCGCTAACACACTTTTTAAATAACATCCAAGAAGACTTTACACATGGACATCACGTAATGGGAAAACGAAGAATCAAATAGATTACATTTTAGTGCAGAGAAGGTGGAGGTCAAGTATAACATCAGCAAAAACTTTACCAGGTGCTGATTGTGACACGGACCATGAGTTATTAATAGCAGACATGAAGATAAAGATAAAAAAGACAGTTGCGGGATCAAGACCATTCCGCTTTGATCTTACAAAAATGCCAGAACAATATGGTTTAGAAGTGAAGAACCATTTCAAAATCCTGATGGCTGTACAGAAGGAGATGACACCAGATGATTTGGCTACACAGGCCAGAGATATCTTAATAACAACAGCTAAAGACATGGTTCCAGTAAAGAAAACACAAAAGAATGGATGGATTACAGCAGGTGCACTAGAACTGATAAAACAACGTAAAGAAATGAAGACGCAATGGAAAGTGACGAACAACAACAAATAGGAATATAAAACTTTAACAAAAGAAGTACGAAGAAACATAAGAAAAGACAAAAAACAATACATACAAGATTGTTGTGAAAGAATAGAAGGACATCAGAAGTGTGGAAGAGATAGTGAAATGTTTAAAGAAATTAAGACACTGATGAGAAATGTCACACCTAAGCTAAATGTAATTTGTGACAAGATGGGGAATACCTTGACAGAGACAGAGGAAATTCTAGAAAGATGGAAGGAATATTGCAGATGAATTTATGAAACAACTGACTGTGAAAGCAGAAATCAACAGTGTTAATTATTACCCGAACTGACAATAGAAGAAGTTTTATGGGCAATAAAGAATCTGACAAATGGTAAATCACCAGGATGTGATGAGATAACAGCTGAACTTATTAAAGCAGGAGGAAAGGAATGTGCAACAATCTATCATGCACTATGTAAAAAGATATGGCATTCAGGTATTTGGCCAAAAGAATAGAAAAGAACTATATTCATACCACTGCCAAAAAAGGGTAACCTGAAATTATACACAAACTACAGAACTGTTGCCCTGATTAGTCATGCCAATAAAATTCTGTTAAAAATCATAATGGGTAGACTTCGAAAGAAAATATGGTCCAAGCTGGTTTCAGGCAAAGAAGAGGATCAAGAGATCATATATTCAATAAGATTAATAATAGAGAAATGCAGAGAGTTTAATATGAATCTATATTTAGCCTTTATAGACTACTCAAATGCATTTGATTGTGTACAACACCAAAAACTTTGGGAAATAATGGAAAAAATGGGATTTCCAACACATTTGATACAATTAACATCACTGCTGTATCTAGACCAACAAGCAGCAGAAAGAATAAATGGTGAAACAACAACTTAGTTTGACATAAAACAAGGGGCCCGTCAGGGGTGCATGTTGTCACCCTACTTATTTAACTTGTATACTGAAAATATAATGAAGAATGTTAGAGAAGATGTAGACAAAGAATATTACGATGTCATAACAATGGAGGTTATGAAATACCAGAGATTAGATATGCTGATGACACAGTAGTACTGTCCACAACACAAAAAGGAATGAAAAAACTAATTATGTCAATCCGTAACAACAGCGAAGAGCAGAACCTCTATCTTAATGCAAAGAAAACTAAACTGATGACAACTGACAAAACAAACAAGGCAGCTGAAATATGTTTCAATGGGGAAAAACTGTACGAGGTGGAGAGTTCTGAATATCTTGGATCACTACTAACTAATAATGGAGATACAAAGAGGGAAATTAAAAGGAGGACATCTATCGCTCTTCAGAAAGTAAAACAACTAAAGAATCTGTGGAAAGGAACAGACAGAACCACAAAAATAAGATTTTTAAGGGCATGTATCTTTCCCATCGCAACATATGCCTGTGAGACCTGGACACTTAACAAAACAGCTGAGAAACACCTTGAATGTAAATGCTACAGAAGAGTTCTTCAAATATCAAGGACACAAAAAAGAACAAATATATCCACACTACAAGAGTTTAATATTGAAGAAGGCTGGCTAGTAAAGAGGATTAAAGAGAGAAAACTTCAATATTATGGACACAATAAACGTCATGATAGTCTAGAGAAGACCGTCTTGGAAGGGTACATAATGGGAAAAAGAAAAAGAGGAAGACCAAGGCGAAGACGGCTGCAAGACATCGTTGATGATCTACAAATGGATGCATCAGCCGCAGGCCATCTTGCTCACAACCGAGAGGCCTACAGGAGAGCTGTGTATGAGGAAAAGTTCCGCAAGGGACATGCAAATGAAGGAATGAATGAATGAGCTTTTTTTTGAGTGTGGTAAACAGGTAATAGCCTAAATGGGCCAAATCTGGGGAATAAGGAGGACGTTCAAGAAGCTGGAAGCCGCATTCATGAATGGCTGCCATTGCCACCGCCGACTTGTGAACTGGAGCATTGTCTTGATGAAAGATGACTCTTCTCAATTCCCCTCGACGTTTTTCCTTCAGTTTGACCCGCAAATGCTTCATAAGATTAACATAATAGGCCCCTGTGACCGTTCTGCCCTTTTGAAGATAGTCTACCAATAGCACACCTTCTGAATCCCAAAAGATAAAATCCATCACTTTACCTGCAGACAGAACCATCCTTGCTTTCTTTGGAGGTGGGGATTCATGATGTTTCCACTGCTTTGACTGTTCTTTGCTTTCTGGTTGAAAATGATGATTCTAAGTCTCATCCATAGTTACAAATTGCTGAAGAAACTTTTCAGGATCTGCAGAAAAATGGCCAAGATTGTCTCTTGACGTGTTGAGACGCTGTTGTTTGTGATCAGCTCCAAGAAGTTTCGGGACTCATCGAGCAGAGACCGTTGTCATTTGAAGATAATCGTGAATAATGGCATGAACATGTTCCTGGAAGCTGCCCAACTCAGTAGCAATGCATCGCTCAGTTAGTCGTCGATCCTTCATTATCATGTCATGGATTCTGGCGGTGGTTTCATCGGTGGTTACTGTTCTTGGTCTTCCTGGACGGGGATCATCTTTCAGACTCTCTCTTCCATGTCTGAATTGATCTGCCAATTTCTTCACTGTGCTGTAAGAAGGGGCACTCTCCCCTAGAGTCTCCACCATATCCTGATGGATTTCATTCGATGATAAGCCCTTGATGCAGAGGTAGCGAATGACTGATCGATGAGAAATTTTATCCATTTTCTCAATTTCTGCCACCCCTGGCCACTTCAGTAGCCTATAAAAAAATTGGTTACAGTTAATTTCTTGAAACTTGGTGTTTAATCTTAGATTAACCTGATCTACAAACGCACCTAATATCAACTGTGTGTTTCAAGTATTTGTACCTTATGCCGAGAACTTATCAATCACCCCTCGTATAAGTGGGGTTAATATTATTGTATTTCACTGATCAGTTGGCAGAAAAGACTCGTATAGAGTAATGTTTGATGTATGTAACCATCATCACGTGCCGTTGACGGTTTAGAACCTCTAGCATCTTCTGTCATTCGCCTCGATGGTGCACTCAGCCTTGTCAACTCTCGCTTGTTATCTTCCCGTCTACATCTCTGTCTTCCGCTCGCTCTTGTTTTTCCTTCCAGTTTTTCTTCTATCATTGCCTCAGTGATACTGTTACATCTTTTGATACGTCCGAAGGGTTCTGTTTTCTCGATCCTCACTTCTTTGAGAAGTTACGCGTTACACTTGTTCTTCTTATACATGTACATTTGTTCTATTCATTTTCAATGGTATATGAACTACTTTCCTCTAGATCTAGATTTGCCATGTAGTAAGGGGTTGAGAAAAGCTTTACTTATGTAGTGAATCATGAAATATTACATCAGACTGTTAATATGCGTAGTTGTAACCCTTCAAAAATGACGAGAAAAGAAATGAAACAGTCATTATCTCGAGACGGGGGGGGGGGGGGGGGGGGGCTAAATCCACTAATAAATTCTAATACTTAGCAAATAACCAAAGCTAATTAAAAGATAACAGCTTGTGTAACACAGCTGTAACACAACAGTCTCTTCAACGCGGTTAGTGTTATAATATTGTTACAGTAGTGTTACAGTGTAGACTCATCATACATAAGTTTATCTGGTTTGTTTTCTAGTCTGTTACTTGTATTGTTTTCTCTCTCTCCCTCTCTTTCTTTCTCTCCTAGAATTATTCCTTAATGATTTGCAAGAATCTTCACTTACACACGTGTACCAACTAACTGACCCTGATGAGGCAATAGAATATTGGCTAAAGATCTTCAGAGATATATTAGACAAACATGTTCCCATGAAAGAGATGAGAGTAAAACACCAGACGAAGTCACCTTGGATAACACCTGAAATACTACAATTCATGAGAGAACGTGATCGGGCACACAAAATCAAGGACTTTATGACCTACCGCTCACTCAGAAACAAAGTTCAATACTTAATAAGACAAGAGAAAAAAAATTACTTCAGGAATCTAATACAGAATAAATCAGACAGTAAATCAATTTGGAAAGCCATAAATACCCTATCAAATAAAAGAAAAGAATTTGATTCTCACGCCATCAATCGTACATACACTAGCGCACATATCAGTACACATTTCAGAGAAGAAATCAACGTTCTTAAATCATCAGTATCAGCTGCTGTATGCGACTTACATGAACTACAAACATTCCTGGACAGCAGATGTACTGATTTTAAACAGTTACACATTCCATTCTTAACAGTCAGTGAAGTTCACAGTTATCTCTTAACCTTAAAAAACAACAATACAACTGGGCTTGATGATATTAGTAATAAGATCTTACGTTATGCTGCACCTGTCATTTCACATACACTAACATATATTTACAACCAGTGCATTGCAAAATGTTATTTTCCTGAGGCTTTTAAAACTGCTAAGGTGTATCCTCGCTTTAAATCTGGCTCATCTAACAATCTTACCAACTATAGACCAATATCCATATTATCGTCATTATCAAAACCACTCGAAAAACACATACACAAAATAACTCTACGACACATGCAAGAGAACAATTTACTCATAGACAGTCAGTCAGGCTTTAGACCCAATCATTCCTGCCACACAGCTCTTACCAAAATGACAGAAAACTGGTTAGTAAACATAAATGACGACAGACTATGTGGTGCCATTTTTGTCGACTTTAAAAAGGCATTTGATATGATTGACCACGATATTCTTGTAAGAAAAATAAAGACTTATAGACTGCACCCTGACCTAATAAAATTAATTGCATCGTTTCTGTCAGACAGACAACAGGTAGTATTCTTCAACAATTCTCTATCAAATTCTGCTAAAGTTGACACTGGTGTTCCGCAAGGTTCTATTCTAGGCCCGTTGCTCTTTGCTATCTATATCAATGATCTTCCACTTCATCTTAAACACTCTTCTTGTGATCTTTTTGCCGATGATTGCACAATCTACATCAGTGACTACGATTGTGTTAATCTAGAATCAACTCTTCAGGTCGAGTTATACAATTTAATTGGATGGAGCAAAAATAATGGCATGATTATAAACACCGATAAAACAAAATCAATGCTCATAACAACAAGACAGAAACTACAAAACGCAACAAAAACAACACTTCGGCTCTGTACAGAAACATCACAGATAGAAAACGTTAGCGAGCACAAAACACTAGGTCTTATTATTGACCAACATCTGACCTGGAACTCTCATGTGCAATGTCTAACAAAACTCATCGCACAAAAAGTATACCAATTAGCTAAAATTAAGCACTTCATAGATCAAGACACTAGGAAGACATACTACATAGCTCATATACAAACACATTTAGACTACTGCTCAACAGTTTGGGATGGTTGCTCAGTGTCAAATACAAAAAGACTTTGCTCTCTCCAAAAGCGAGCAGTAAAGCTTATTAGTGACAAAGATCAAGCACAATCAACTAATCATCACAAACGTATCAAAATACTACCTCTTAAGAACAGGTTCCTCTTCAACAAGGCCAAGTTAGTACATCAAATTCTTTCACGGCATGCCCCGCCTTATCTATGGAACCTGTTTAAATTTAACCCAAAGTGCAGCCAACGCTTGAACAACATATGTCTTCCAAAACCTAGACTTGATCTTTACAAGAAAAGCTTTAGTTATTCTGCTGCTCATCTTTGGAATACCCTCCCATCCTATATAAAAAATATAAATTATACTCCTTCCTACAACTACAAGCTTTCCCAATATCTATTTGATGTCGACTACATGCCTCCATGAATTATAAAACTTAAAAGTTATCTTAAGCTGCTCTTACAGACACCGAATACAATTAATTGTTTTCTGAATAGTCCCGAAAATTTTGTTTAGTAGATAGTCATTTATAATGTATATAGTTATTTCTGTACTGAGTGAATGTGTAAGAGCGAAACGTAAATGTTATATTTTATTTTATGTCTCTCAGCTTCAATGTTAGTTATGTTTGTTATATGAACAGCATATTTGTAGAATGTCTGGAATAGAGTGAAAGATGTATGATAAAGGGCAGAATGTCAGACGGGCCTGCGTGCCCAATTCTTAACCCTTTTGAAATAAAGATCAATCAATCAATCTCTCTATGTAATAGTTTAATCTTACACTCTTTTGATATGCTTTTCCCTCATGTAATTTGTATATCGACTGTGTGGGAAGAATGAAAGATGGAGTGATGAAGGGCAGAAAAGAATGTAAGACGGGCCTGCGTGCCTAATTCTTTACCCTTTAAAAATAAAGATTATTCATTCATTCAATAAAGATTCATTCTCCTTCTTTCTCTCTCTTATTCTCTCTTTTCTCTCTCCTTCTCCTATTTTCTCTCTCTCTCTCTCTCTTTCTCTCTCTGGGGCTAATTTTGCCTGCTCATTGTCCGTGAGTCATTCACCATCCTCTATACATTAAAACAACAGGAGAACACATACGTTAACACACACACAAACTGTACACATAAACAAAGGGTTATAACGTCTGAAGACTTTCATTCCACAGACAACTCCATAACTGACTGAAAATTGTGATATAATACAGAAGTAGCAGTGAGAATAGCTGATCTTAGTCTGTGACATACGCTCTTTATTTATCTATATAAATCTTTATATAGCGCACAGTATATATATTCGTGATGTAAACACATGGAGTGACAAACATGGTGAGTTTTATATGTATATTTTTTAAAAATTACTTTTGTTTTCAAATTTAGCTGATTGTTTTCTTTGTTATCAATGAAAAGTGGCCATTATAATGTTGAAGAAAACTCAACGAACACAGAGAAGACAGAAAAGAAAACACGGAAAGTGCTAGACCGGTTATAATTGAACAGAAGTACTGATAAGTTGTAAGAAGGAGACATCTGGGATACTTGGAAAACACGTCAAGAGGCATAGTACCAGACTGAAGACTCTACCTGAGGACAAGAACGAAGGGACAGAGGACAAGAGGACGACGACAACGACACGGATGGGTGGACAGCATCAGGAGATGGACAGGAATAAGCTTGACCTAGAGCAATGCGAAGGCAAGAGACAGAGCAGAGCGGAGAGCCATTGTAGTCAACCTTCCTTGGGGTATAAGACACGAGATGATGATGATGATGATGATGATGATGATGATGATGATAATGAATGATGGTGAACAAACACAGACTTTAGGCTTCTAAAGGATACTGTAGACTGCAAACCCATCTACATTAAGCGCAGTTAGTTCAAAACCCAACCATACATGCCATACCGTCTCCATGTCACTCTCTACAGCGAATCAAGATTTCAGAAATTCTCTCTCTCTCTCTCTCTCTCTCTCTCTACAGAGAATCAAGATTTCAGAACTTCTCTCTATCTACAGAGAATCAAGATTTCAGAACTTCTCTCCCTCTCTACAAAGAATCAAGATTTCAGAACTTCTCTCTCTCTCTCTCTCTATCTACAGAGAATCAAGATTTCAGAACTTCTCTCCCTCTCTACAAAGAATCAAGATTTCAGAACTTCTCTCTCTCTCTCTCTCTCTCTCTCTCTCTACAGAGAATCAAGATTTCAGAACTTCTCTCTCTCTCTCTCTCTACAGAGAATCAACATTTCAGAACTCCACTCTCTACAGAGAATTATGATTTCAGAACCCCACTCTCTACAGAGAATTAAGATTTCAGAACCCCACTCTCTACAGAGAATTAAGATTTCAGAACCCCACTCTCTACAGAGAATTAAGATTTCAGAACCCCACTCTCTACAGAGAATTATGATTTCACAAGTTCTCTGCAGAGAATTAAAGAGTCCAAACTTAGTCCCAGGGAAAGTATATGACAGGAAAACGTGATCACACCTGAAGAACTCTCGTACGAGAAAACTGCTTCTTTGTCTACATAGCTGATCATATAAATATTAAAGAAGAAAGAATGAAGTAGGATATGCGTATCAAATGAAAGCGAGAGCACGTACTAAAGAGTTCTATAATAACTCATTTGTATCTGGAATAAATGATTGGAAAATAGCCTTAATTACAATTTAAAAAAAAGTTTTATCTTGATATGCACTTCCTTACGTATAAAAAGACTTCGGATATCGATTTTTAAAAAAAAACGAAGAACTTCATATCGATTCACACGAAAGTTGATTAGAAACTGAGAGGAATATACGCGTGGAAAAATAACCTAATTACTGTAAAACATGACAGAGTTATTTTCGTGCGAAAAATTTCATTATAAACTTTCAGAGACACGGGAAGTTGTTCAAGTGAAGAGCTAAGCGATGTGTGATGTTATCTGTTGAGTTATTGTTTTTATATGTTTACGTTTGAGTAACATTCTCTGCTAAAATTTATCAGAGAGTTACATTTTTTTGCCCGTCTATGTGATGTTTGAATTAAAAAAAAAAATTAGAATCTGACAACTTCACATTCAGGACAGATGAAGGGCCTAGACTGGAAAATGATGACTGATTGCCAGTACAGGACTGACCTCAGCTAACAAAGGTTATTATACAGAAGGGTTGTGAATGTCGAGACTGGCCACATGGAGCAGTTGAACTTTTGGTTCAAGATCTCATCCAGCATCACTGCGGGTCCTCCGATACGGTAATATATACAGATGGCTCAGTGAAGCGGAACATCAGAAGTGGTTGGGGTTTTGTTTCCTTCTGTGATGGAGGAGTCGTGGCACAGGGATCGAGAGCCTTTGAAGTCAGCACACCAAGCATGTGAATGGAAACTGAGGTTGTGTCGGTGGCAGTGGAATGGTTAGTTGCTCGTGATGTATTTCATGGAGTCATTGTGATGGATTCACAAGGTATGCTCCGTAAGACTGAGAAGAATTTGCTTCGAAAAGAATGGGTTCAACTCTTAAGCCAGTCAGCTGTGACAAGCCCAACGTGGCTTTACTGTCCATGGCAAGAGGGAGTACATGGCAATGATGTGGCAGATAGACGTCCTTGACGGGCTAAAATAAACGCCACACTGACAATGGACAAGGGGGACATTACTAGGGTTGTACTGGACAAACTGCGGGAAAATGAAGAGCGGGAATGGAAGAACAATGTAGCTGTAGGAGACGGCTGGAGCTAGGACAAACTAAAGGTGCTGGCAGGAAATCCAAACTGTGTGGTAAAAGACAACCAACATTTGCATACTCTTGGATGGGTATACAGCATGCGGCGGGCATATATACGGTGTTCTCCCGAATGCAGTAAAGCCGGAATGTGAATTTTGAACTTTCAACTTTGATCACGTTCAGGACAACTCCTATGCAGGCTCCACCGCGTACCCCAACATCCACTAAAGCGTGTGTCTACTAATGGCTCCTACTAAATGTTGGTTGTTGATTATACGTTTTCTCACACAAAGTTCAGATCTTCTGTCAGCACTCATCTTGTCTTAACGTCATCGATCTCCTTATCTGAACATTGTCCATCCAATCCATCTCCTCATCCTGTCTTAACGTCATCAATCTCCTTATCTGCACATTGTCCAACCACTCCCTCTCCTCATCTTGTCTTAACGTCATCAATCTCCGTATCTGCACATTGTCCATCCAGTCCCTCTCCTCATCCTGTCTTAACGTCATCAATCTCCTTATCTGCACATTGACAACCAGTCCCTCTCCTCATCTTGTCTTAACGTCATCAATCTCCTTATCTGCACATTGTCCATCCAGTCCCTCTCCTCATCCTGTCTTAACGTCATCAATCTCCTTATCTGCACATTGACAACCAGTCCCTCTCCTCATCTTGTCTTAACGTCATCAATCTCCTTATCTGCACATTGTCCATCCAGTCCCTCTCCTTATCTTGTCTTAACGTCATCGATCTCCGTATCTGCACATTGTCCAACCAGTCCCTCTCCTCATCCTGCCGCAGCCTGTCCAAAACGGCCTTCGCATTGTCCTCCTTCCCAGTTCTCATCAAATGTTGTATTTCAACCCGTCCAGCAAATCTATCAGCCAACTCATGCACACTCACATGCCCTGGACAGAATATCCACCTTAATCCCCTTTGACTATCCCATAAGTCCACCCATTGCCTTGGAAGAAATTTGTTAGGATCTAAGTTGGTATAAAGAAGAAAAAGATTCGACGTCTCAGTGGTATAGTATTTAGGGCACTCGTCTCTCATTGAGAGATAGGTGGTTCAAGCCCGACCGAAAGTGCTCCAGTCACCTTGACTGTAGAAGTGGGTATCTATCTCCTTGTGAGGCTAGGGAACTTCTTCTTCTTCTTCTTCGTTCGAGGTTATTGGTCACATCAGATCCTGATCACTGTCGACATGCCAAAGCCTGCAGTCCTCTCCAGATCCTGATCCTGATAAGAGCCCCAAAGCTTTTGCCCCAAGCTTGTGACCTCTGGCCACGTTTCACGCCTCAGATCTGCATGGTTTGGGAACGAAAGACGGCCAGGACTGATTCTGGCCACATCATCCTCTAGTGCAGTGTTTCCCAAAGTAGGCGATAACGCCCCCCCCCCCTTTTTCTTGGCCTGCTGGAAAGGACATGGGCGGTGAAAAAAAACAATACGTAGGCAAAGTCTAAATAAAATGAGAAGTAGCATATTTCAAGCTCAACCCATATTTTTATATTCCTTCTTTCTGCCAAAATTTCTCATCGGAATTATTCTCGGATAAGCGTGGAAATTAATTCAGGAGAGAAAAGATTAATACTGGGGTTCCGAGGGGATTAAAAAAGATTCCAGTGGTTCCGTGGGGGACTAAAAGGTTGGGAACGGCTGGCCCAGATGAACCGTAGCGTAGCAGTTTTTTGTTTTTCCCTCCTTTATTTTTTAAAATATTTTTTTAGAACTTTTTCGAAATCATCTGTTACTGGTTGTCTAAATTATGACTGCGAGTCTCTTTCCGGAAGGAGAGATCTGCCAGAGCCATGTTTCTAACCCCACGTGCTCATGAAGGGAAATAAGTTATCCAAACTTTCCTGCCTTGTGTGGTTTTTTGTTGCTTTTGTTGTTGTTGTTGTTGTTGTTTATGACTAGAAGCCTGTCATTTTTCGCCTCTTTAAAAAAATTTTTTTAAGCCACTATGAGAACAAAGATTCCAACAAGCAGAAGAACGGGACAGTGTGGGCTCTTAGCCACCTACATCCACCCAAGATATCACACACAAATGAGCGTCCCTATGGCTTTGGTATCCAGACACCGGATTATATATCCTGCAAACCTGTCCAACCTAGTCAAACTTCCAAGCGCAGATCTCTCTAGAAGGAGAGGGACTGAAAGAAAGGCTATAGGTCTTTTGCTCAAGCTTAGAGAAGGCAGTGGTCCTCGTTAGGGCGACAGGGCGGCAGATTTAGCATGACTAACCTTCCTCCAACGCTAAAGAAGAAGAAGTCAGTCAGTTGCACGTCCCTTGCGGAACTCTGCCTCCTTAACAGCACTCCTGTAGGTCTATCGGTTGTAAGCAAGATGGCCTGCTGCTAATGCGTCCATCTGCATATTTTCAACGATGTCTCGCAGCCATCTTCGCCTTGGTCTTCCTCTTTCTTTTTCCCATTATATACCCTTCCAAGACGGTCTTCTCTAAATTCTCATGACGTTTAATGTGTCCAAAATATTTAAGTTTTCTCACTTTAATCCTCTTTACTAGCCAACCTTCTTCAATAGTATGTTCTTGTAGTATGGATATATCCTTTTTTTTGTGCCCATGATATTTGAAGAATTCGTCTATAGAATTTACATTCAAAGGCATTTATGTGTTTCTCAGCTGTTTTGTTAAGTCTCACATGCATATAACCAGAGTAGCAAGGGATTATGTTTTCTCAGGAATTCTGTTGCAGCAAATTACAGTGGCCTCTAAGCAGTGGGACTGAAAGCCGGATGTACGAGGGGAAGTCACTAAGTAACTCGCAAATTGAAATATTTTATCAAAGGCAGTTATCAGGTAGTATTTAAATATATCCTTTGATACCATCATCTAACTTTATAATAGTTGTATGTAGTGGGCGCTGGAAGTTACGTGCGCATGCGCAAAGCAATAACAAAATGGCTACCCAAATGTTATTGTACCAAATAAGAACAGAGAAGTGTAATGCGATTTTTGTGAGCTAAAGGACATTCAGGTGAGGACATTTATAAGGAAATGATTACAGTTTATTCTGAAAAGTATTTATCACGTAAAGGGGTCTATAACTGGGTAAAATAATTTTCTCAGGGACACACCAAAATTTTTGACAAAGTCCGACTTGGCCGTCCTGTTCAGATAGCAACAGAAGCGACTGTACAGCGTGTGACAGTGTGAATTCCTTATCGTACTGTGAAGTTCTGCCGATGCTACGGGATGCAACTGGAAGAAAAGATCCTGGTCTGCTGACTAGAGGTGTGCTTCTCCTTCATGACAATGCCAGACTACATACGGCTCGGTTAACCCAAGAGAAAATTAGTCAGTTGGGTTGGAAAGTTCTTGAACATCCACCCTATAGTCCTGACTTAGCTCCAAGTGATTTTCACCTGTTTGGTCAATTGAAAAACCACCTTGGTGGGAGAAGATTCTCGAGTGACGAAGAGGTGGAAACAGAAGTAAAAAAAATGGTTCAGAAATCGGACTCCCGATTTTTACGCCATGGGTATTGCATCACTGATTACACGATGGGACAAATGCATCAATGTTGGTGGCGATTACGTTGAGAAATAGGGGAATAAATGTAGGTTCAAAAATTAAAAGTTTTGAAATTACGGACGCATGTAGAACTTTTGTAACAGGCATTTGCGAGTTACTTAGTGACTTCTCTCGTACTTTGTCGCGCACGTGGACACTCCCTTGGAAGTTGGAAATCTCGAAGAAGAGTGGGCCACACGACGGGGGCCCTGGCAGACCCTGCAGGAAATCTACCACGAAGATCGGCCACAAGCCGCTTGGGCAGTCTCTGCTGACTGCTCCACCACCTTGTTCTCAGGTGGCACGTGGAAAGGACCGTCGAGCAGGCATGGGAATGTCCTGACGCTGGTGAAGCCGTTTTCGAACAACGAACAAAGGAATATAAATATATCAAGGTCAACGCTGAAATGAGAACAAAGAACAACAAATAAAACTTTATGCATAAAAATGATTTCCTTGGTCAATAAATCCGCTGTTGTGGGATTTGGGGGGGGGGGGGGGGGGAAAGAGGATTTATTGTGCCCGCCCCCCTCTCTATGTCCCCAGGATAAAACAGTTTTCATCTTTAAACAAAATTTCTAGATGCCTTCCTCTTTCCAAAATAAACAAGAAACTTAATCCCAAAAACTAAACAGGAGGACATACTTCCTTCTGTTAGATCGCTGTCTGCCCGACAATAATAAGGAAAAGGAGGACATGAAAAAAGAAAAGAAATAACATTAATTTTAAATTAAAGAATGATTCAGATTTTTCTGTTATTCCTTCATTCACTATTAGTTTTTTTTTCTTCTTTTTAAATAAGTGTATTCTTTCCTTCCCTAAAAAAAACGGGAAAAGAATGGAATGAAAACAGCTAATGTAGAAGAAATTAAAGGCGTGTAAAAGAAATGCAAAATAAATAGTGTGATAATAGAAATCTGATTGGAACAACTGTAGGAGCAGTATACAGTATAATAAAAAAGAAAGAAAGAAAAAAAGAAAGAAAGAAAAAAAGAAAATAAGAAACGAACTAACAGCATTAACGAAGAAGTGAAATTTCAAAAATAAAAAAACTATATATAGAAATATTAAATTAAAGATATTAGTGATGAAAAGAGAAGATGAAACAGACGTCTGGGGAAAAACAAATTAACAAATGAAGAAGAAAAAGGACAAGCGAGCTATGGATAACGAAAGGGACTGCGTGTAATGTCCTAAACACACAGAACTACCCAAGTCTACCTACCTGTACACGCCCTAGCATCTTTTCTAAAACCTCCGATGCTACAGTTGAAGACCTCCGCCCAAAACTCTTTGAACCAGGGGTTCCTCGTGTTGTTGATGGCTAGATTGAGAAAGTACTCGTCAAAACCTACGAGAGAGGAAGAGTACTGTTGATGAAGGATTCACACGCAGGGTAAAACACATGTGTTAGGAGACATGACGTGTAATCACAGGGAAATGAAAATACAAATCGGTTGCTTGTTTCGGATATGCCTGCGTGTAAATCAATGTTCTCTCTAAGCTGAACGCACGTTGCACACACAAAATTCACGACGGGCACGAAATATTACATGCTCAGTTTAAAAAAAAGATGCTTTAAGTTTTAAATTCCGTTATAGTACTCTGTGTTATGGTACACTACATGAGTTTGTTTTCTTGATTTCTTTACATATTTTTCTTTTGAGAACTTTAAATCATACTTTATAATTTACGATGCACATTTGCCAACTTTTTAAAAAAGAATATCTGTGCACTTGTGTTGAAATTTTGTGCTTGAATCGGCAAAATCATAGAAGGCACATTAAATCTGTTCTTTTATTTTGTTCATTTTTTACTATTCCTATCATTCTTCTGCCACATATAATGCGCTCGCGTGTTTGCACAGCTGTGGTACTTGAAGTCGTTTGTGGTTACAACTGTAGGCCAAGTTTAAATTTCTCTCTTTTTCTGGTCTCATATTTTTTACAGAGTTTCACAAGTGAACTTTAGTGTGGCCTGGAGAGATCTTAGCTTGCTATGTAAAGAGGATTCTGTGTGGAACAAAAGGGAGATCTGATTGTAACTTGCAAGTAGCAGTTTATTGTGTGATTTATTGACCATCATGGAGGCTTTACCTTCCGGACTGTTGGAAAGAAGTCAAGACTGGGAATACACATAGCCAAAATTCATCTTGCACACATCATACATAAGCAGCAATACACTCGACCCATAACAGGGCACGTGACCAAGCACACACAAGGCAGCAGCAGCACACCCTAAACGTACAACACACCTAGGCCACAACACACCTAGTCCACAACACAGTCATTGCATGACATACCTGGTATAACACTCCTCTTTGGGAGTATAGTTACGGTCCCTTCCGCTGAAGCTTCTTGGTTATATACAGGGCGGACTTTTGCTCCCCAGCTGTCACTAGCCAAGAGATACACCGACTCTGTCTTGTTCAGCTTCTGTATGGCCTTCAGGACACGTCTGAAAGAAATCGCAGCTTATTATTATTATTATTAGTAGTAGTAGTTGTAGTAGTAGTAGTAGTAGTTGTAATAGTAGTAGTAGCAGTAGTAGTATTAGTAGTAGTAGCAGCAGCAGCAGCAGTAGTAGTAGTAGTTGTAGTATTTGTAGTAGTAGTAGCAGCAGTAGTAGTATTAGTAGTAGTAGTAGCAGTAGTAGTAGTTGTAGTATTTGTAGTAGTAGTAGCAGCAGTAGTAGTATTAGTAGTAGTAGTAGCAGTAGTAGTAGTTGTAGTATTTGTAGTAGTAGTAGTAGTGGTGGTGGTGGTGGTGGTGATGGTAAAATAAGATTTCTGTGACGATGGTTTTAGAAAAATCAGCCAAAAAAAAAAAATGTCCAAAGTGATACAAACCGAGAACCGTAGATTAAGACCCATTGCAAAGCTATATTCAAACAAGAGACAGGAGATATAACTGATGATGACAACGAAGGGAGACAAACAAAAAAAAAACGATTTGAGAGAGAGAGATTTTAATGCAAATGAATAAAGCTAAAAATAACATTAGAGAAGAAATAGAAAAGAGGAATAATAGAAAACAATTTTTAAAATATGTGGAAAATATGTGTCTGTGGTGGTGTGCTAGTTTATGTGTGTGTGTGTGTTCTCAGAGCGGGAGAGAGAGAAAGGGAGAGGATAAGAGAAAGGGAGATGATAAGAGAGAGAGAGAAAGGGAGAGGATAAGAGAGGAGATAGAGAGAGACAAGAGAATGTCTTTTCAAAGAGTTAAGCACATAGGCCTGTCTGATATTCTGCCCTTTACCATAGGACTTTCATTCTATTCCAGACGTTACAGATTAGACAGAAATATGCTGGACACTAAACAAACATGATTAAAAGAAGACGAGAGAGAGAGACCGAGAGACAGCGAGAGACGGTGAAAGAGAAAAAGACCGAGAGACAGCGAGAGACGGCGAAAGAGAGAGAGAGAGACCGAAAGACAGCCAGAAACGGCGAAAGAGAGAGAGACCGAGAGACAGCGAGAGACGGTGAAAGAGAGAGAGACTGAGAGACAGCGAAGAGACGGCAAAAGAGAGAGAGATGGCGAAAGAGAGAGAGATGGCGAAAGAGAGAGACGGCGAAAGAGAGAGAGACGGCGAAAGAGAGAGAGATGGCGAAAGAGAGAGAGCCCGAGAGACAGCGAGAGACGGTGAAAGAGAAAGACAGAATGAGAGACAGTGAAGAGACGCCGAAAGAGAGAGAGAGACTGAGAGACAGCGAGAGACGGCGAAAAAGAACGAGAGAGAGAGACCAAGAGACAGCGAGAGAGAGAGAGAGACCAAGAGACAGCGAGAGACGGTGAAAGAGAGAGAGACCGAGAGACAGCGAGAGACGGTGAAAGAGAGAGAGAGAGACCGAGAGACAGCGAGAGACGGTGAAAGAGAGAGACTGAGAGACAGCGAGAGACGGTGAAAGAGAGAGAGACTGAGAGACGGTGAAAGAGAGACTGAGAGACAGCGAAGAGACGGCGAAAGAGAACGAGAGAGAGAGACCGAGAGACAGCGAGAGACGGTGAAAGAGAGAGAGAGACTGAGAGACAGCGAAGAGACGCCGAAAGAGAGAGAGAGACTGAGAGACAGCGAGAGACGGCGAAAAAGAACGAGAGAGAGAGACCAAGAGACAGCGAGAGAGAGAGAGACCAAGAGACAGCGAGAGACGGTGAAAGAGAGAAGACCGAGAGACAGCGAGAGACGGTGAAAGAGAGAGAGAGACCGAGAGACAGCGAGAGACGGTGAAAGAGAGAGACTGAGAGACAGCGAGAGACGGTGAAAGAGAGAGAGACTGAGAGACGGTGAAAGAGAGACTGAGAGACAGCGAAGAGACGGCGAAAGAGAACGAGAGAGAGAGAGACCGAGAGACAGCGAGAGACGGTGAAAGAGAGAGAGAGAGACTGAGAGACAGCGAAGAGACGGCGAAAGAGAGAGAGACGGTGAAAGAGAGAGAGAGAGACCTAGAGACAGCGAGAGACGGTGAAAGAGAGAGAGAGACTGAGAGACAGCGAGAGACGACGAAAGAGAACGAGAGAGAGAGACCAAGAGACAGCGAGAGAGAGAGCGAGAAACAGCGAGAGAAAGAGAGAGAGGAGGAGAGCGAGAGACAGAGCGAGATAGAGACAGCGAGAGAAAGAGGGGGAGAGCGAGAGAGACAGCGAGAGAAAGAGAGGGGGAGCGAGAGAGACAGCGAGAGACACCGAGAGAGAAAGAGCGAAAGACAGTCAGAGAGACACAGCGAGAGGCAGACAGCGAGAGACAGCAAGATAATGAGAGGGATAGCAAGAGAGATTGACCGAGAGAGAGAAAGAGAGAGAGATAGCGAGTGAGAGAGAGAGAACGTAAGACAGAGGGAGAGACAGCGGGAGACAGAGAGAACGAAGACGGAAAAGGACAAAGTTGGACAGAGAAAAAAAGATAACAAGAAGAGAATGCTGAAAAAAAAGAGTGAAAATAAAGAGATTCGTGAAGAGAAAAGTTGAAAGAACCAGTCATTAAAAAAAAAAAACCACACATGAAAATGAAACGTTTAGCAAACAAAATCCCTTCTTCTTTTCTTCCATCATACATTCAGTCAGCACTGGCCAGGACATGTGTACCTGGAGTTGTCCTCGTTAGCAAACATCATGATGGCCTTGGCATTATTTTCAGCCGTCAACAAGTTCTCCATGATGGCTAGCAGCTTTGCTTCGTCTGCCCCCCTTGGTATGTTCTCGGCGCGAGAGATACAGAGACCTGTAAGAAGAACACAAAACAGGAGTGAACGATAGAAGAAGAAGAAGAATGTATTGAATAAAAGTATGAGGTGATCGAAGACGGTAGGTCTGCGAGAGAGTGCAGACAATGATTACCGAAAGCAGAGATGTTAAACTTCTAAGGCTGAACCAGAGGTTCTCATACTTTTTTCTTCCTGTTCCCCTTCACCTTCTAGACCACATCTCTAGCGTCAGTCAGTCATTTGCATGTCCTTTGAGGAACTTTGCCTCCCTAACAGCTCTCCTGTAGGCCTCTCGGATGTAAGCAAGATGCTCTGCTGCTGATACATCCATTTGCAGATAATCAACGATGTCTTGCAGCCATCTTCACCTTGGTCTTCCTCTCTTTCTTTTTCCCATTATGTACCCTTCCAAGACTGTCTTCTCTAAATTCTCATGATGTTTAATGTGTCCAAAATATTTAAGTATTCTCTCTTTAATCCTCTTTATCAGCCAAACGTCTTCTATGTTAAGTTCTTGTAGTATGAATATATTTGTTCTTTTTTTTGTGTCCATGATATTTGAAGAACTCTTCTGCAGCAGTTAGAATCAAAGGCATTTATGTGTTTCTCAGCTGTTTTGTTAAGTGTCTGGTCTCACAGGCATAGGTTGTGATGGAAAAGATGCATGCCCTTAAATATCGTAATTTCGTAGTTCTGTCTGTTCTCTCCACAGCATTTTAGTTGTTTTATTTATTTATTTTGAAGAGCGATAGATGTCCTCCTTTTAATTTCCCTCATTGTATCTCCATTATTAGTTAGTAATGATCCAAGATATTCAAAACTCTCCACTTCTTCCAAGTTATCCTCATTGATACATATTTCATCTGACTTGTTTGTTTTGTCAGTTGTCATCAATTTAGTTTTCTTCGCATTAAGATAGAGGTTTTGCTCTTCACTGTTCTTACGGACTGACATAATTAGTTTCTCTAGTGCTCCCCTCCCCCCAAATATTTAACTTTTTTCCCGCGTACTTGACTCTTATGTTACCTTCTGTCCTATTTTTGTTGTCCGTGAATCTTTCCACTACAGCCCCTCCCCCTCTCCCCAAATCCCGGGGGTTGGGTTGAAGCGGTGATGCAGCACAGACTGATAATCACTGTCATTAAGAGACAGGTTGGCTGAACTAGATTTAGAAGACTGCACAACGAGAATTGTTTTGTGATTAAAACTAGTGTAGGCCTTACAGTTGTGATTAACTATTATAGTGTAGGCCCTACAGTTGTGATTAACTATTATAGTGTAGGCCTTACAGTTGTGATTAACTATTATAGTGTAGGCGTTACAATTGTGATTAACTATTATAGTGTAGGCCCTACAGTTGTGATAACTATTATAGTGTAGGCCTTACAGTTGTGATTAACTATTATAGTTTAGGCCCTACAGTTGTGATTAACTATTATAGTGTAGGCCCTGCAGTTGTGATTAACTATTATAGTGTAGGCCCTATAGTTGTGATTAACTATTGTAATGTGGGCCCTACAGTTGTGATTAACTATGATAGTGTGGGCCCTACAGTTGTGATTAACTATTATAGTGTAGGCCTTACAGTTGTGATTAACTATGATAGTGTAGGCGCTACAGTTGTGATTAACTATGACAGTGTAGGCCCTACAGTTGTGATTAACTATGACAGTGTAGGCCCTACAGTTATGATTAACTATGATAGTGTAGGCGCTACAGTTGTGATTAACTATGATAGTGTAGGCGCTACAGTTGTGATTAACTATGATAGTGTAGGCGCTACAGTTGTGATTAAATATGATAGTGTAGGCCCTACATGACGGTGAAGACGCTGTCTGTTTTGGCAATCAGCTACCCATAGCTGACATGCCGGGGTTAAGGTTAGGGTTGAGGTTTTGATTAGGGTTAGGGTAAGGTTATGGTTAGGGTTAGGTTTGGGTTTGGAGTTGGGGTTAGGGTTGGGTTGGGATTGGGGTTAGGGTTGGGGTTAGGGTTAGATTTAAGATTGAGGTTGAGGTTACTCTTAGGATTAGTTTTTGGGTTACGGTTGAGGTTACTCTTAGGATTAGTTTTTATGTTAAGGTTAAGGCTGAGGTTACTGTTAGGATTAGGGTTGGGGTTATGGTTGAGGTTACTGTTAGGATTAGGGTTGGGTTTAAGGTTGAGGTTGAGGTTACTGTTAGGATTAGGGTTGGGATTAAGGTTAAGGTTGAGGTTACTTTTAGGATTAGGGTTGGGTTTAAGGCTGGGGTTAGGGTTAGGATTAAGGTTGGGGTTAGGATTGGCGAACCACCCTCCTCTCCGTTGGTCCCCCCCCCCACGCAGTAACAGACCTAGCCTAGTTAACGGGGCAGGGATCGCAATAGTGCCCTGGATGGGGGGTCTGTTAAAGAAGTATTAGAACCCCCCCCCCCCCCCACACACACACACACATTCTTCTTTTTATCTGCATTTGGGGATTGAAAAAAATAGCAGCCATAGCCCTCTTCCATGTCGACACGATGCCATGCATCACTATCTCCACGGCATCGGCTGCAAAGAACACTAGCTCGCAGTTACAGGTAGAATTAAGAAGAAGAAACGCAGACGAAGAAGAAGAAGAAGAAGATAGAGAGAGAACAGCGGATTCTAATGTTCCTACAGAACGAGGATGAGGAAAGTGGAGGTGACAGTGGAGACAAGTTATCACTGAGACTCTAAATACCACAATCACTGAAGCGAGCATTCTTGGTGTATAACGTAACGTTGTGAAGCTGGTTATTAAGAGCAACGCTCTGCGAAGATCAGACTATGCATAATAGCCTACATCTAGTTCACACAATAGATGTGCAGTAGTTCGATAAGATAGCAGACCAGTGGTTCTTAAACAGTGGACTCACTTTCTGGCCAGAGAACAGCGAAATAACCCCGCATTAATAATAAAGCAATAAATAGAACTTAATTTAATGGCTAACAACAAAGCTGCAGGTGAAGATGAAATAACAGCCGAGATGCTAAAAGCTATCAATAGTGACAACATGAGACAACTACAGAGAATGTTTAACAAGATTTGGAAAGAAGAAAAGGTCCCTTCTAATTGGAAGAAAGGAATCATTGTTAAAATACCAAAAAAGGGCAACCTTAGTGACTGTAACAACTGGAGAGGAGTAACCTTAATATCAATTGTGTCAAAAGTATTTTGCAAGGTCATTTTGAATAGACTCAAAGATATAGTGGATACTGCAATGAGAGAAGAACAAGCAGGATTTCGAAAAGGGAGAAGCTGTCTCGACCAGATCTTTACTCTCAGAATAATACTTGAAGAACATATTGAAAAGCAGAAACCATTAATACTGAACTTCATAGATTTTAAAAAGGCATTTGATAGCATACACAGAGATTCATTATGGAGAATTTTATGTCTATATGGAATACCATCTAAAATTGTCAACATCATTAAGGACTTATACAATGGATATGGTTGTGCAGTCAAGACAGAAGAAGGGATGAGTGAATGGTTCCAGATTGAAACAGGCGTGAAACAAGGATGTATACTGTCTCCTTTACTTTTTGGGATTACAATAGACTTCATAATGAAAAAATGCTGCACAGGTAACACAGGTATTGACTGGGTACATGGGACCCAACTAGAAGATCTTGATTTTGCTGATGACATAACTCTTATCAGTAATAATATGAATTTCATGCAAGAAAAAACAGATAGCCTGTCTTCACTGGCTAGCAAAATAGGACTTGAAATTAAGAAGGACAAAACAAAAATAATGAAAATTCCCATCAATCAAAATGGAAAAATACACATAGAAGGGACAGATATTGAAGAAGTCAATCAATTTGCATACCTTGGCAGCTACATAGACCAGGATGGTGACACTAGAAAGGAAGTTAGGATCAGAATTGCAAAAGCAGCATCAATCTTCAAGAAACTTGAGAACATATGGAATTCAAAAGTTATAAGAACAAAAACAAGTTAAGACTATTCAATTCAAATGTAATATCCACCCTCATTTGTGCATGCGAAAGCTAGAAAACATCTAAAGAAATAGAAAAGAAATTAGACTCTTTTGAAAACAAATGCCTAAGGAAAATACTCGGCATCAAGTGGAATGAATTCAAGAACAATGCAGAGATAAGACAGATGACTGAACAACAACCAGTCTCATGGGTGATCAGGAAAAGGAGATGGACATATGTTGGTCACTTGATGAGAAGAAATGATCAGAGAATCCCAAAGCAAGCTATCAAGTGGAACACAACAGGCCGAAGAAAAAGGGGCAGACCGCGTGAAACTCTGAAGAGGACATTATTAAGAGAGGCCAAGTTAACAGGCATAAAATCCTTTGATGAGGTTGAAAGACTCGCCGAAGACACGAAAAATTGGCGAACCACTTTGCGAGCCCTATGTGACGTTTAACGGCACGGGAAAGATATAAGATATAAGAAATAGAACTCAGATGACGCTAAGATTTCTTTCATTTAGTCAGTCCATTCTCTTGACCGTGGGAACCTCCCACCAGATATCCTCCCTTGAAACCCCAACCCACGAATATCTCCCGTGGAACCCAGGAATATCCTCCCTTTGACCCCCTGAATATCCTCCCGTGGACCCCTGAATATTCTCCCCTGGACCCCCCGAATATCCTCCCATGGACCCCCGAATATCCTCCCGTGGACCCATGCGAATATCCTCCCGCGTACGACCCAAATATCCTCCCGCAGACCGCCGAATATCCTCCCGTGGACCCCCGAATATTCTCTCATGGACCCCCGAATATCCTCCCTTTGACCCCCCCCCCCCCGAATATCCTCCTATGGATCCACGAATATTTTCCCCTAGAGCCTCGAATATCCTCCCGTGGACCCATGCGAATATCCTCCCGCGTAATACCAGAATATCCTCCAGCTGACAGCCGAATATCCTCCCGTGGACCCCCGAATATTCTCTCATGGACCCCCGAATATCCTCCCTTTGACCCCCCGAATATCCTCCTATGGATACCCGAATATTCTCCCCTGGAGCCCCGAATATCCTCCCCTGAACCCACGAATATCCTCCCTTTGACGCCCAGAATATTCTCTCGTGGACTCCTGAATATTCTCCCCAGGACTCCCGAATACCCTCCCGTGTACGACCCGAATATCCTTCCGCAGACCGCTGAATATCCTCCCGTGGGCCCCCGAATATTCTCTCATGGACCCCCGAATATCCTCCCGTGGAGCCCGCAAATATCATCCCGTGAACTACCACAAATATTCTACCGAGGACCCTTCTGAATATCCTTTCATGGACCGCCGAACATCCTCCCGTGGACCCCCTAATATCCCCCCCCCCCCCACGTAAACCCTCTGAACATCCTATCGTGGACCTTCCGAATATACTCCTGTGGAGCCCCCGAATATTCTCCCGTGGACCCCCAAATATCCTCCCATGGTCCCCCCCCCCCGAATATCCTCTCGCGGACCCCCCGAATATCCTCCCGTTTAACCCCCTTCCCCCTCCCCACCACTCCAGGAGTCCATGGACGCTAGGTTAAGAGCGATTTTGGTTGACTGATTTTTTTTTAACAGTTAAGAGAGGATTTTGGCTTTCGTTAGTAATAGATGGGGGCTAGGAATGGGTCCCTATTTGCTGGAGGAACTATATGTATATTCTTGCGTAGGAAGTGCCGAGCGGAAGGAAGTTCCTGTGTTGAGAGCTAGCGTCACACAGTAAGACTTGAGGCTGTGAGGAGAATAGACCTTTCCTGTAGATTAGACATTGCATGGGAAAGTAGAGGAACTGTTCGAGTCAGCATTTATGAAAATGAAAACAAACCATGCAGTAAAATTCTGTCGATGAATACCAGGAAAAAGAGAGATATTCACTGCTACACCCAACCCGTATGGATGCGGAAGCATGCATAGTAATCAAGATCAAAATCTGCTGGAAGCAGCAGAGATATGGTTCTTAAGAAGAATGATGAGAATACCGTGGACACCCAAGAAAACAAAATGAAGAGGTTCTAACTGAGGTTGAGCACAAGAGAGAAATTATGGCGAAGATTCAGAAATTTCAATCCAGTTTCGCAGGATATGTTTTGAAAAGAAGAACCAGACGGGAAAACCTAGTAACAACGTGAACACTGGAGGGACAGAGGGACAGAGGAAGACAAAGAAACAAGATACCTGACCGACTAAAAGAGAGGTACGGAGCACGGTTCATCACGTCTTAAAGAAAGAGCAAAAGATAGACTGTTGTGGAAATCAGTGACGACGACTAAGGCCTAATTGGCGTGGGCCAGAGAGAGAGAGATAAGAAGAGAAGAGAGAGAGAAGAGAGAGAAGAGAGGAGAGGAGAGAGAGAAGAGAAGAGAGACAGAGAGAAGAGAGAGAAGATAGAGAGAAGAGAGAGAAGATAGAGAGAGAAGAGAGAGAGAAGATAGAGAAAAGAGAGAGAAGAGAGAGAGAAGAGAGAGAAGATAGAGAGAAGAGAGAGAAGAGAGAGAAGAGAGAGAGAAGATAGAAAGAGAGAGAAGAGAGAGAAGAGAGAGAGAAGAGAGAGAAGAGAGAGAAGAGAGAGAGAAGATAGAGAGAGAGAGAAGAGAGAGAAGAGAGGAGAGGAGAGAGAGAGAAGAGAGAGAGAAGATAGAGAAGAGAGAGAGAAGAGAGAGAAGAGAGAGAGAAGAGAGAGAAGAGAGAGAGAAGAGAGAGAGAAGATAGAGAGAGAGAAGAGAGAAAGAAGAGAGAGAAGAGAGAGAGAAGATAGAAAGAGAGAGAAGAGAGAGAGAGAGAGAAGAGAGAGAGAGAGAGAAATTATACCATGACTGATAGATTTAAAAGGTAGCTCTTGTTCCAGGTCACCGCTTTATTACTTCGAAAAGGAAACTCTGAACTGGAAGAACCTGAAACAGCCCAGTTCTGAATTCAACTCAAAACTGTTTTCTCTCCTCCTTTTTTAAAGAAAAGTTCGATGAGAAAGCTAAGTGTTAGGAGACTGGTTTTTTTTTACGTTGTGAAACAATCAATCATAATTAAATCATGTAAACGTTTCAGTAAGGTCCTGGCACGGATGTATCTAACTCTGATCGATCTGTTGACATGATGAAGCCATTGTTTCCTTGCGCTTGTTTACCTCACGTCTCATTTCTGTAAATCAGTGGTTCTCAAACCTTTCCGGGCTGCCGTTCCCTTCTGTGCCACGCTGTACTTGCTGTTTATGCTAATGGAAAACAGTTTTTTGCTCAGGTGGTTTCTAAACCCCCTCCCCTCAAACCTACACCCCCACCCCCCCCCCAACCCCGGGACAGTCGCTCACTTTTCTCTTGTCGCTCTTGTCCATGGATCATTTCTTTTGGAAATCATCGCAGTCAGTCAGTCACTCAGTCAGTCAGTCAGTCACTCAGTCAGTTAGTCAGTCAATCAGTCAGTCACTCATTCACTCACTCACTCAGTCACTCAGTCAGTCATTCAGTCAGTAACTCACTCAGTCAGTCACTCAGTCAGTTAGTTGCATGTCCCTTGCTGAATTTTGCCTCCCTAACAGCTCTCCTGTAAGCGTCTCACTTGTAAGCAAGATGCCCTGCAACAAGATACGTCCATTCGCAGATCTTCAACGACCAACGCGTAGATGTAAATAATCTATTTCCTGCTACATCGATTTTATTTCTTTGCATATAGCCTCTGCAACTCCGCCACTTTTTTTTTGTCCTCTCTATCCTTCCATGAGGCTATTGATACTGTAAATATTTCAGCCAAACACGTTTTACAGATCAAAAGAAGGTATCCCGGTCTTACTATTCAACCTTAATAGGGTTACAGATCAATACAAGCGTAAACATAAGAATACCCCTGCTATTTATAGACCTCTTCCCAGAGTTCCCAAAATGACGTCACTATTATGTTGTCTATGACGGGGGAGGGGGGAAATTGTTTCTGAACGACCTTGAGAACTACGACGAGGTAACCACAGCTCTCAGAAAAAAAAATGTCTAAGACTCGAAAAGATCAAAGGTCAGGGAGACAAGAAAAGATAATCTGTTTGGGTTCCCTGGTGTGCGAATGGTCTGGTTCTTTCTGTGTTAGTTGTGAGATGCACGAACTTGGGGTATATTTTGTGCTCTGTCCTTGTCGTTGTTCTGTGTGATACCCGCTGTGTAATTTTACATGATGCAGGTAGTTTGATTATCGGCCCCTGACATAAAGCGTATGACGCAACTTCTTGTTGCCAACGAATTTCTCAAAGATGTCTTCTACCCTTTCAATCACTACCAACTAATAATGGAGATACACTGAGGGAAATTAAAAAGGAGGACATCTATCGCTCCTAACGAAATAAAACAACTAAAGAATCTGTGGAGAGGAACAGACTGAACTAGAAAAATACGATTTTTTAAGGACATACATCTTTCCGATGGCAACATATGCCCGTGAGACCTGGGCACTTAACAAAGCAACTGAGAAACAGATAAATGCCTTTGAATGTAAATACGTACTACAGAAGAGTTGGCTGGTAAAGAACATTAAACAGAGAAAACTTAAATATTTTGGACACATTAAACGTCATAAGAATTTAAAGAAGACCGTCTTGGAAGGGTACATAATAGGAAAGAGAAAGAGAGGAAGACCAAGGCGAAGATGGCTGCAAGACATCGTTGATAATCTGCAAATGGATGCGTCAGCAGCAGGGCATCTTGCTCACAACCGAGAGGCCTACAGGAGAGCTATGAGGGAGGCAAAGTTCCACAAGGGACATGAACATGACTCACTGACTTCTTCGATCCTGGCTTGACCCCATCTGTTAGCTTCCTGATATTTTTATTTGAAGTATTTATGCATATGAAAAGCTAAGTATCCCCCCCCCCTACACGCCCCTTGCACACACGCCTCGATGGACGCTGCGGTGGTGTTAGTGCACGCTCCTGCTGATCAGAAGGCTCTTGGGTCGATTTTGCCGGTTTTTTTTCAGACGGACCGGCACCTGTGTCAATCCAGCCTCATAAAAATAGGCACCTGGGGTTTTCCTTGGGAAATAGAGGCATCCAGGATAGATGCTGCTATCTCTACCTCAAATACTGTAGTGGTCTAGAAATGTGAAGGCACTAACAGCTCACACCCGCCTGTTTTCTGTATGCCAGTATGGTTAGTTTGATAGGTTTATCGATATGTGTAGTTCATCGGCACATTTGCCATCATTATCTTGTTGCGCTTATTAAACAGTTTTTCTTGCTGAGGACCCAGTCTTGAATGCTTGAAAATGAAATGTTTCGTCCGTCGGTGAGAAGTGGTATTACATGAGTTTCCTGAGAAGTGGTATTACTTGGGTTTCCTGAGAAGTGGTATTACCTGGGTTTCCTGAGAAGTGGTACTACCTGGGTTTCCTGAGAAGTGGTATTACCTGGGTTTCCTGAGAAGTGGTATTACCTGGGTTTCCTGAGAAGTGGTATTACCTGGGTTTCCTGAGAGGTGGTATTACCTGGGTTTTCTGAGAAGTGGTACTACCTTGGTTTTCTAAGAAGTGGTACTACCTGGGTTTCCTGAGAAGTGGTATTACCTGGGTTTTCTGAGAAGTGGTACTACCTGGGTTTCCTGAGAAGTGGTATTACCTGGGTTTCCTGAGAAGTGGTATTACCTGGGTTTCCTGAGAAGTGGTATTACCTGGGTTTCCCGAGAAGTGGTATTACCTGGGTTTTCTGAGAAGTGGTACTACCTGGGTTTTCTAAGAAGTAGAATTACCTGGGTTTCCCGAGAAGTGGTATTACCTGGGTTTTCTGAGAAGTGGTACTACCTGGGTTTTCTGAGAAGTAGAATTACCTGGGTTTCCTGAGAAGTGGTATTACCTGGGTTTTCTGAGAAGTGGTACTATCTGGGTTTCCTGTGATGTAGTATTATTACCTTGGTTTCCTGTGAACTTGGGTTTTCTGAGAAGTAGTATTACCTGGATTTTCCGTGAAGTAGTATTACCTGGGTTTCCTGAGAGGTGTGCACAATTCCAGGGATTTTTTTGTGTGTGTGTACGCAATTTAGTCGACGTTATAATCCCACATCTTGCTGCAATCCTTAGTGACCGACACGACTATCTCCTTGTTGTTACAACTGGAAGCCGCGTTAGCACAGTTGATTAGTCACTCGCTCCCTGATCAGACGAGCCGGTTTCGATTTCCACTCGCATGAGTGGTGATCAGGTAAAGCTCCCAAAAGAAAAAAAAATATAGAACACTCCAATGGTTCACCCAAGCCCCCCCCCCCCCCAAAAAAAAAGGAAATATTGGGAACCAGGTTAACTTTCTTGGAAAGGAAGAGGAATTTCGCCGGCAGCTACGGAGTTGTTAGTGCTCAAGGCAACACTAAGTCGGCAGTTTCTGGTCAACTGCTATTTATAGACAATAGAGCACTTATGGTGTGAGAGCTTGTTCGCAGGCCATATCTTTACTTCTTCTACCTGTTGAAACTGTTATCGTGTGTGCACAGCTGTCCACGATTAACGCGGATGCTGTACAGGCTCCACCCAGGACGTTCTGGAACACTGATCGGTTATTTGCTAAATATAAAAAGAACTGACCATGGCGTTTTGTCTCTTCCGAGACTGAACTGACAGTTTTAGATCGTTCTTTATAGGAACTGGCCGTTAGTGGTTTTTCACACTGGGAACTGGCCGTTAGTGGTTTTTCACACTGGGAACTGGCCGTTAGTGGTTTTTCACACTGGGAACTGGCCGTTAGTGGTTTTTCACACTGGGAACTGGCCGTTAGTGGTTTTTCACACTGGGAACTGGCCGTTAGTGGTTTTTCACACTGGGAACTGACTGTTTTCTTGGATTGGTTTTTTTCCCCACTGTATCTGTAAAACAGTGGTTCTGAACCTGAGTCTGTGATCCCTCAGAGGGGTCCATAGAAGGATTTCTAGTAATTCAAGGATCAGCAGATGGACTGAAACAGTTTTTTAAAAAATAATATTAACACTATATCTGTGTTCCATTCACTGTTTTATTTTTGCAGAGGGGTTCACAACGGCTCTGGGGCCTCACATGGGACCCACAGGGGTTCTCATGTCGGAAAGAGGGCTCAAAGTGGTTCTCAGGCTGGAAAGAGGCCCCACAATGGCTCAGGCTGGAAAGAGGATCCACAGTGGTTCTCAGGCCGGAAAGAAGGTCCACAGTGGTTCTCAGGCTGGAAAGAGGGTCCAAAGTGGTTCTCAGGCTGGAAATAGGGCCAACAGTGGTTCTCAGGCGGCTAGAAAGAGGGCCTGCAGCAATTTTCAGGCCGGATAGTGGGCGCATGGCTAAGGAAGAGTTCCGAGCCAGTGCTCTGTAAGACTATCGTTTCTCCTGTTGTTATTGCTGCTGTTGTTGTTTTTGCTGGTGCAGTGGTTATTGTTTTTGTTCTTGCTTGTGTTGTTACTGCTGCTCTTCCTGTTTTGATTCTGTTCTTGTTGTTACTGCTGTTGACCTTCTTGTTGCTGTTGTATTTGTTGTTATTTCTGCTGCTGTTGTTAGCTTTAATGCTAAAGCGTTATCATGACTTCACATAGAACAAGGCCATCACCGCTTAAAGTCCCCTGTCAAGGAGGATCTCGACAGACTGCACGGACTCCGTAGCAGCAGCGAAAGCCCCGACGAGTGGAAGGTGGTGGGAGTGATTCGATCCCACATCCTAAGTTTGATACTGACCGAAAGGCCGCGTACCAATCGATTCAGCCAATTCCACCCCCAAGAAGAAAATTAACAATTGTAGAAAATGTCTGCAGGCCTCCAAAAAAAAAAAAAAAAACTAAAGATTACCACTATTTAGAGGTAAGAGGATTATGGGACTTTTTTTAAACAGCCCTCGGGATAAGAAGCTTAAGAGGAGGAGAATATTACAGACACTAAGAAATTAATTGTTAAAAACTGTTAGCAGACAGTTAACTAAGACCCCCATTCTTAATGCCAGGCACGTGGTCTATAGTTTTCGTAAAGCCCTCTTTATGCTCTCGTATAGTGTACTTGACCTTACAGCCTATGAATACTTATATGTTCAGATTTCCCGTGTCATTTACCAAATGGTATTTAGTTAGTGTTCTTCCAGTATTAATTAAAACAGCATTTATACTAGTAAATAAAATAACGGAAACAGAAAAGAAAATAAACGATTTTCATTTATTTGTATAGCCAAATAAACTAACAAGTTAGTTACATAGTTAGGAAGGGCAGTCATACAAGGTGTGTCCGGTAAGTAATGAGACTTATTTTATTCAGCTAATCGGCAGGGCGGGGGGGGGGGGGGGTCGGATTCTCCGGGGCTGAAGGTTGATGGGGGATGTTAGGTAAAGGGCGATGTCTCGTCATTTGGTTCTGAGCTTTTACAAAATGCAGATCGCTTGCGAAGCTGACAGCTGTTAAAGCGTCGCGTAACGGTCAAAATGCAGAGGCGTGTCGAGCCTAGATACGCGATAAAGGTTTCTGTTAAACTTGAAAACTCCTCAGCGGAGACGCTTGCTACGATACAGAAAGCATGCGAGAAGGATGCTTTATCGAAAGCACAAGACGTTTAACGAAGGAAGAGAGATCGTCGAGGGTGAACAATGTCCAAATCAAAGATGAAATCGATCTTCATTTTCTTTTTTCACTCTAAGGGTGTTGTCTACAAGGAGTTCGTACCACCCTGACAAATGATCAACGCAGCATTTTACGTGGAAGTGCTTAAACGGCTGAACAACGGGGTCCCACGTGTCCGCCAGAAGATCGTCAACACCTGGGTTCTTCACCACGACATGCCGAACCATGCGTCGCTGCTAATGAGAGAGTGTCTATCTAAACAAGCCATTGCAACGCTGTGCCAACCTTTCTACAGCCCGGACTTGGCCCCGGCTGACTTATTTTTGTTTCCCCGGCTCAAATCAAGTTTGAAAGGTCACCATTTTGGGACTTTTAATAACGTGAAAGCTGCCGTGACTAGTGCTATGAAGGAGATCGCTGTTCAAGACTTCAAGGTGAGCTACGACGTATGGCAGAGCCGCTGGCAACGGTGTACTGATTCTCAAAGATGTTATTTCGGGGAATTCTAAGTATATTTAAGTGTATCAAGAAATAAATCGAACTTTATGGAATCAGTCCCATTACGTACGGGACACACTCTGTACACGCGCTCCGAATACATTCATAGGTTCTCTGATATCCTCTTCAATATCCTCTTCAGCGTGGGGTAGCTGATAACAACCCTTCTTTATTGACCCAACCAACAAAACACACAAGAAAAAGAACAAAGTTATTTGGAGCTCTTGATGAATCGTTCAGTTCTGTCGCCACCCAACGTTTCACCTCCTACTCCTTCATATTTGACAACGACGCCGATCCACAGTTGCCAGTGAAGTCCTCAGTTCAACCAGTCTCTCTTATAGCACCAATGATGTCTGCTCAGTCCATTGCCTGCCCTTTATCCATGACAGCAGAGTAGGGCCAGTTGGTCTGCTCTCTCATTTTGCCCTAACGCCTGCATGGCCTGGTACATACATGAATGTCAGTCGATGGATCTGTGACATCTGCAGGGATTTGAGGCGCTGTTGCCTTAGAGAGTCGGCCTGAATTTTCTTTAGTATGTTCATGGATTGGACGCACCAGCAGCAGGGCATCTTGCTTACAACCGAGAGGCCTACAGGAGAGCTGTTAGGGAGGCAAAGTTCAACAAGCGACATGCAAATTACTGATGTTCATGGATTCACTTAAATTCTTGCTTGTATGTAGTCCTGTGACTTGAGCCAGCTCAGAGCTTTTGTCACAGCCATGGTTTTAACTATGACGCTGCTTGTTATTGTAAAACAAAAAAGCACAGCTGGTTTCTTTCACTGTCCTGCTATCTGTGTTGACTGTAAAGGCCTAGGTAGATCTCCTGCCTCGAACCACCGATCAATCTGTATAAATAACGGTGTCGCCATATCTAGTGCTTCACAACTTAGTGCTTTAACTTCAGCATCTACTTGGGAAAAAAAAGCGCAGCCTTTACCTTAAAAACAAAAACAAAACAAAACAAACAAACAAACAAACACAAATAACTCCGCCATGCAGTCATTTTTTTTAATCTGTTCATACACTTTACCACTACGCCGAGTGCTTTGCCTAGATCTTACTTTGTGAAAACGAGACATAATATAGCAGAAATTTCAAGCAGGAAAAGAATGCGAGTTAAGAGGCGGAAAGTGCGAGACTGATATATGTGAATCCATACACAGACAATTATATAACACCTGTTAAGTCGTTACAGAGAAATTGTTAAAGTTTGAAAATTTGTAATGAGGATAATTTTACGGTTATCTTCCTTTAGACATGCAAAAAGAAAAAAAAAAGAATGTGTTCTCGTATATAGATAGACTTAAGTTTTCCATCCTTTATGGGATGAAATTTAATTCATTCACATTTTTACCCAATCATAAGTCAGTTTGAAATAGGATTAAAGATCAGTGTGGGAAAGACAAAGTTACTGAAGCAAAATGTAAACTGAAATGTACTGAGACTAGATAACAAATTAGTGGAGGAGGCCAACGAATGTGTATATCTTGGTAGTAATGTAGTAGAGGATGGAGACAGCAGAGAGGACATCAACACCAGACTTACTAGAGCAAACCAGGTTTGTGCAATGCTGCAGACTATATGGAAATTAAAATAAAACTAAGCATGAAGAGGAAAATCAGCATATTTAAGAGTAATGTTATAAGTGTACTACTCTATGGAAGTGAATGCTGGAAAATCACCACAACCATAGAAAACAAGCTGAATTCTTTCCAGACCAAATGCTTACGAAGAATTAGAAAAATATTTTGGCCAAACACCGTAAGAAATAACATCTTGTTGGCAGAAATGCAGATGAAGCCACTGACAGCAATTATTGAGGAAAGACGCTGGCGATGGTTGGGACATGTGCTCCGAATGACTGACAACTCACTACCAAAAATAGCACTAAGATGGACACCAAAGAGGAAAAGAAGTAAGGGTAGGCCAAAGGAGACATGGAGAAGAACAACAGAGGATGTTGAGCAATAGAGTCTCATTTGGGCAAAAGCGGAAAAAAGGCAAAGGACAGGCGTTTGTGGGAAACCCCTTCGGAAGTTATATGTGCAAGTTAGTAGTCTCCACAGAAAGCATGAACCTTCCACATATTTCTTCCATTGCCGCTGAAAACCTCAGCTATTTATTACCATGGCATCGTGCTCGACAGTCCAGTAGTACAAGACACACTGGCCCCTACTGCATAAACGCGTTCGGTGAATAAAGTAATAACGGAATATGGCTCGAAACTATCAGGATATAGAAACTGAGCCCGGTCACACAGCGGTTAACCTTTTGACCCCAAAACATTACTGGCAGAGCTCGTACATCTTGAACATAAATCAGTGCTCACAGCGACATCTAGGCAGTGTAAATAAAATGAAAACTGGGGCATTTCTAATCCAAACCATATTGCAGAGTGACTTTCTTCAAGTTGATTTCTTCCAAAATTTCTCATCAAAATGTATTCAAGCATGCCATGGAAATTAATTCACGAGCGAACGAATTAAACTAAATTTAAAAGAAAAACCTTTGAAACACAACGAAAGGTCACGAATTAAAAACTTTAAATAATACAGAATTAGAATTTAGAATTTACTGAAGTATGAACATAAATCGCTCAAACAAATATTGATGTACATTGTAGAAAGATCAATATTCCAACAGTGTTTTTAGTGTGCTAGATGACAAATATCCATGTGACACCTGGATACGGGTGTATACAGATGGATCTGCACACAATGCCATAAAGAATGGAGGGGCAGGAGCACATATTGAATATCCAAACAACACCTCTGACAAGATTTCCATACCCACTGGAAAATACTGCAACAACTTTGATGCAGAAGTTAGGGCAATTATTGCTGCAGTTGAAAAACTATCAGACTCCAGAATTGATACATGTCCCGTAGTAATTCTCACAGATGCAAGATCAGTACTGGAAGCTCTTCAGTGCAACAAACTACCAGACCTTAAGGATGCCTTGTCAAAAATAGGCTTACAACATGGAGTCACTTTGCAATGGATTCCCTCCCACTGTGGGATACCAGGCAATGATAAAGCTGACCATCTGGCCAAAGAGGACACTGAAATGGAGCATCCAGACATACCAATCACCTATAATCAGAAGAAAAGCATGATAAAAACCTACAGGAAAGCACAAACACCACCACATGATGACTATCACATGCTAAACAGAAAGGAACAAGTCACCATCTTCCGTCTCCGAACAGGACACACCCGACTCCGAAGTCATATGTATACAAAGTTTAAGGTTGGTACTACTAATCTATGTACATGTGCCCAGGTGCCCCAAACTGTGGAACATATCCTCCAGAACTGCACCAACTATGAAACACTGAGAAATAATTACTGGGCCAGTGAAACCACTAAAGAAGATAAACTCTACGGTTCCATACATGAATTACAAAAAACAGTGAAATTTATCCAAGAGACAGGACTGCAGGTATAGACAGACAATGCGAAGGAAGAAGAAGAAGAAGAAAATATTCCACTTCCGCTCCCCTCCCGTTCTAAACCTTAAAGGGAATTCCCCCCCCCCCCCCTTTTTTTTTAAGGAGGAGAATTTCCCACAAACAAGAAACTGGAAAGAAATGTATGATACATGTGAGCAAACATTGCTAGGTTCATTTCTTGATATAGATCACTCAGTACCGCACAGAAGATCTATATAATAACATACGGACACAGGCTGCGAATTTTTGAAAAGCACTGGAAGATTTCTAAAATCGTAAGAGGTAATGAAAAACCTCAGAAAATTACAGCAAATGAACGAAACAAAACATAATTGGTCAATGACTGTTCATAGCATAATCACTACAGTTCCCCGGTTTGTTCAAGTAATTATTAACTGTATTATAGCTTTTCAAATAGGAAATAACTCAATCAGTCATCTGCATGTCCCTTGCGGAACTTTGCCTCCCTAACAGCTCTCTTGTAGGATTCTCGGATGTAAACAATATGCCCTGCTGCTGATGCATCCTTCTGCAGTTTATCAACGATGTCTTGCAGCCATCTTCGCCTTGGCCTTTCTCTCTTTCTTTTTTCCCATGATGCACACGTCCAAGACAGTCTTCTCTAAATTCTCATGATGTTTAATACGTCCAAAATATGTAAGTTTTCTCTGTTTAATCCTCTTTACCAGGCAGACTTCTTCAATATTAAGTTCTTGTATTATGGATATATTTGCTCTTTTTTGTGTCCACGATATCTGAAGGACTCTTCTGTAGCATTTGCATTCAAAGGCATTTATAGGAAATAACTATTCGTTTTTTTAAAAACTAAATATGCGCAGTGACTATACTTATCAAACAACGATAACATTCTCTAAGACAGGGCTCAGGTAGGAAAGTTTCCACACACTCAGTGACACGTCATCTTTATTTAGGATAAAAGAGTTGAGAGGGCAGTTTTGTGATTCCAGACATGAGCCTTCTGGGTACAGGTGGATTAAAAGGTAAAAGGTAAAATCGCTATTTCCATGTCATTTAAGGCACGTTGGGGATACAGTGCTAGGCCGGTATTTCTGAGACGCAGGGCACATGAAAACATGAAAGGGGAACGATAAGTTACTGTAAAACATAACTGTAGTCCTTCGGCCTTGTGAATAAAGTGGAAATAACTCTTCGTCTTGTCTGGACTCGAGAATGATAAGTCTAAAGGAGCCATCCAGCCAAACAGTGAGGCAACGACTCGATCAACCAACCCTCAAAACTGTGAAATCAACAAATCAACCAACGAAACAACCACCCAACCAACCAGGGAATCAGCGAATCAGTCACCATCACCGTCATCATGTGCCATGCCTGGAAGCGTCGACTACCTTGTCTATCCACAGTTGCTGTGCTTCTCCCAGGCCATTTTGTCGTCAAGCCATCTAAGATTTTCTCTCTTGGTCTACCTGTCCCTTTCTTGCTTCTCATTTTCCCTGTTGTCGAGATATTTTCGACTTCTCCTCTTCTCATTATGTGGCCAATTAACCTGGACTGTCATCCTCCCCCCCCCCCCCCTGTTGGAGCTTTCAATAGAGCGAACGAATAAAGCAAAAACAAAAATCAAACCAGACAATCAACCAATCAACAAGCGAACCAAAGAACTAATCAACCAATCAGCTACCAAACCCACTAACCAATCAGCTACCAAACCCACTAACCAATCAGCTACCAAACCCACTAGCCAATCATTCAACTGACAAACCAAACAATCATTTAAACGACTAACCAACCAACCATATAACCCACCAACGAACCAAACATTTAACCAATCAGCAGACCAGCCGTTCAGACAAACACGCAACCAACCAATCAACAACTCGTGATTCTTTCACTCTTTTTTTCCCCAGTTAAATAAAAGCAACCCATTTAACAACAAACACTTTAAATTCAACAAGTCCATCGATAAAAGAACCCACACAATTGCTATGCAAAAGATCTCAACAAAACGAAAAATGCTCTCTCCACATTTTCGTATAAAACGCTAACACATTAAACGTGAAACCGCATCGATGAAGTGACCTAAAATACCATCCACAGATAAAAAACCTTATCCCTTCGGCTACAATTCAAAGCGGTTGGGAAATAAAACCCCAAGACAGAGACCTAACTTTAGACCTTATTTCATGGCAAATAAAAATGAGTAAATGGATAATGACTTGGAAGACTTCAGTATAGAGCATGTTAACAATCTAAAACGAGAACTTATTTGAAAAGAAAATAGATTAGAGCTTTTGAATGCATGAAGACAGACATTTTTAAACAATAGACGTAGCAACGAGAAGTAAAATAAAATTGTTACAAATTAGCGAATTTCTTTATTTTTAGATTTAAAAAATGTTCTATTTTCTGTTTTCAGGATCTTGAAACTTTCGAGGTCTCTAGAGACAATCCATTATCGGTTTCCTGCTTGATTGATGTGCCGGGTTTGGAAAGCTGTCGGGTAGCTTTTCACGCTTCTGTGTTTGCTTGCTGCATGAGGAAACCACCATTTTGGCCTTCTACCCCTTTAACACTGCGTCACTGAGAGTGATGAAAGGAGTGCTCCAGTGCTACATTGAGCCACTTTTATTTTAAACCAAATTCATAGCACACGTTCTGCGGCGAGGCAAGCTAGAATATACTGTGAGCACGGGAGAGATACAGGGCAAAAGAGATCGAGGTAGACAGAGAGAGAGAGAGAGAGAGAGAGAGAGAGAGAATGCTGGACGGACTAACAAGAAGGCCTTCGTAGTAGACTAGTAGAAGATAAAGACAACAGAGAGGACATCAACAACAGACTTACTAGAACAAACCAGGCTTGTGCAATGCTGCAGACTATATGGAAATTAAAATATAACTAAGCATAAAGACGAAAATCAGGATATTAAGAGTAATATTCTAATTGTACTACTCTATGGAAGTGAATGCTGGAAAATCACCAAAACTATAGAAAACAAGCTGAATTCTTTCCAGACTAAATGTTTACGAAGAATTAGAAGAATATTTTGGCCAAACACAATAAGACATAAAATCGTCTTGGCAGAAATGCAGATGAAGCCACTGACAGCAATTACTGAGGAAAGACGCTGACGATGGCTGGGACATGTGCTTCGGATGACTGACGACTCATTATAAAAAATAACATTAATATGAACACCACAGAGGAAAAGAAGTAAGGGCAGACCAAAGGAGACATGGAGAAGAACAACAGAGAGGATGTTGAGCAATAGAGGGCTCACTTGGGCAAGTGCGGAAAAAAGGCAAAGGACAGGCATTTGTGGGAAACCCTTGCGGAAGCCCCATGTGCAAGTTAGTAGTCTCCACAGAAAGCATGAACCTTCCACATATTTCTTCCCTTGCTGCTGAAAATCTCAGCCATTTATTACCATGGCATCGTGCTGGACAGTCCAGTAGTACAAGACACACTGGCCCCTACTCCATATACGCGTTCGGTGAATAAAGGAATAACAGAATATGGCTCGAAACTCAGAATCAAGATTTAGAAAGTGAATCCGATCACACTCTTTGACCCCAAAACAGAACTGAGCTCGTAGATCTTGATCAGTGCTCACAGCAACATCTAGGCAGTGTAAATAAAATGAAAAGTGGGGCATTTCTAGTCCAAACCATATTACAGAGTGACTTTCTTCAAGTTGATTTCTTCCAAAATTTCTCATCAAAATGTATTCTGGCGTGCCATGGAAATTAATTCACGAGCGAACGAATTAAACTAAATTTAAAAGAGAAACCTTTGAAATACAACGAAAGGTCTCGAAATAAAAACTTGTAAATAATACAGAATTAGAATTTAGAATTTACTGAAGTATGAACATAAATCGCTCAAACAAATACTGATGTACATTGTAGAAAGATCAATGTTCCAACAGTTTTTTTTATATTCCACTTCCGCTCCCCTCCCGCTCTAAACCTTAAAGGGAATTTCCCCCCCCCCTTTTTTTTTTTAAGGAGGAGAATTTCCCACAAACAAGAAACTAGAAAGAAATGTATGATACATGTGAGCAAACATTGCTAGGTTCATTTCTTGATATAGATCACTCAGTACCGCACAGAAGATCTATATAATAACATACGGTTATAGGCTGCGAATTTTTGAAAAGCACTGGAAGATTTCTTAAATCGTAAGAGGTAATGAAAAACCTCAGAAAATTACAGCAAATGAACGAAACAAAACATAATTGGTCAATGACTGTTCATAGCATAATCACTACAGTCCCCCGGTTTGTTCAAGTAATTATTCTTTTTAACTGTATTATCAATTACCTATTTTCAAACAGGAAATAACTCAATCAGTCATCTGCATGTCCCTTGCGGAACTTTGCCACCCTAACAGCTCTCTTGTAGGCCTTTGGGTTTTAAACAAGATGCCCTGCTGCTGATGCATCCTTCTGCAGTTTATCAACGATATCTTGCAGCCATCTTCGCCTTGGCCTTCCTCTCTTTCTTTTTCCCCATGATGCACACGTCCAAGACTGTCTTCTCTAAATTCTCATGATGTTTAATACGTCCAAAATATTTAAGTTTTCTCTGTTTAATCCTCTTTACCAGGCAGACTTCTTCAATATTAAGTTCTTGTATTATGGATATATTTGCTCTTTTTTGTGTCCACGATATCTGAAGGACTTTTCTGTAGCATTTACATTCAAAGGCATTTATAGGAAATAACTATTCGTTTTTTTTAAACTAAACATGCGCAGTGACTATACTTATCAAAGAACGATAACATTCTCTAAGACAGGGCTCAGGTAGGAAAGTTTCCACACACTCAGTGACACGTCATCTTTATTTAGGATAAAAGAGTTGAGAGGGCAGTTTTGTTATTCCAGACATGAGCCTTCTGGGTACAGGTGGATTAAAAGGTAAAAGGTAAAATCGCTGTTCCCATGTCATTTAAGGCACGTTGGGGATACAGTGCTAGGCCGGTATTTCTGAGATCCAGGGCACATGAAAATATGCAAGGAGAACGACAAGTTACTGTAAAACATAATTGTATTCCTTCGGCCTGGTGAAAAAGTGGAAATAACTCTTCGTCTTGTCTGGACTCGAGAATGATAAATCTAAAGGAGCTATCCATTCAACAAGCCAACCAGTGAGGCAACGACTCGATCAACCAACCCTCAAAACTGTGAAATCAACAAATCAACCAACGAAACAACCACTCAACCAACCAGGGAATCAGCGAATCAGTCACCATCACCGTCATCATGTGCCATGCCTGGAAGCGTCGACTACCTTGTCTATCCACAGTTGCCGTGCTTCTCCCAGGCCATTGTGTCGTCAAGCCATCTAAGATTTTCTCTCTTGGTCTACCTGTCCCTTTCCTGCTTCTCATTTTCCCTGTTGTCGAGATATTTTCGACTTCTCTTCTTCTCATTATGTGACCAATTAACCTGGACTGTCCCCCCCTCCCCCCCCCCCCCCCCCCCTTGGAGCGTTCAATAGAGCGAACGAATAAAGCAAAAACAAACAATCAAACCAGACAATCAACCAATCAACAAGCGAATCAAAGAACTAATCAACCAAATCAGCTACCAAACCCATTAACCAATCAACTACCAAACCCACTAACCAATCAGCTACCAAACCCACTAGCCAATCATTCAACTGACAAACCAAACAATCATTTAAACGACTAACCAACCATATAACCCACCAACGAACCAAACATTTAACCAATCAGCAGACCAGCCATTCAGACAAACACGCAACCAACCAATCAACAACTCGTGATTCTTTCACTCTTTTTTTCCCCAGTTAAATAAAAGCAACCCATTTAACAACAAACACTTTAAATTCAACAAGTCCATCGATAAAAGAACCCACACAATTGCTATGAAAAAGATCTCAACAAAACGAAAAATTTTCGTATAAAACGCTAACACATTAAACGTGAAACCGCATCGATGAAGTGACCTAAAATACCATCCACAGATAAAAAACCTTATCCCTTCGGCTACAATTCAAAGCGGTTGGGAAATAAAACCCCAAGACAGAGACCTAACTTTAGACCTTATTTCATGGCAAATAAAAATGAGTAAATGGATAATGACTTGGAAGACTTCAGTATAGAGCATGTTAACAATCTAAAACGAGAACTTATTTGAAAAGAAAATAGATTAGAGCTTTTGAATGCATGAAAACAGACATTTTTAAACAATAGACGTATCAACGAGAAGTAAAATAAAATTGTTACAAATTAGCGAATTTCTTTATTTTTAGATTTTAAAAATGTTCTATTTTCTGTTTTCAGGATCTTGAAACTTTCGAGGTCTCTAGAGACAATCCATTATTGGTTTCCTGCTTGATTGATGTGCCGGGTTTGGAAAGCTGTCGGGTAGCTTTTCACGCTTCTGTGTTTGCTTGCCGCATGAGGAAACCACCATTTTGGCCTTCTACCCCTTTAACACTGCGTCACTGAGAGTGATGAAAGGAGTGCTCCAGTGCTACATTGAGCCACTTTTATTTTAAACCAAATTCATAGCACACGTTCTTCGGCGAGGCAAGCTAGAATATACTGTGAGCACGGGAGAGATACAGGGCAAAAGAGATCGAGGTAGACAGAGAGAGAGAGAGAGAGAAAGAGAGAGAATGCTGTACGGACTAACAAGATGGCGGGTACAGAGAAGGCTAGCACAGCTTACACCGAACAGTCCAAGCAGGAAATTGTGAAAATATCGTGATCGTCAACGCCAGTCGGCACGACAGTAGACAGACACAGCCAATAGACAGACAGACAGACAGACAATAGACAGATAGACGGGTGAAGACAATAAATGATCAGAGTTCAGAGTTGGTTCTCACAGACCCGGTGGTAATTCTTAGCGAGGTCACGACATCAGTGTTACGGGTTTCCTTCTAACATAATTGTTCATTTACTATCTACGTCTTGTCAAGTATGAGGGAGAAAGAAATGAGAATACTGATATTTATTTAGGACTACAAAGTAACATCAAATAAGTATTTTTTGTCTCTCTTTTTCTCCTCCCCCCCCCCTTTCTCTTTCTCTCTTTCTCTCTCTTTAGAAACATTGTCAAAATGGTTGTTTATCCTGTCGGAGTAATCAGTTCTTCCGTGCTCTATCTATCTATCTATCTATCTATCTATCTATCTATCTATCTATCTATCTATCTATCTATCTATCTATCTATCTATCTATCTGTCTGTCTGTCTGTCTATCTATCCTCCTCTCTCTCTCTCCCCTTCTCTCTCTCTCTCCTTCCTCCCTTCTTCTCTCCCCCCCCCCTCCAAAATGACTTTTAAAAATTACCACAAAAAAAGAAGTTGATCTTTCACAAGTTCCTTAAAGATGTGATATTTTACCTGAGTTTGTATGACCTAGCAACATTGATATCACTCCAGTAATGATTATCGCTGCTTCGCTCGGAGTAGTTCCTGTCGCTATAAGATCAAGTAATAAAAGAAAATAATAGGAAAAACATATTAAAAATTAAACACTTTGAATATTTTTGGTATCCTCATTATTAGAAAGACGGGTAAAAAATGCTCCCGGATAGACGTTGGTAAGCTCATAGTGGAAGCAGGTTATTGGCTGAAAAAAGAGGTAAAGAGAGGATCACAATCAAGAACACTTTTGCTTTGCTGCGAACAAAGTACGTGAAATATACACGCGTATTTCCAGTTCTAACAAGGCAGAAGGGTGAATGTGACCGCTGCTGACTGTGGCTTTATTTTACCTTTCTCAATTGCTTCGTCTGCGCCAGTTTCCTTGTGTTGTGGGTTGAGAGTCCGGTTTGGCCCCCTAGCTATCCAGTTAAGTACTCGTGTGTGAGCTGTGACTTTCAGCGGCGCATGGATTTCCCCGACAGTGATCGGTATCGTGAATGTAATTGATAAACATGGTCGAAGCATTACGTTGTTCTCCTTGAAGCTCGGCGCCGTAGAGCTGTTTAGAGCTAGCTGTGAGTGTCTCCCTACTGCGGACATTAGCAGAGATTAAAGCACCTATCGTTCTCTGACCAGTTTCGTCATTATGCATGGACATGGCGTGGTAAGCACGTATTTTGGTTGGCATTTTATCATATTTTATTAATGGGTGGGTCGAATAAGTTATACACTGTTCTAATTCCATTCTGTTCTGCCTATTATGCCTGCTTATTTCGTTTGTCTGACATCTCAGCCCTACATTTTATTAGTATTAAACCTTAATGACTCAGAGTTTAAACCTCCGCTGTAATTTGACTCCATGGTATTAATCAGTGAATCAACGACAGACAGTCAAGATTTCTCTCTTTCAAACAGTCGAGGTCCATCTCTTTCGCCGTTGCTTCCTTGTCGGCTTTAGTGCCTGCTTGGAGTCTGTTGGGTGTCTGTTGGTGTCTACCTGGTGTCTGCTTACTATACGCTTACAGATCAACTCTGACCAGATAACGAACAATCACTCAGTGGCAACGCAAACAGCAGCTGTGTAGGTTATGATGGTTTTATCTGGTGCAAGTGGTGACATAATGGCGGTGACGATGAGTGGAAAACAGTGGCAGTGACAATTCTAAATAACACGGCATGACGTTACTCCAGCAAGACAACATATATGATTCCAGGCGTCTACTAACGTCAAGAAGACTTCGACGCCAACAGAATCCTACCACATACTAGAGTCGCTATTCTATACTACAAAAATCACTGCCGGCAACTAAGACACAGACTAAGTTCCTACACTACAAAAAACTACGTCCTACTCTGACAAAACTAAGACTCAGATTCTAACGAACGCAAAACTAAGACTGACCCACAAAGCCTAACTTTGCCTCTCTTGATCAGCTGATCAGTCTCACTTCCGCGAGCCCCACGGCCACGCATGTGATATACAAACACGAGGTTAAAGGGGACTGAACGATTAGTTTAAGAAATCCGCGGGACCTAACATTGTTTATACCCAACGTTTTAGATTCCAAAATGACTTACCTAACTTCACACGTTAAAAAATCCGTTATATTATTTTAATGGGACGGTTCATGCGCATTCCATGAGATGTCACTGGCACATACGGCTGAGCAAATTATGGGATATCCTCGTTTAACGTGATGCCGAAACCATGCTGAACAGTAGTATACTAAAATTAGACGTAGTTAGCACAGACTAATAAAATTATGTAATTAGTTTCACTATCTTAGCTTTGTGTTGTTTTACAAAGTTACTTGTTTATTCTCACACATACTGATATTCCATAGACAGAAGCACAGGCTTTGAACTAACAAACTTACCTGAGGTTTTTTTTTAGAATTTGAACTAACAAAGTTACCTGAGGTTTTGTTTTAGAATTTGAGCTAACAAACTTACCTGAGTTTTTCGTTGTTTCCACGAAAGCCTGGATACCCTTCTCCCCGTAGGTGCCGGCGTCTGCCAGAGTATTGACGAAAGTCCACCCCAGGGCTCGAGCGATGTCCGCCATGGCCTGGGCTTGGTAGTTGTCTGGTGGCACCACTCGAGAGAAGTACTCGAACCTCGACTTGTCGCTGAGGTCCGCGCTGGTCGAGGCGTAGCTAATCTGGGGAATCTGAAACAGCGTGATAAATCTTCGTCTTAGACTGTCTTAGTGAAAAGGTGATTAATACGTTTCGTCTTAGACTGTCTTAGTGAAAAGATGATTAATACGTTTCGTCTTAGACTGTGGTATGAAGAGATGATTAATTTGAAGGATACTGACGCATAGAGGAAGAGACACACAGCTTTCCAGATTATCAGAGAAGGTAATTTTTATATGTCCTTCTTATTTTGTCCTCCCATCTCAGCCAGTGAGTGGGGGGGGGGGGTGTGCAGTGACGGTGCTAGGACTTTTCTAAAATGGTCCACGTGTACCTGTCTTTTACACTGCATGAGGTACCGGTTTTGTCAATACGGCATTCGGTACTTTATACTTTTTTATGTGAAATTAATTAATTATACTTTACAAACTTCAACGGGGATGTTCGTATGGGACTTTTCTTACTTTGTTTAATACGAGATTTACTGTTAACAAAATCCCCACAAGCTGAACCAAAGTCCAAACTGGCCGATTCTTCTCCATGGAAATTAATCATCATCATTCTACGGGCCAGATTAATCTTCAGTCGATTTCGCTGGTTATTTTTCACAAGTTTTTTTTTATAATATAAACCGGTTACAGTAAACGATGACCTCCAAAAGTATAATGTTTTTCGGTAATTTATCTGTAATTGCCGGTTAACGCTATCACAGGCGAGAAGTTGCGTGGTCCATGGGTTAGATGCTCGTCTCGGGAACTGGAGGTCATGGGTTCGTGTCCCACCAGAAGTGGCAGGGTTTGTTCTCGTGAACCTACAGTAATAAAATTCCCCCTGGTCTACAGGTAGTGGGACAGATCTTCTATGTCCATTTGTCGCTCACGCTGGAGAACATCTCCTGGTAGCTGAAATCCGAAGAAAGAGCAGATCAGACATCTGTCGGCTCGGCAAAAAAATCTAAGGAAACGTCTACTACAGAGATCAGCGCGGGAGCATGGAGTGCTATGGTTACTGCGACGTCTGTTCTGATGAAGCAACTGGAACGGGCAGAGGAACTGATATGGGAACGTTCTGGCAGAGGTGAAGTCATTTTCCATACAGGGAAGCATGAAACATTCACACCGTCATATTTTATAAGTCCTACATCCACTGACATGCAGATGGAGCCACTGATAGCAATTATTGAGGAAAGAATTTGGCGATGGTTGGGACATGTGCTCCGGATGACTGACAACCCACTACCAAAAATAGCACTAAGATGGACACTACAGGGGAACAGAAGTAAGGGTAAATCAAAAGAGACAAGGAGAAGAACAACAGAAAGGATGTTGAGCAATAGAGGGCTCACCTGGGCAAGAGCAGAAAAAAAGGACAGGCATTTGTGGAAAACCCTTGCGGAAGCTCCTTGTGCCCTGGACACTTAAGGTTCAGAGAGAGAGAGAGAGAGAGAGAGAGAGAGAGAGAGAGAGAGAGAAAGAGTGAGAGAGTGAGAGTGAGAGAGAGAGTGAGAGAGAGAGTGAGAGAGTGAGAGTGAGAGAGAGTGAGAGAGTGAGAGAGAGAGTGAGAGAGAGAAACATCCACTGACAGTTTGTGGTAATGACCTCCGCCAACTTTAGAAGTACATTCATTCTTACGTATAGACTGACGGGAAGCGACGGATAGGAGTCGATCTCATGTCTTCTTGCAGCAAGACTGGCTGAAAAACTGAGCAATGATAAATTCATTCAATATTATTCTCACCCCGGCCAGGTATTTTTGTCATTTTTAAACATACATTTTTTCGATATTTCGGCCATCTCTCTCTCTCTCTCTCTCTCTCTCTCTCTCGTTAGCGAGCACAAAACGCTAGGTCTTATTGCTGACTAACATGTGACCTGGAACTCTCATGTGCAAGGTTTAACAAAACTCATAGCACAAAAAGTATACCAGTTAGCCAAAATTAAGCACTTCATCGACCAAGACACAAGGAAGAAATACTACATATCATATATACAAACACATTTAGGCTATTGCTCAACAGTCTGGGATGGTTGCTCAGTGTCAAATACAAAGAGGCTTTGCTCACTCCAAAAGCGAGCAGTAAAGCGTATTAGTGACAAAGATCAAGCACAAGCAACTAACCAGCACAAACTTATCAAAATACTGCCTCTTAAGGTTCTAAGGACTGCAAATGAACCTCAAACAGCCTCTGGCACTCAAGTCCAGCTCCTGGCCTTCCCGTGGCAGAACTGTTTAAACTGACAGGAGAAGGGGCGAGGGCGAATATCTGGCGCCTGAAAACCAGTTACTTAGGGTAGATGAGTGGCACGTTTGGTAGCTCATCTGCCGCTGTTGGCGAGATCTTCAGCTGCCGTGCGTGGAGCGGTGCTCTTCCCGGCCAATGAGGAAAGGTGCAAATGAGGTTGCCGCGCTGAATCACTGCGGAAAAGGTGGTAGAAAGGATAAAGCGAAGCAAACAGTCAAATCACGGCACTTCTGGTCTGGAGGTCGGCCACGTCCTGAGTGCAGTCATATCGGGTGAAATGCATCAACCGGCTTGTCCCAGAGGTTAAGACACTGCTGGCGAGACTCTTCAAATGCCGCGCGTGGAGTGAAGCTCCTCCCGGTCAAGGAAGAAATGCGGAAAGGAAATAAAGGTTGCTGTGCGGCGCCGATGGAAAAAGGTGGTGGAAAGTGAAGTTTAACCGGTATGTCCAGTAGTATCGCTACGAGAGCTATACCACGGCACCTCTGCTCTAGAGGCTGGCCACGTCCGAAATACACCTACACTGGTGAAATGTGCCTAAACCGGCACACAAAAGGGGTGGAACTTGATGGCTAGACATGTCATGCAACCTCCGCTCTAGAGGTCAGTCACGCCTGATATACACCCATACTGGTGAATTTTGCCTAAACCGGCTCATACCAGGGGTGAATCTTGAAGGCTATGCATGTCACAGTACCTCTGCTTTAGAGGTCGGTCTCGTCCCAAACACGCCCATACTGGGATAATGCCTAAACCGGCTCAACCCAGCGGTAGAAGTCACTAGTGGCGAGGATTCGTCCTCCTGGACAAAAGCTCCATCCTGGTCACAACTAGGAAGGGTAGCGGCCACGACCGCAAAATGCTGAAGTCGGAGACACTGGACCAGGGAAGTCTAGATAGGCAACCACCTCTCACCCGGCGGGGATGTTTGCGTATTCTAATCACGCTGAGGTTTTCCGGTGAGAAGGTCCAACTCTGGCCTGGGTGGGCTACCGCCTCTCACCCAGCGGGGATGCGCTGATATCCTAAACACGCCGAGGTCTTCCGGTGAGAAAGTCCAACCCTAGACTAAACTGGTGCAATGAAAACCACGGTGTCACGCAATCCCGCTTCCGAGACCCACCAAGAATACAGGCTAAAGCCCTGTGATACTCTGAACCCCTTGTGGTCCTCTCGTGGATCTCGTGTGGTCTTTTCGGGGACCACAGGACCTAACGAGGACCACAGGCGTAAATTCAGTAGGATCACAGTGCGGTTTTGGTGGTAGAAGCGAACGAAGAAGAAGAAGACTGCCTCTTAAGAACATGTTCCTCTTCAACAAAGCCACGTTAGTACATCAAATTCTTTCACGGCATGCTCCGCCTTATCTATGAAACCTGTTTAAATTTAGCCCAAAGTGCAGCCAACACTTGAACAACATATGTCTTCCAAAACCTAGACTTGATCTTTACAAGAAAAGCTTTAGTTATTCTGCTGCTCATTTTTGGAATACCCTCCCATCCTGAATAAAAAATATAAATTATACTCCTTCCTACAACTACAAACTTTCCCAATATCTATCTGATGTCGACTACATGGCTCCATGAATCATAAAACTTAAAAGTTATCTTAGACTGCTCTTACAAACACCGAATACGGTTAATTATTTATTCTGAATAGTCCCGAAAGTTTTGTTTAGTAGTTAGTCATTTATATATATATATATATATATATATATATATATATATATATATGTGTGTGTGTGTAGTTACTTCTGTACTGAGTGAATGGATAAGAGCGAAACGTAAATGTTATATTTTATTTTATGTCTCTCAGCTTCAATGTTAATTATGTTTGTTACATGAACAGCATATTTGTAGAATGTCTGGAATAGAGCGAAAGATGTATGGTAAAGGGTAGAATGTCAGACGGGCCTGCATGTCCAGTTCTTAACCCTTTTGAAATAAAGATCAATCAGTCAATCAATCAATCAATCTCTCTCTCTCTCTCTCTCTCTCTCTCTCTCTCTCTCTCTCTCTACGTTAATTGCCCAGGGTACACGGGAATTCTGCAATAGTTTTTCACAAACACCTGCCCTTTGCGTTTTGTTTCCACTCTTGTAAAGGTGAGCCCTCTATTGCTCAACATCCTCTCTGTTGTTCTTCTCCATTTCTCCCTTGGTCTACCCTTACGTCTCTTTCCCTGTGGTGTCCATCTTAGTGCTATCTTTGGTAGTGAGGTCTCCTTCCACCTGCATTTGCTTTGTTTTTTTTTCGCGTTTTCTGCTTCTGTAGCAGTCTGATGGGATTTTTTTTTATACCAGATCGGGTTACTGGCCTTATGCCGAACCTTCCTTAGTCGCCTTTTACGATCATGCGTGGTAGGGTACAGTGGTCCTATTCTTTGCTTCCCAGGCATGTGCTCGGGTACCACAGAGCCATCTGACACACCATATTGTTTTTTTTTTTCAAGCAGGATTTAAAACATAGTCCTTAAGTTCACGAAGAAAGATGTTTGCCTTGTTTACCTGTCTGGACAAACCAGTCACGTGCTCTGAATAAACTTTAGTGTTTGCCTTTTTTTTTTGTTCCCGATGATCTAAGCAGAGACAGGAAGGAAGAGACAACACCTTGAAACACACAAGAATTACGGGAATAACAAACTTCCATGGAAAGAGTATTTCCAGGAAAGAGTCGTAGAATTGTGTCTACATGGGTAAACACAAGATTCATTATCTCCTGTTTCATATTTTATATTCTTCTTTCTTATTCTTCTTCTTGTTCTTCTTCTTTGTCTGTTTATGCCCTTAGCGTCGCAAAGGAGTTTCAGATATAGATCCAGAACAAGATGAGAGACCTGGGTAGCTGTCATGTTATGATTCCTCGCTGTGTCTTTCATCCCAATCTATCCACTTTTCCCCTTGGTCGTTCTCTCGCCCTATTTCCAGATGTTTTCAAGTTCTTTGCAAGTGGAACTGGTTGTTCTAGATTCATGCGTATCATCCTCCCGTACCACTTAACTCTAAGGTCTTGTTTTATTTTATAGTTTTAACATTAAAGGACACAGATTAAAACTACTTGCTACTTCTTTCTTCCTGCTATACCAAAACCCTGTATTATTTTTATTCTGGACGTTAGACCCTAATAAACGAAAAACAGGACATCTATGTATATTTATAGCAATTTATTTCCCTAGCTCCTTATTTTCAGTGCAGAGATAAATGTTATAAATATGAAGCTGATTTTCGCGAGGTTTTCCCGTTGATACTGACGTTTTATAGCCTTCTCTAGTGCCCGCCGGTGTTTGCCTAAGGGAGATCCCTGTTGTCACGTGACAAATATCCAGTACGAGGCTGCATATTTACATAACAGGGCGGAGCCTGGAAGAATCCAAAAATAAATGGGTGACGTCATAAAAGTTGTCACGTGAGCCTGAAGAACAAAAAAAAAAAAAAAAGGCGAGCCTACAAGTAGGAAGGATCTTGATTCGGAGAGGTAAAGATTGAGAGAGTAGGAGGAGAGAAAAACGCTAATCAGTAATATATTATATTTCAGTTACGAGAGAGAGAGCGGGAGAAAGTTGTACGGTTACCACAGGAGGAAGTTGTACGGTTACCACAGGAGAAAGTTGTACGGTTATCACAGGAGAAAGTTGTACGGTTATCACAGGAGAAAGTTGTACAGTTATCACAGGAGAAAGTTGTACGGTTATCACAGGAAAAAGTTGTATGGTTATCACAGGAGAAAGTTGTACAGTTACCACAGGAGAAAGTTGTACGGTTATCACAGAAGAAAGTTGTACGGTTATCACACGAGGAAGTTGTACGGCTATCACAGGAAAAAGTTGTATGGTTATCACAGGAGGAAGTTGTACAGTTACCACAGGAGAAAGTTGTACGGTTATCACAGGAGGAAGTTGTACGGCTATCACAGGAAAAAGTTGTATGGTTATCACAGGAGGAAGTTGTACAGTTACCACAGGAGAAAGTTGTACGGTTATCACAGGAGAAAGTTGTACGGTTGCCACAAGAGAAAGTTGTACTGTTACCACAGGAGGAAGTTGTACGGTTATCACAGGAGAAATTTGTACGGTTATCACAGTAGAAAGTTGTACAGTTACCACAAGAGAAAGTTGTACGGTTACCACGGGAGAAAGTTGTATGGTTACACGTGAGAAAGTTGTGCGGTTACCACAGGAGAAAGTTGTATGTTTACCACGGGAAGAAGTTGTACGGTTACCACAGGAGAAAGTTGTATGTTTACCACGGGAAGAAGTTGTACGGTTACCACAGGAGAAAGTTGTATGTTTACCACGGGAAGAAGTTGTACGGTTACCACAGGAGAAAGTTGTATGTTTACCACGGAAGGAAGTTGTACGGTTACCACCGGAAAAAGTTGCAATATGTGTCGAAGTTGCACCATGGGAGAAAGTTTGTGTGATAGGGTGGATCTTGATGAACGAGTCGATGAGATGAATGAAGACATTGATGTGAACTACCAGAGTCCAGACCTTCTGTTTCCATACCGTAAAAGTGATGCTCTGTAACGGGTCTCCCCCTCTCCCACACTGGCCCCCAAAGGTGGATCTCACGGGCGTAGAAACCTGTAACATTACATAGTAAGGTACCCAGAGAGTGAGGGTTCGAATCATTCCATTTCTACATTCTATCAGCGACAACTGCTGCACACAACACCAGGGCCCGCCGTCTCTACTGGGGCCCTACATATCCTCATCTCTCATGCAAGGGCCACTACACTTAATTTACAACTAAACTGGTTAGGGTGCGCGGAAACCGGGTTTGAATTCACTTTTCTTCGTCATGAGAAGCCACTGTACTAACAACTTCGCTACCCCTGCATCATAACTTTTCATCATATCTATAAGGTAATGTCTGAAGGGAGATACAAACAAACTATAAAGTCATACAATTTTTTTTTAATGTTTTTTTTTAAATTTTAAAGCAGTGGCAGTAACGAAAATCAGTCAATAAATTTGCGCGACTGAAAAAGAAAAGAGATCTTTTGCTGACAAGATGACCTTCGATAAAACTCAATAAACGAAACACAAATCCTTCTATCTAATAAAGTGAACCACAAACTCTGAATTTATAATTTATAGCATGAAAGTACGAGAATAACACAGTGAATTCAGGGCTGTTTTCCCGTATAGAAAGCTACATAAGGGTAGACCAAAGGAGACATGGAAAAGAACAACAGAGAGGATGTTGAGCAATAACGGGCTCACTTCGGCGCTCGAGGAAAAAATGTAACGGGTTGGGGTTTGCGGAAAACCCTTGTGGAAGCCCCATGTGTCTTGAGCATTTAAGATTGAGAGAGAGAGAGAGAGAGAGAGAGAGAGAGAGAGAAAGCGACCAAAAAAAACCCCATTAATATTATACTCCTCAGAGATATTGTCATGTTAATATATTTATTGTCACCGGATTCAGCTTGGAACTCTGGGAACTGCTAGAATGCGATGAGCGAGGAGATTATACAAAAATTTTGCCTGTGAACTGCAAACGTGGAGTGAAATCGTGAAGCGTATTCTCTAGAAATCGAACTGTGAAGCCGTTTAAGGAATCGACTACTAAGATAATTTCCCATAATTCATCAAAAATAGAGCACGTGCGACCAGTCATTTGCATGTCCCTAGCGGAACTTTGCCTCCCCAACAGCTCTCATGTAGGCCTCTCGGTTGTAAGCAAGATGCCCTGCTGCTAATGCATCCATTCGCAGATCATCAACGATGTTTTGCAGCCATCTTGGCCTTGGTCTTCTTCCTCTCTTTCTTTTTCTATACAAGATTGTCTTCTCTAAATTCTCATTGTACGTGGCGTCCACAGAAGATATTTTGAAAACTATCTTGTGGCGAAACAAAGCGAAGAAATATGACGTTTTAAATTTATTGAACAAATTGGTAAAAGTAATGATAAACATGTTATTTCATAGAGGCCAGAAGTTGCCATAATCTGTCCATTCTCTTCCAAGCATCGAATAGAAAAAAAAACTGGTTATTACTTCTTCTTCTTCTTTTTCATCAGTTTTCCAAGACATTAAGGCTCATTGGTGCATATAAAGTTCGCCCCCATTCATTTCTATTCCTAATCTTCTCTCGCCAGTTGGCCACGCCAATTGTGGTTATTTACAATACATAAATATCTTACAAATGAGATATCACCAGCAGCAGATACGCGTGGTTTTCATTGGCCAGTTGCACTGGCATGTTATGCCACCTTCCAATCACCGCTTTCTGAGCTAACCAATAAGTTTCTGGCGTTTATGCAATGCAAACTTTCATTCTGAGAGTCGAGTTCAAAGCTGTTAGGTCTTACGTCCAATATCTACAGGTCTTACGTCCAATATCTACAGATCTTACGTCCAATATCTACAGGTCTTACGTCCAATATCTACAGGTCTTACGTCCAATATCTACTGTCCCAGAGTGATGGTCTGAAGACCAGGGAAACCAAGCAGGAGCTGTGATGTCTCTGGTGGCGAGTAGATAAGAAGCAACGGGTTGGCATTGAATTATTTTAGATTCCGAGATCCCCGAGGGCCGTGGGCTGCTGCATAACTGCGGGACTAACGAAAAGCTGGAGTTTTATACAGTGCCGAAGCCACAGGAAGCGCTCTTTGAGTATTTTCATCTCTGCGTTAATGGAAACAATGACGTTAGGACGTCGATAACATTCCAAGCACCACATTCACTGAAGTAGGCGTTCTGGCTAGATAACAATACGCTCTCAGACTGGCTATGAAAGGAGATATTTTTGTAGAAAAACACGAAGTTCTAGAGGATAGTTTCTAAACCTTTTTTTTTTTATTACAATGGACGGCCTGAGAACCACTGTGGACTCCTTGTTTTCGGCCTGAAAACTTCTGTGGAGAAATATTTTCCGGCATGAGAACCACTGTGGACCACTTTTTTCCGCCCTGAAAATTTCTGTGGACCCCTCTTTAAGGCCTGAAAATCCCTGTGGACTCTTCTTTCCGGCCGGAGAACCGCTGCGGACCCCTTCTTAAAAATAAAGCAATAAAAAGAATTCAGATAATGTTAAGAATTCTTTAATTGTTAATTCATTTGATGATTAGTGGATCCCAACAATTTTCAGTGGACTCTCTTATTTGGGAGAGGGGGGGGGGTGGGTGTCAATTGACCCTCAGGTTAAGAACCACTGATTGAAAATTTGAAACATTCAAGCTCAAACAAGAAGGCAAAAAATTATAAATTACAACTCTGATAACAGCGATAAATATGATCTGCTAGCAATGATAACTAAGATTTGATATCAGCGATAACTATGACTTGATAACAGCGATAAGTATGATCTTTTGACTATAATAACCATGATCTGATAAAAACGATAACTATGACTTGATAATGATAACTATGATATGAGAATAACGATATCTGTTATCTGATAACAACGATAAATATAATCTGAAAATAACATAACTGTGGTCTGATAACAATGATAGCTATGATCTGATAACAATGATAACTAATATCTGACAATAACAAAAACTATGACTTAATAACAACGATAACTATGAAATCATGACAACATAATTCTGATCTGATAACAGCGATAACTCTTTCTGATAACAATGATAACTGAGATCTGATAGCAGCGATAACTGCAGTCTGATAACAACAATAAATGTGATGTGATAACAGCGATATCTGCGATAACGATAAATATACTCTGATAACAACGATATCTACATTATGATAACAGCGATAAATATGATCTTATGACAATGAGAACTATGATTTGATAAGAATGAAAAGTATGATTTGATAATAGTTATAACTGTTATCTGATAACAATGATGACTATTATTTGATAATAACGATAAGTACGATCTGATAACAACGATAACTATGATTTGATAACAAACTGTAACTATGATCTTACAACAACGATATTTATGAGACTTGCATATCTCAGTTTTCAGTGCTTCCATTCCTTCTTTTTTCATTATCAAGCGTAGACCAGGCACGTCAAAGCCTTTGTTTACACCTTTGGGAGACAAATGAGAGGAAGGTTGCAAGACATCGTTGATGATCTGCGAATGGATGCATCAGAAGCAGGGCATCTTGCTCACAAACGAGAGGCCTACAGGAGAGCTGTTAGGGAGGCAAAGTTGTGCAAGGGACATGCAAATGACTGACTGACTGAAATCACTGAGAAATTTTAGTTCATTGTATGTTTTCCTTCATTCTCCTCATTTCTCTAATTGAATTTACAGACCGTGTGGAGGGCAAAGCGTCAGCTTTAGGTAAAAAAATGATGAAAGAAGAACTCATTAAAGGCAACTGCAGGAATTCCTGGAAACAGACTCTGAAGTATCGCCCGACTATGCCAAAGGAAAGCGACGAAGGGAAAGCTGCAGACAACTGGGAGCATGTGGTTGAGACCTGACTATACACAATCACTACGCTGTTGGTACCATCAGCCAGCGTACACTCTGTCAGTCATTTGCATGTCCCTTGTGGAAATTTGCCTCCTTAACAGCTCTCCCGTAGGCCTCTTGGTTGTAAGCGAGATGGTCTGCTGCTGATGCGGATTATCAACGATGTCTTGCACCCATCTTCGCTTTGGTCTTCCTCTCTCTTTTTTTCCCCATTATGTACCCTTCCAAGATGGTCTTCTCTAAATTCTCATGACGTTTGATGTGTCCAAAATCTCTCTCTCTCTCTCTCTCTCTCTCTCTGAACCTTAAGTGCCCAGGGCACATGGGGCTTCCGCAAGGGTTTTCCACAAATGCCTGTCCTTAGCCTTTTTTTCTGCTCTTGCCCAGGTGAGCCCTCTATTGCTCAACATCCTTTCTGTTGTTCTTCTCCATGTCTCTTTTGGTCTACCCTTACTTCTGTTCCCCTGTGGTGTCCATCTTAGTGCTATTTTTGGTAGTGAGTTGTCAGTCATTCGGAGCACATGTCCCAACCATCGCCAGCGTCTTTCCTCAATAATTGTTGTCAGTGGTTTCATCTGCATTTCTGCTAATAAGATGTCCAAAATATTTAGGTTTTTTTCTGTTTAATCCTCTTTACGAGCCAGCCTTCTTCAATATCAAGTTCTTGTAGTATAGATATTTTGCTCTTTTTTTTGTGTCCATTATATTTAAAGGACTCTTCTGTAGCATTTACATTCAAATGCATTTTTGTGTTTCTCAGCTGTTTTGTTAAGTGTCCAGGTCTCACAGGCATATGTTGCGATGGGAAAGATGCATGTCCTTAAACATCTTATTTTTATAGTTCTGTCTGTTCCTCTTCACAGCTTTTTTAGCTGTTTTGTTTTTTGAAAAGTGATAGATGTCCTCTTAACAGCGTACACTACGAGTTATCAAAGGTTGAGCACATATGGGAATGTCCCGAGTGCAAGGAAGCCCAGCTCTAGGTGAGCAGAAGAGCATGGTCTATTTTCAAATTCTTTCTCTAATTAACTCCATCAGATCTTCTTCCTTTAGCAGTAATTTGTTTTTTTTTTTTTGAGGATGCAGCTTTCAGTGTCCCTGTTCTGCGTTCTGTAATCTTCCAGTTTCTCTTACATTCATCACTGTTGTTATTACGTTAAATTCCTCAAACAATTGTAAAGTTTAGTTACCCTTGTACGATTGATGAAAGATTTGGAAGACATGTTCTAAAAAATGTTCACCTGATCTGGTGACGGCTCTTTATTTGTGGGATGCACATTTATATTTTACTTGTTTACCTTTCATTCACCAACAGTCTATGCAGAGTGAAATCTCGCATCCATCACAAGAAAGGCAGATATTTTCCCGCTTTCAGGAGTTGGCCAGTGCTCTGTAGATTGGTCAAGGGCGCCGAAAGAGTTTCCAGAAGCCTAGACGTTCAGTAAACTACTCGGTTCTTTTCAGAGAAATGTTTTGCGAGCAAACTCCACAACAGAGTAAGCTGGCTGGGGCATGTGGACAGGCAAAGAAAGATACGAGAGAGCTGAAAGGGGGATAGACCTAGAGGTAGACCAAGAGGTCCAGATGTAGACTAAGACAACGAAGACAAGGCAACATAGAGCTAGAGGTAGATCAAAAGGTCAAGAGGTAGACTAAGACAACGAACTCAAGGCAACATAGAAGACGATATACGCGATCTTGGAATTGGCAGTTGGCAAGAAAAGATCAAGAACAGACAGAGATAGAGACTTGTCTTGAGCAATGTGTCTCAGTGGCTCTGAAAGCTGCTCGGAGAAGAAGAAGAAGACAATTCTCAGAGATCCTTGTGGAACTTTTACTTTTACCGACATTTTCCTAGTCCTATTACATTTTTTAGACAATAATAACAGATGAGGACTCCATAAATACACAACAGAGGACTGAGTTATACTGTGTATGTCGAATTTCATTTGTTTTTACTGTGTATTTCGAACTTTATTTGTTTTTACTGTATATTTCGAACTTTATTTGTTTTTATTTTTAATTCGAATTTTATTTGTTTTTTACTTTGTATTTCCAATTGTATGTGTTTCTGTTTGGTTAAGTATGTGTCTTGAACATGATGTATTATTATATGTTTCGAAATCGCACTCGGGAATATGTCATATGTTATACATTCCCGTTCTTAATGAAAAAAAAACAATGATTATTCTCTTGTCTAGAACGGACGTGAACCGCGGTCTCAAACCTTTCTGCCCAGAACCTCTCTCGTTTTCGCCTTAAACATTCGTCTATTGAAGATTTTACAGTATAGTTTTTTCCGTTTTCTTTTGTTCTGTTTTTTTTTTAATCAATCTTCTGTGCAACCTACTGACACAGTACACTAAGTCAACCAGGGATGAAGCGGGTTGGCTGAATAAAACGGAAAAGTTCAGGTAATTTACGCTTACGTGAACTCCCTGGTCGCCGCTGGCGGTTTTATTCCAAAGACGTGCCTATCGTCAGAGCTGATCAATAAATGCATAACGTCAAGAGATAATGAAAGGATTGTGCGGAAAGGATTTTCTTCCCTGGGTCCTTGGGTCTGGTGGATTTAAATGGGTGTCGCTGTAATTATAAAACCATTTTCTTTTCGCTGCATTACAGTGGAGGATTGTGGACTTGTTTTTTTGGCTTAATAGTCACTATGTCTGTCAATCTGGGATATCTTGCTGAATCTTGAATATGGACAACAGAGGTTTCGTGGATCTATCTATCTATCTATCTATCTATCTATCTATCTATCTATCTATCTATCTATCTATCTATCTATCTATCTATCTATCTATCTATCTATCTATCTATCTATCTATCTATCTATCTAGTTCACGTTTTGTCTATCTCTCATAATTAATGTATAAGTATATAAAACTATATAAGTATATAAAAGGGCAGGACAAGAACCTATGAACCTACAAATCATGTCTAGGAAGTGGAGGTGGATTGGCCACACCCTGAAGAAACCTGACACCAGCGTGGCAAGACAGGCACTGACATGGAATCCTCAAGGAAATAGAAAACTAGGAAGACCCAGACTTACTTGGAAAAGAGAAATTATGACAGTGCTCAGAGACAAGGAATACACATGGAAGGAAGCAGAGAATAATTCCAAGAACAGGGATGACTGGATAGCTTTTATCCGTGGCACATGCTCTCAAGGGAATGAAAGGTGATGATGATGATGATGTTGATGATGATGATGATGATGATGATATAACACTAAGTATATTAACTATACGAAACTACTCCTGTAAAGTTGTGATAACAAAATGTTAAAACTATTTAAGAAAAGTAGGAACAGCTTTATTACTTAACGAGCACTCAGTTGTGGCGTGTTGGTTTACACCTTCATCATACAAGAACATAGAGAACAAAGAAGTAGGGAAAGAAGATAAGATAAGATTCAAATGAAATATATACAACATTTAAGAATGTAAAAACAAAAAGCTTAGCTGTGAGTGGCTAAACCACACACGCATAAACGGCTATACTGTGGCTAAGTCATACAAGCATACAGGCCTATACTGTGGTTAAGTCACACAAGCATCTCTCTCTCTCTCTCTTTCTCTCTCTCTCTCTCTAAACCATAAGTACCAAGAGCACATGGGGCTTCCTCAAGTGTTCTCCACAAACCCATGTCCTTTGTCGTATTTCAGCTCTTCCCCAGGTAAGCCCTCTATTGCTCAACGTCCTCTCTGTTGTACTTCTCCGTGTCTCTTTTTGTCTACATTTACTTCTGTTCCCCTGCTGTGTCGATATTAGTGCTATTTTTGGTACTGAGTTGTCAGTCATTCGTAGCACATGTCCCAACCATCGCCAGCATCTTTCCTCAATAATTGCTGTCAGTGGCTTCATCTGCATTTCTGCCAATAAGGTGTTATTTCTTATGGTGTTTGGCCAAAATATTTTTCTAATTCTTCGTGAACATTTAGTCTGGAAAGAATTCAGTTTGTTTTCTATGGTTTTGCTGATTTTCGAGCTTTCACGTCCATAGAGTAGTACACTTAGAATATTACTCTTAAATATCCTGATTTTCTTCTTCATGATACAAACATACAAGGCTATATTTGACTGTAATACAAGTATATAAGGCTGTATTTGACTATAATACAAGCATACACGGCTATATTTGACTGTCATAAATGCATACTAGGGTGCATTTGACTGTCACAAATACACACAAGGCTATATCTGACTGTCATAAATGCACACAAGGCTATATTGGATTGTCATACAAGCATACAAAGCTATATTTGACAGTCACGCAATCATACAAGGCTATATTTGACTGTCATACAAGCATACACAGCTATATTTGACTATCATGCAAGCATACAAGACTATATTTGACTGTCGAAAAAGCATACAAGGCTATACAGTTGTCATACACGCATACAAGGTTATACTGCGGCTGTCATAAATGCACTCAAGGCTATATTTGATTGTCACACAAGTATACGAGGCTATATTTGAGTGAGTGTCATACAAGTATACGAGGCTGGCTATATTTGACTGTTCAACAAGGCTATACTTGACTGTCATATAAGCATGCAAGACTATATTTGACTGTCATACAAGCATACAAAACTATATTTGACTGTCATACAAGCATACAAGACTGCTATATGTGCATACAAGGCTACGCTGATGAATATGGCAAAGACTATTAAAGATACATCTTTCCTCTTTTCACGCAAAATAAGCAAAAGAAAAGTAAAAAAAAAAGGAATTCGATACCGTAGATTAGATTATGTTATTTGATTAAAATATTTATGGAAACAGTTCAAATTAGATTTATAGATAAAATAATTCGCCTCTCTCATCACTGTAACAATCTGCAAATGGATGCATCAGCAGCAGGGCATCTTGCTTACAACCGAGAGGCCTACAGGAGAGCTGTTAGGGAGGCAAAGTTCCGCAAGGGACATGCAAATGACGGAATGACTGACAACACTAGAACAAGTCAGGTGAGGAAGAAAAGGCCAAGACGTGACCTGAGGAAATTATCCTGAACACAGATGTACTGCCCTGGAGCCTCACTATGGCGACACCAACATCTGAACAGTTATCTGCCTCAAAGGGAACCACCTCATCTTCATTATCATCTCCTCCATCAAGATAATCTGAACGTAGCTTTTTTGTTTTTTTTTTAATCTCGCGTTAGAAAAAAATAAACAGAAATGTTTATGAGAACAAAATAAGATTAAAGTAAGCTCATTCGGCATAATCTGTCTTACGCAGGTAAATTTGAAACAAATAGGGACACGCAAAATGGCGATTTTTAAAGGAATTCTACACTGGTTCAAAGAGACGAAACACAGTTGGAGGAAATTCTGTGGAAATTATGAACAACTGAAAATATCTTCAGTAACTGGATAATATGAAGACTGGTGATCACGTCGGGTATCTGACAATGTCGGGTATGTCTGGAGGAAGGATGTAACTAAACCGAATAGGCAAAAAAAAGAGTCTTACCTGGTCTGTGAGTCAGGTCAAAAATAAGACGTAAGTTGGCCTGAACAGGAGTAGTGGGGACAGACAGACAGACAGACAGACAGACAGACAGACAGACAGACAGACAGACAGATAGATAGATAGATAGATAGATAGATAGATAGATAGACAGACAGACAGACAGACAGATAGATAGATAGATAGATAGATAGATAGATAGATAGATAGATAGATAGATAGATAGATAGACAGACAGACAGACAGACAGACAGACAGATAGATAGATAGATAGATAGATAGATAGATAGAGATAGATAGATAGATATAGATAGATAGATAGATAGATAGATAGATAGATAGATAGATAGATAGATACTTTATTTTCAAAGGGTTAACAATTGGACACGCAGGCCCGTCTAATATTCTGTCCTTCATCATACAATTTTCACTCAGTCACAATCATTCAGCATTTATTAAGGAGCATTAATAATCATGAAGACATAATTAAACGATTACATAAATAAATAATAAACTTATCTCTTGTCCATATTCTCCACAATCTGATTTGTGCAACAAAATGAATTAACCTGCACTCTTACATCCATTCAAAACTAATACATTTATAGAAAAGCTGTTAAAAGTTACAACAATCAAGGTTAGGGAGGCGTGTAGTCCATATCAAACAGATATTGACAAAGTTTGAAGTTATAAGAACGAATATTACTTATACGTTTTAAGTGAATTCGTAGGGCATTTCAAAGGTGGGCAGCTGAGTAAGAGAAGCTTTTTTTAAATATGTCAAGCCTTGGTTTTGGGAATTTACAATTGCTTAAGTGTTGACTGTGTTTTGGGTTAGATTTGAAAAACGACCACAGATAGGATGGAGCATTGTGCGACAGAATTTTACGAATTAACTTGGCCTTGTTGAAAAGAAATCTCTTCTTGAGGGGTAGAATATCAAGACGTTTGTCCTTATTTTGTCATATGTGCTGCATGTTTGTCATCTATAAAGGTTACTGCTCGTTTATGAAGTGAGTAAAGTGTTTTCATGTTTGACATAGAACAACCACCTCAGACTGTAGAACAATAGTCCAAGTGTGTTTGTATGTGTGATATGTAGTATATTTTTCTGGTGTCTTTGTCAAGAAAATGTTTAATTTTAGTAAATTGGTAAACTTTTTGTGCAATGAGTTTGGTTAGATTTTCTATAAGATGATTCTAGCTGAGGTGTTGATCAGTCATGAGACCTAGAGTTTTATGTTCACTAACATTCTCTATCTGTGAAGTTCCAGCGTGGAGCTGTAGTGTTGTTGTTGGTGAATTTGTTAATTTGTCTTGTCGTGAGCATGGATTTTGTTTTGCTGGTGTTTATGAGCATTCTGTTGTTATTTCTCCAGTTAATTAGACTGTTTATTTCAGTTTAATATATTTCAGCAGAAATGTGGTTTATTAGAAGAATGTTGCGAATCCCCTGGACAGCAAAAATAACTAATGAAGAATGTAGGAGAAGAGCTGGAGAGACAAAAAATCTTGTCAAAAAGATAAGAGAGAGACAATGTACTTTCATAGGGCATGCAATGAGAAGAGGGGGCATTGAAAATATTATAAGAACAGGAAAAATAGAAGGAAGAAGATCAAGAGGAAGACCAAGAGAAATGATATTGGACAGTCTGACGGGATGGTGTGAGAGATCATCAACTGAGCTGATGGCCGGCATGAAGGATCGTGTACTCCGGAGAAGTTTAATAGCCAACACCAGTTGACACGGCACCTGACGATGATGATGATGATTTCAGTTTAAAGAGTTGACTCAAGCTAGATGCACTCCGCAGAGACAGACATATAGATAGATAGATAGATAGATAGATAGATAGATAGATAGATAGATAGATAGATATATAGATAGACAGATAGACAGATAGATAGACAGATAGACAGATAGATAGATAGATAGATAGATAGATAGATAGATAGATAGATAGATAGATAGATAGATAGATAGATAGATAGATAGATAGATAGATAGATAGATAGATAGATAGATAGACAGATTGATAAGCGACACATTTCTCTGTAATCAACCCGTTTCTAACCTCACAACAAAAACTTGGACATCAGAAAAATTTGTACATTTTCATCTCACGGAAACAAACCAAACCACTTAATTAGACCCATTGTTGCACTAACCTAGAACAAAACATCAAGGACAACCAACTTCTGGAAGAAAAAAAAAACAAACTAAAAGAAATGAAAGGATTGGAGTTAGATCAATTTCACGAGACATTTACTAGATTGAAAGCAGCAGAGGAATGCAGATACTTCGGATAAAACCATACATCTATTTCCAATGAAGATCTTTGAAGGAGTTCGCAGACAGCCAGGGATAAATTTATAGCTGGTTAGATGGAGGGAAATCAGGGATGTAGGAATTATATTGTCTGAAGGAGGGAATAAGGGCGCCGTATGCGCCAGAAGACAGGGGTCTGAAATGGGAGCGAGGGCAAGTGATTCAGGAAAGAGGATAGCAAACTGAACAGAAGCGCTGTTGGTGATGTCAAGACTGGGGTAACATAGGTACCCAGGAGTTGGGATGGGGGTGGGAGGTGGGGTGTGGATAGTAAGGGCTGGCGGAGTATACCTAGCTAGGACAGGGCTGGCGGAGTATACCTAGCTAGGACAGGGCTGGCGGAGTACACCTAGCTAGGACAGGGCTGGCAGAGTACACCTAGCTAGGACAGGGCTGGCAGAGTATACCTAGCTAGGACAGGGCTGGCGGAGTATACCTAGCTAGGACAGGGCTGGCGGAGTATACCTAGCTAGGACAGGGCTGGCGGAGTATACCTAGCTAGGACAGGGCTGGCAGAGTACACCTAGCTAGGACAGGGCTGGCAGAGTACACCTAGCTAGGACAGGGCTGGCGGAGTATACCTAGCTAGGACAGGGCTGGCGGAGTATACCTAGCTAGGACAGGGCTGGCAGAGTATACCTAGCTAGGACAGGGCTGACGGAGTATACCTAGCTAGGACAGGGCTGGCGGAGTATACCTAGCTAGGACAGGGCTGGCAGAGTACACCTAGCTAGGACAGGGCTGACGGAGTATACCTAGCTAGGACAGGGCTGGCAGAGTACACCTAGCTAGGACAGGGCTGGCAGAGTATACCTAGCTAGGAAAGGGCTGGCGGAGTATACCTAGCTAGGACAGGACTGGCGGAGTATACCTAGCTAGGACAGGACTGGCGGAGTATACCTAGCTAGGACAGGGCTGGCAGAGTACACCTAGCTAGGACAGGGCTGGCGGAGTACACCTAGCTAGGAAAGGGCTGGCGGAGTATACCTAGCTAGGACAGGACTGGCGGAGTATACCTAGCTAGGACAGGACTGGCGGAGTATACCTAGCTAGGACAGGGCTGGCGGAGTATACCTAGCTAGGACAGGGCTGGCAGAGTACACCTAGCTAGGACAGGGCTGGCAGAGTACACCTAGCTAGGACAGGGCTGGCGGAGTATACCTAGCTAGGACAGGGCTGGCGGAGTATACCTAGCTAGGACAGGGCTGGCGGAGTATACCTAGCTAGGACAGGGCTGGCAGAGTATACCTAGCTAGGACAGGGCTGGCGGAGTATACCTAGCTAGGACAGGGCTGGCGGAGTATACCTAGCTAGGACAGGGCTGGCGGAGTATACCTAGCTAGGAAAGGACCGGCGGAGTATACCTAGCTAGGACAGGGCTGGCGGAGTATACCTAGCTAGGAAAGGACCGGCGGAGTATACCTAGCTAGGACAGGGCTGGCGGAGTATACTTAGCTAGGACAGGGCTGGCGGAGTATACCTAGCTAGGAAAGGACCGGCGGAGTATACCTAGCTAGGACATGACTGGCGGAGTATACCTAGCTAGGACATGACTGGCGGAGTATACCTAGCTAGGACAGGGCTGGCGGAGTATACCTAGCTAGGACAGGGCTGGCGGAGTATACTTAGCTAGGACAGGGGTGACGGAGTATACCTAGCTAGGACAGGGCTGGCGGAGTATACCTAGCTAGGACAGGGCTGGCGGAGTATACCTAGCTAGGACAGGGCTGGCGGAGTATAGCTAGCTAGGACAGGGCTGGCGGAGTATACCTAGCTAGGACAGGGCTGGCGGAGTATACCTAGCTAGGACAGGGCTGGCGGAGTATAGCTAGCTAGGAAAGGACCGACGGAGTACAGCTAGTGAGGACAGGGCTGGCGGAGTATAGCTAGCTAGGAAAGGACCGGCGGAGTACAGCTAGTGAGGACAGGAAAGTTAGCCATGACAGGATTGGAGAACAGTGTTTTTTTCTCCTATTCTTCTGTGCTTTCTTCTTTTCCAGCCATTCTTCCTTAGTATTTATTACGCTGTATGTTTCTAAATCTTAAATCTGCCAAATCCATCTGATCGTTGTAACTGTCTCTGTGTAATTTCTTAATAGCCTTACATCTTTTCATTCAAGTTTCTCCACCCATTCTTCCTTGGCGTTATGTCTTTCTCCTCTAATTCTTCTTTGGCGCTATGTCTTTCTCCTCTAATTCTTCTTTGGCGCTATGTCTTTCTCCTCTAATTCTTCTTTGGCGCTATGTCTTTCACCTCTAATTCTTCTTTGGCTTTATTTTTTCTCATCTAATTCTTCATGTTCGTTATTTCTTTCTCCTGTAATTCTTCCTTGGCTTTATTTCTTTCTCCTCTAATTCTTCCTTTTCGTTATTTCTTTCTCCTCTAATTCTTCCTCGGCGTTATTTCCTTCTCCTCTAATTCTTCCTTTTCACTATTTTCACGTGACCTTGACTACATGTTTATCATCTTTCTGTTCTCTGTCATCATTTCACTATCTTAAGATATGTACATGCCCAGATTTCACCTTCGTGAACAGGTGGAAAACTGGGACACACTTCATTGATTCCATCGCTCTTGGTAACCAAAGTTTATCTTTGAGTTAGCGCTTGTATCATCTTCTGGAAGAATGTAGAGAAAAGAAATAAAATGCGGGGTAAGCAAAAGGCTTGGGGGGGGGGGGGGAAGAATGTTTCTGAGAATAATGATAAGATTACCATGAAAACGCATACAAACACCGAGAGAAAGCTGATAAGAAAGCTGTATTCTCGTAGTCATCGTCCTCGTCATATCGCAGAACGTGTAAAAATTACACAGTCTTAAGTCTGAACTGATGAAGAGCAGACAGGCAGACAGACAGATAGACAGATGGACAGACGGACAGAAGGACGGACTGATAGATAAATAGATAGATAGATAGACAGACAGACAGACAGACAGACAGACAGATAGATAGATAGATAGATAGATAGATAGATAGATAGATAGATAGATAGATAGATAGATAGATAGATAGACATACAGACAGACAGACAGATAGATAGATAGATAGATAGATAGATAGATAGATAGATAGATAGATAGATAGATAGATAGATAGATAGATAGACAGACAGACAGACAGACAGATAGATAGATAGATAGATAGATAGATAGATAGATAGATAGATAGATAGATAGATAGATAGATAGATAGATAGATAGATAGACAGATAGACAGACAGACAGACAGACAGATAGATAGATAGATAGATAGATAGATAGATAGATAGATAGATAGATAGATAGATAGATAGATAGATAGATAGATAGATAGATAAGAGACAAAAATAAACGACAAAGAATAATATCTTTGAAAAATCTTACACCGCTATTGTTGCTCAACCTTTAAACTTGTAATATGTAATGAACATTTCTTATTAAAAGATGCACACAAAAAGTGTCTTGGCGTATACTGAGAGACGCTGACCGACAGACCAAATCGTGACTTTGGTAAAGAATGAAACAACGCAATACTTTTCGTGAAATATAGATCAATATTGGACTGTAATTAACAGGCAGACCAACGCGAACCTGACGAGAGGCAGTTCAGACAGAGATTTTAATGATAGGTAGATCAATGGGAGACTGATGAAAGATAGATAAACAACAGACTTTTGTAACATAAAGACCAATAGGAGACTTCAGAAAGATAAATCAACATCAGACTTTAGTGAAGGGTAAATCGATATCGGACTTTGGTGAAGAGTAGACTTTGATGGCGGATGGATAAAAGTGGACTTTGATGACCACTGGATAAAACTTGACTTTGATGAAGGATGGATGAAAACGAGAGTTTGAGGAAGTATAGATAAGCATGAAAGTTTGGTGAAGGACAGATCAAAAGAAGAGTTTTTTTTGGGGGGATAAAAAACATAGAATTATGATGACATATCCACAGATGAATTTAATGACGGATAGACCAACACTAGAATTTGATGAGGAATAGATCAACACTAGAATGTGATGAGGAATAGATCAACACTAGAACTAATTGACTGACAGATCAACACTAGAATTTGATAAAAGATAGATCAACACTAGACTTTGATGACGAATAGATCAACACTAGAATTTCATGAATGATAGATTCAACTCTAGACATTCGTGAGGGATAGATCAACACTAGACTTTGACGACGCATAGATTAACACAAGACTTTGCGACAACAGATTAACACAAACACTCTGATGACATATAGTTCAATGTAAGACTTTTATTACGAATAGATCAACAGAAGACTACAAAATGGACAGATCAAAACTAGACTTTGTGATGGATAGGAAATATAAACCTTTGATGACGGAGAAAAGAACAAAACAAGGCTTTGAAGACAGACAGAGAGCAACACATGACTTTCTTGTTGAATAGAACAATACAAGACTTTGATGACGAACAGGACAACCCAAGACATTCATATCAATTACCGAAGAGACAAAATAAAAAAAAAGCCAACTAGATCAGCAACCAAATTAGGAAAAACTCTCACACGGAATATGATCATTTCATATATGATACTATAAATGAATATGAACAGTTCTGATTTGAAAAAAAAATACACAGCTCTTTTCATTATCATCATCAGGTGCCGTGCCGACTGGTGTTGGCTATTATGCTTGCCCAAAGTACACGATCCTTCATGCAGGCCATTAGCTAAGTTGGTGATCTCCTCTCACACCATCCAGTCAGACTGTCCAATATTATTTCTCTTGGTCTTGCCCTGGCTCTTATTCCCTCTATTTTCCTTGTTGTTGCAATATTTTCAATGCCCCTTCTTCTCATTGCATGTCCTTTGAAGGTAAATTGTCTCTCTCTTATTTTCTTGACAAGACTTTTTGTCTCTCCAGCTCTTCTCAAATATTCTCCATTAGTTATTTTTGCTGTCCAGGGAATTCGCAACATTCCTCTAAGGCTTTCTTACAGCTCTCTTACATTATTTAAATTGTTCAGGCAGAATATTAACATAGTTCAGGAAATCATAGTTCTTAGCAAGCACATATCTGATTATAATTGTAATCGTTTAAAAGCCAAAGTTGAGATGGCATAATAAGAGAAAATGATTACCTAAATGTTGCCTTTCTGTAGCTTTCTGAAGTCTAAAAAATTGTATTTTCCAAGGAATTTTTGTAGTTAAAAAAAAAACAAAACCAATTCAACGAAAACTGAAAACTCATAAATCTCAATAAAAAATTAGGACATGAATGAATCAAGACAAACACAGGCAACCATAAGAGAAATAAATGAAATATATACTATTCTGAAGGGGGTGAAGACCTTTGTTCGATGAGGCAATCAGCGTCCCATAGATAATATGCTAGCATCAAGGTTAGCGAACCGTAGCTGATCAAGACCATGTCCCACCTTTCCGTGGTACCCCTAGTAACAGGACTAGCCTGCCTAACGGGGCAGGGATCGCCATAGTCTCCATGGTGGTGGAGTCTGCTAAAGAAGCACTGCACCCCCCCTGCTTTTTAGCTGTACTCCGGGACTAAAAAAGTAGCCGCCATAACCCGCTCCGACGCCGATACGATGCTGTGCCTCAACATCTCCACAGCAACGGCTGCAAAGAACAACAGCTCGCAGTTACAGTGAGTTCGTACAATTACAAAACTAGTGTGAAGATTTTCCACATGAAAGAACTCGGTATGAAATAATACTTCATTAAAACAAGAAAGAAAAATTCTTACATTGAACAGGTAAGTGATCTACATAAAAAAATAAGTTTAAAAATCTTTAATTCAGGGAAATCTGCCAGAAATTGCTTCAAATATTAGATTCTTTGAAACAAAATAATCTCCCTTTTTTGTCGTTTCAGCGATGAAAATAGATTTCTATGCGTTCTCCAGAACTAAACAACGAACTATTTAATTTTCGTCGTTACATTCCTATTAGCGTGTCAGTATGTCTCCAACCCAGCAGTTGCTATATGCCTGTCTGTTTATATGAAAAATAGAATGTGAGGGTTTAAAAGTATGCAGGACTAGGTAAAGTTCACCAGCACATACGTCCAGGTTACATAGTATTTAACATATTCACTGTCCCATATCCTGAGAAGACACATATAAAATCGGTCCGGGCAGTCGTTTGCATGTCCCTTGCGGAACTTTGCCTCCCTAACAGCTCTCCTGTAGGCCTCTCGGTTGTGAGCAAGATGTCCTGCTGCTGGTGCATCCATTTGCAGATCATCAACGATGTCTTGCAGCCATCTTCGCCTTGGCCTTCCTCTCTTTTTTTCCCTATGACGTACCCTCCCAAGAAGGTTTTCTCTAGTTTCTAATGACGTTTAATGTGTCCAAAATATTTAAGTTTTCTCCGTTTAATCCTCTTTACTAGCCAACCTTCTTCAATATTAAGTTCTTGTAGTATGGATACAGTTGTTCTTTTTTGTGTCCACGATATTTGAAGAACTCTTCTGTAGCATTTACATTCAAAGGCATTTATGTGCTTCTCAGCTGTTTTGTTAAGTGTCCAGGTCTCACAGGCATATGTTGCGATGTGAAAGATTCATGCCCTTAAAAATCTTATTTTTGTAGTTCTGTCTATTCCTCTCCACAGATTCTTTAGATGTTTTATTTTTGGAAGAGCGATAGCTGTCGTCCTTTTAATTTCCCTCATTGTATCTCTATTATTAGGTGGTGGATGGAATGGGAGAGCAGCGGACAAATAAAATAATGTTGGTTATGGTCACCATTCTATGATGGTGGGCAGATGATCTTAATGTAGGGACAATGACTATGATCACAGACTAGCACAGTCACTGCCCGAAAGGAAAGCAATGGTATACTACCTTTTGTAGACATACCAAGAAACCCTAAAAGAAATATCGGTCCGGTATTTAGACCAATTAACAGAAAAGTAGAGAGACAGAAATATAGACAGACAGATCTATTTATCTATCTATCTGTTTATCTGTCTATCTATCTTTCTGTCAATCCGACTATCTATCTGTCCGTCCGTCTGTCTGTCCGTCTGTCCGTCTGTCTGTCTATCTGTCTGTCTATTTGTCTGTCTGTCTATCTGTCCGTCTGTCCGTCCGTCCGTCTGTCTGTATGTCTGTCTGTCTATCTATCTGTCCGTCCGTCTGTCCGTCCATCTGTCTGTCTGTCTGTCTGTCTATCTATCTATCTATTGGACGAAAAGCAGATACAGTATTAACAAGAAATCACGTATTCTGAAGCGTGCCCGAGTGAAGCAAATTACTTTCTTTCTTTTCCCTTTTATGGTCAGAAGAAGAGAAATGAAATCACGCAATGTTTTCTTGTGGTCACGTGATCGTGCTGTGTTTAAATCAAACTGACCAGGTCAGTGTGTTCTCTTTTCCTTATGCACGTTTTTGTTTTAATTTGCAACCTGTATTTGTCGTCTTTCTTCCTCTTAGCTTTTATTTGGATTCATTGCCCTTCCTTATCTTTTATCTTTCATCTTTTATCCTTCTGCCGTCCTTCCCGTTCCTTTTTCTTCCTGATATTTTTTTTTTTTTTGCTTTTCACCTTTGGATAACATTGTGTGTGTGTTTTTGTTTTTTGTTGTCTCTTTATTTTCATTGCTGCCATTTTTCCTGTTCTTGTCTTTATGCTTCCCTCTGTTATTTTCTAATTTCTGTTAGTTTTCTTTCTCTGTATTTCATTTCTTTTCCTGCCTTTATACGAATTTACTTCTCTCTTCTTTATTAAATATTCATTTTAAAATTTCTCTGTTATTTCTCTCTTACTCTCTTATAAAACGTCGCGGTTAAATAAGATCAATATACTATCTTATATATTCGTATATTCTTTCATTTTTAGTTGGAAAAATACCGTTTACTCTCTGATGTATTCCTGTCTGTAAGACTCTCTATTCTTCCCACCCCCCCCCCCCCCCCCCCATTTCTAGCATAGTCTGTAAGATCCACATGATTCTTTATGGCAGCAAACAATGTAACGAGCGACAGCAGAATCACAGAACCATTGGCTGTTAGATCCACAATACGTTCATTGCCTGTTAGATCCACAGTACGTCCATTGGCTGTTAGATCCACAATACGTCCATTGCCTGTTAGATCCACAATACGTCCACTGGCTGTTAGATCTACAATACGTCCATTGGCTGTCAGATCCACAATACGTCCACTGGCTGTTAGATCCACAATACGTCCATTGGCTGTTATATCCACAATACGTCCATTGCCTGTTAGATCCACAATACGTCCATTGGCTGTTAGATCCACAATACGTCCACTGGCTGTTAGAACTACAATACGTCCATTGGCTGTCAGATCCACAATACGTCTTTTTAGATCCACAATACGTCCATTGGCTGTTAGATCCACAATACGTCCACTGGCTGTTAGAACTACAATACGTCCATTGGCTGTCAGATCCACAATACGTCCACTGGCTGTTAGATCTACAATACGTCCATTGGCTGTTACATCCACAACACCTCCATTGGCTGTTAGATCTACAATACGTCCATTGGCCGTTATATTCGCAATACTTCCATTGGCTGTTAGATTCGTAATACCTCCATTGCCTGTTAGATCCACAATACGCCCATTGGCCGTTAGATTCACAATACGTCCATTGCCTGTTAGATTCGCAATACTTCTATTGCCTGTTAGATCTACAACACGTCCATTGGCTGTTAGATCCACAATATGTCCACTGGCTGTTAGATCTACAACATGTCCATTGGCTGTTAGATCTACAATACGTCCACTGGCTGTTAGATCTACAATACATCCATTGGCTGTCAGATCCACAACACGTCCATTGGCTGTTAGATCTACAATACGTCCATTGACTGTCAGATCCACAACACGTCCTTTGGCTGTCAGATATACACTACGTCAAGTAGCTGTCAGATTTACAATACGTCAAGTGGCTGTCAATTTCAAAATACTACTAGCGGGTGTCAAACCCACAGTTCCATCAGGTTACTGTCAAATCTGAAGTTCCGTTGTAGCAAACCCACTTGTAGGAGCAAATCTTGACAGACACACATTCAGAGCAAGATACCATAGGGCAGATTATGGTGAGGCCCATTGTTATCGATATTCTGGCATGCCCTGAAGATATCCTCTCTCTTCTTCCATGCCCTGAAGATCTCTTCTATCTTCTGCCATGCCCTGAAGATATCCTCTATCTTTTTCCATGCCCTGAAGATTTCTTCTATCTTCTGCCATGCCCTGAAGACCTCCTCTATCTTCTGCCATGCCCTGAAGATCTCCTCTATCTTCTGCCATGCCCTGAAGACCTTCTCTATCTTCTGCCATGCCCTGAAGATATCCTCTATCTTCTGCCATGCCCTGAAGACCTCCTCTATCTTCTTCCATGCCATGAAGATCTCTTCTATCGTCTGCCATGCCCTGAAGACCTGCTCTATCTTCTGCCATGCTCTGAAAATCTCTAACTTCTGGCATGTCCGGAAGATATATTCTATCTTCTGGCTTGCCCAGATGATCTCCTCTATCTTCTGATACCTGAACAATCCCCTTTATCTTTTGGCATGCTTTGATGATATCTTTTATCTTCCTTCATGCCCTGCAAATCTCTTTTATCTTCTTTCAAGCAATGGAGATCTGGCATGCCTCGAAGTTCTCCTATTATGCCTTGAAGATCTCCTCTTTCTTCTATCATGTCTTGAAGATTTTCTCTTTTTTCTATCATGTCTTGAAATTCTCCTCTTTCTTCTATCATGTCTTGAAGATCTCGTCCTTCTTCTATCATGTCTTGAAGATCTTCTCTTTTTTCTATCATGTCTTGAAGATCTACTCTTTCTTCTATCATGTTTTGAAGATCTCCTCTTTCTTCTATCGTGTCTTGAAGATCTCCTGTTTCTTTAATTATACCTTGAAGATCTCTTTTTTCTGTCATGTCTTGAAAGATCTCCTCTTTCTTCTATCATACCTTGAAGATCTCCTCCTTTTTCTATCATACCTTGAAGATCTCCTATTTTTTCTAGCATGTCTTGAAAGATCTCCTCTTTCTTTTGTCATGTCTTGAAAGATCTCCTCTTTCTTCTATCATGCCTTGACGAACTTCTAGATTTCCAGACGTATGGAGTTTATCATTCCTCTGAAGCTGGCAGTGTCAAAAGAGCGTTAGTGCCACATGGGCAAGGCACTTTCAAATATAAACTACCTAAACCAAGATTATACCACAGAGAACTGGAATAAAGTGAGTAAAATGTGAAATCTGAGATATCAAAACGCCATCCGCTAATGGCGAATGCTATATTTCTCAGCGTTTTTTTCTTCTATTTTACAGCTTTTCATGGGTGTTCCTTACTTTCTTTTGTGTAATAAAAGTGTAATATTCAAAACATCTGAAGTTATCCCTCTTGCCATACATATCCCTTAAGTTATCCTTTTTTGCCATACACATCCCTTAAGTTATCCTTTTTGCATTGCATATGCCTTAAGCTATTCTTCGTGCCGTACAAGAAGTTTCCTTCAGAAACAGTGTTTGTGTACTACTAAACACTAAACACGTGTCTTGGCCACACACTGTAATGCACTGTGCTAGTATGTGTGTGTGTTGTGTGTGTAGCTAACTGTCTTGAAGTACGGAACTCAATATTCTTCATTCACTGTTACAAACGTCAATATTTACAGAGCAGACGTTATTTGGGCTGCCACACCAGTGACACACAACAGACGTCACATTGTTATACACCGTGTGACACGCGAAAACCCAGGAACAACAATCTCTACAAATCTGTACACGAACATGACCAGCTACATGTAATCAACTCACTCATCACCACAGCTGACACTCAGCATGACTACAATTATCACGGGATTCACCAGTTACACAAATCAACAACAGTTAATGATGAATTTGTTAAATGCGTGTTGCAAATGGATGCGGTGAGCAAACTGATGGAAACAATTACAATGAGAAAATAAATACGTTCCGGGCGATTAACATCGCCATAGGAGCCTCAAACTAACATGCCACATCAAAACACGCTACTTCATATTCTTAAACACTCCAACATAACTTATACACGAATCCACTCAGCATCAAAAGGGAGGAATCAGCTTACATCTACAAACCCACTCTAACAAATGTTTTTTTTTTTTGCCCTAAAAATGACAAGCAACCAAAAACTACACGACGAAACCAAGCACCCTCGCATATGTCCCACAACGTGTCTAACATACGTTTTGTCCTAACAAGGACAAATCCATTTACAAAAACTACGTACTAACAATTTTCCTTAAAAGGACAATCCACCCAAAGACTTACATTTACAAACAACCGTCCTAACAAACCTTCCAGGGGAAAACTAACACACAACATGTCTCTACAATATTCCTTTCTCTACAACAAAGTTATCCTTCTAGCCGTACCTTAAGTTAATATTCTTGCCGTACATATCCCTTAAGTTATCCTTCTTGCCATATATATCTCTGAGGTTATCCTTCAACCCGTACCTTAAGTTATCCTTCTTGCCACATAAATCCCTTAGGTTATCCTTCTTGCCATACATATCCCTTCGCTTATCCTTCTTGCCATATATATCAATTGGCTTATCCTTCTTGCCATACATATCCTTTAGGTTATCCTTCTTGCCATATATATCCCTTAGATTATCCTTCATGCCATACATATCCCTTAGATTATTCTTCTTGCCATATATACACATTAGGTTATCCTTCTTGCCGTATATATCCCTTAGGTTATACTTCTTGCCAAATATATCCCTTAGGTTATTCTTCTTGCCATATATATCCCTTAAGTTAACCTTCTTGCAATACGTATCCTTTAAGTTATCCTTCTTGCCATATAAATCCCTCACGTTATCCTTCTTGCCATACATATCCCTTAGATCATCCTTCTTGCCATACATATCCCTTAGATCATCCTTCTTGCCATATATATCCCTTAAGTTATCATTCTTGCAATACATATCCCTCAGGTTATCATTCTTGCAATACATATCCCTTACGTTATCCTTCTTGCCATACATATCCCTTAAGTTATCTTTCTTGCCATACATATCTCTTAAGTTATCCTCCTTGCCATGCATATCCCTTAAGTTATCTTTCTTCCTATACATATCCCTTAAGTTATCTTTCTTCCCATACATATCCCTTAAATTATCCTTCGTTTAGTTCTCAAAAGTTCTGAAGTCACTTAGCCTTGTCGAGATATCGGAAGATATTTTAAATGACCTGTATTAAAATAATGGTCACTTTTATGGTCTGTACCACCCCCACGGGGCCCCCTTCCATAACACCCAACCCGAAAGGGAGGGGGCGATAGGAAGATCAACCAAAGTGATGAGGGAAATGGGATCGACTTGGGTCATAAGATCCAGTTAAGGTTAAAGATTTTTGTGGTTATAGGTATATGTCTAGTATAAGGCTGGCTAGTAAAGAGGATTAAAGAGAGAAAACCTAAATATTTTGGACACATTAAACGTCATGATAATTTAGAGAAGACCGTATTGGAAGGATACATAATGGAAAAAAGAAAAAGAGGACGACCAAAACGAAGATGGCTGCAAGACATCGTTGACGATCTGCAAATGGACGCAGCAGCAGCAGGCCATCTTGCTCACAACCGAGAGCCTACATGAGTGCTGTTTGGGAGGCAAAGTTCCGCAAGGGACATGCAAATGAATGAATGAATGAATGAGATATATGTCAAACCCAAGAAAGAGATAAGGGCCCCCCAAAAAACTGAGAGCTACTATATCATGTCCATGATCTTGCACATGCTTCAGACGGCGGAGCTGAACTCGTACGAGTATATTTAAATAATCCAATGTATTTGTAGCTAACATGTAAATGTTTTTTCTTAATTGTACCGAAGTTAAAATACTGTAAATAATAACTATCTGCATGATACATTTCTGCCCCTGAATATCAGAAATGGATTTCTAATTTGCTGTGTTTCCCATTTCTAGCTCTCTGAAAATGAAAGGAAAATGAGACAGTAGACAGGCCAGTACGAAGATCACTTTCTTCTAAGGGTTTCTTAGAAGAATGTCAAGAGTTCTTTGAGCCTTAGCAGAATGTCAAAAGTTCCTTAAATCTTACAAGAATGCCAAGAGCTCCTTGAATCTTAGAACAATGCCAAGAGTACCTCGAACAGCTAAGATGGCAAAGAACGCATACGAAAGTTCAATGAGAAAAATGAATATAACTATAACCAAATGAAGAGAGAGCGCCTAACAAAAGCAAATGAAGAAAGGAACATAACTAAATCCACAAAAAACGACAGTCAATATTCATTGGTTATATATTAAGATGAGGGGGAGGGGGGTTAAAATATCATAACAATAGAAGCTATAAATGGGGAAAAAAGGCAGGAAAAGATGAAGAAAATAATCATATACAATCTAACCCGAAGGCATACCAAACAGGCAACAGCTGAAGCGATGAAAAGTATCCAGGACCAAGTTCTATGAGGAGCAATTTGTCTAAGAATACTTCAACACAAACATTTAAGCCATGTCAGAAACGTTATACAGACGATATGAAGTTTAATGTTACATCGTCAGCATCATCATTGTCTTTCACTCCCTTGAGAGGATAGCCTACGGACAAAGGCTCTCCAGTCATCCCTGTTCTTGGAATTATTCTATGCTTTCTTCCACGTGTATCCCTTGTCTCTGAGCACTGTCAATAATTTCTCTTCTCCAAGTAAGTCTAAGCCTTCCTCGTTTTCTGTTTAGATTCCATGCCAGTGCGTATCTTGCTATGCTGGCGTCGGGTTTTCTCAGGGTGTGGCCAATCCACCTCAGCTTCCTTGGCGTGATTTCTAGGTTCATAGCTTCTTGTCCTGCACTTTGGCAGATGTGCTACAAACTTATTAATAGTTAAGCAGTCTTGGAAGGGGAAACTGTAATGCCCTAACCTCTACAACAAATATATTTATTTTTAAATGGACATATGCGTATATGTGTGTAATGAGGGAAGGGTGGATGAAAACGCACCAGAAGGTAGCAATCAGGGATCCAAAACCCTGTCCATCCTCTCCTTTGTTACCCCCCCCCCCCCGCCCCAGTAACAGGATTGGCCTGGCTAACGGAATACAGACAGCCGTGGTTCAAATCTCGATGGCGTCCGCTAACATATATAATATATCCATACTACATGAACTTAATATTGAAGAAGGTTGGCTAGTAAAGAGGATTAAACAGAGAAAACATAAATATTTTGGACACATTAAACATCATGATAATCTAGGGAAAACCGTCTTGAAAGAGTACATAATGAGAAAAAGAAAGAGAGGAAGATCAAGTCGAAGATGGCTGCAAGACACCGTTGATGATCTGCGAATGGAGGCGTCAGCAGCAGAGCATCTTGCTCACAACCGAGAGGCCCACAGGAGAACTGTTATGGCGGCAAAGTTCCGCAAGGGACATGCAAATGACTGACTGACTGACTGACTAACATAATCGTCGTACCTTTTTTCTTGTTGATTTTTCTTTATTTTTGGCTCCAATCACGGCCTGAAAAAAAAAACTCTTGTAACCCACTCCTCATCCGACATTTTCATCGCATCAGTCCAAATAACATTCTGCTCCTAAATTTAGAGAGACGCAACAAGAACATGAAGGAACAAAATTTTTGAATGTGGGAAGAAAAATTCTGTATTTAGAAGTTGCAACCTAAAAGAATGACATGCTCTCACAGTTTTTTTTACCATTCATTATATATACCCGAGCTGTACTCTCATAGTTTATTACAATTCATTATATAACCGAGCTGTACTCCCATAGTTTTTTTTACCATTCATTATATACCCGAGATGTACTCTCATAGTTTATTGCGATTCATTATATACCCGAGCTGTACTCTCATAGTTTATTAAGATTAATTGTATACCCGAGCTGTACTCCCATAGTTTTTTTTTACCATTCATTATATACCCGAGCTGTACTCTCATAGTTTATTACGATTCATTATATACCCGAGCTGTACTCTCATAGTTTATTACGATTCATTATATACCCGAGCTGTACTCTCATAGTTTATTAAGATTCATTATATACCCGAGCTGTACTCTCATAGTTTATTACAATTCATTATATACCGGGGCTACACTCTCATAATTTAGTACGATTCATTATATACCTGAGCTGTACTCCCATAGTTTATTGCGATTCATTATATACCTAAGCTATACTCTCATAGTTTATTACGACTCATTATATACCCGAACTACACTCTCACATTTTCTTTTTCATTCATTCATTCCTTTGCATGTCCCTTGCGGAACTTTGCCTCCCAAACAGCACTCCTGTAGGCCTCTCGGTTGTGAGCAAGATGGCCTGCTGCTGCTGCATCCATTTCCAGATCATCAACGATGTCTTGCAGCCATCTTCGTTTCGGTCTTCCTCTTTTTCTTTTTCCCATTATGTATCCTTCCAATATGGTCTTCTCTAAATTATCATGACGTTTAATGTGGCCAAAATATTTAAGTTTTCTCTCTTTAATCCTCTTTACTAGCCAGCCTTCTTCAATATTAAGCTTTTTACGATTCATTATATACCCGAGCTATTTTTGTTTAAACTTGCACCCGGATCGAAGTGCAGGTAATTTTCCTATTATGTGGCTTGACACCTGCTTGGAGACACGCACCGTGATGTTTAGAGCAGGGTACCTCGAGCCGGTGGCTTCGTTCGAGTCGATGACGTGGTATGCAAATATGCCAGAGATTATAGTTATTAAGCGAGCTCTCTCGTGTTGCCGTATAATTATGCCAGGTTTCTGATCTTGTTTTCTGACTGGAATTAGGTCAACGTTCCTCTGACTTCATTCTGTTTTAAGTAAAGTTATGCTCTGCGTAAAGTCCAGGTTACATTCTGTGAAATTTTCGTGATTTGGACTTGTGTTTCTCTATCTATCTATCTATCTATCTATCTATCTATCTATCTATCTATCTATCTATCTATCTATCTATCTATCTATCTATCTATCTGTCCTTCTATCTATCTATCTATCTATCTATCTATCTATCTATCTATCTATCTATCTATCTATCTATCTATCTATCTATCTATCTATCTATCTATCTGTCCTTCTATCTATCTATCTATCTATCTATCTATCTATCTATCTATCTATCTATCTATCTATCTATCTATCTATCTATCTATCTATATCTCAAAATACCTGTCAACAGACATAAAATTGTTTTGACCTGTGTTATCTCCCTGTAACCGCGAGCTGGTGTTCTTTGCAGCCGATGCTGTGAAGATGTTGAGGCACATCATCGTCTCCGTGTGGGAGCGGGTTATGGCAGCTATTTGTTCAATCCCGGTGTATAGCTAAAAAGCAGGAAGGGTGTTCAGTGCTTCTTTAGCAGACTCCACCACCATGGGGACTATGGCGATCCTTGCCCCGTTAGCCAGGCTAGGCCTATTACTGGGGGTACAAAAAGGAGAGTTGGGACAGGGTCTTGATCAGCTATGGTTCGCTAACCCTGACGCTAGCATATCAGCCATGGTTCGCTAACCCTGACGCTAGCATATCAGCCATGGGTCGCTAACCCTGACGCTAGCATATCAGCCATGGGTCGCTAATTAACTCATAGAACAGCGTCTTCACCCTGCACGAAGTGAAATCCTCAGATATAGATGATCATGTCCTTCCATAACCCTCGATCCCCTGTGCATCTCATCAGGATTGTCACTGAGCGTCTACCGTGCCAGGATCCCAGACCATCAAACATCTTTTTTTTTCTCTGTCTACCTCTGTCTCTTTCTGCCTTCGATCTTCCCTTATGCCGTAAGGTGCTCTAGCCTGCCTCTCCCCCAAACGTTCCCCACAAATCTGGAATGTCGTTTTCTGATCTTCGGTATGATTTTCATGGTTCTTGTGCCTCCTTCAGCTTTTCTTCCTTCGATTTTCTTGCTGTCCGTCTACATTCTTCTTAAGAAACATATTTCAGCTGACTCCAGTCTTTTTTTAAAAAAATCTCTTCACTGACCTGTAAGCTTCTCATTCATGTCGTGGTAGGAACACTATTATATTCTTACATCTTACTTACATCTTACATCCTTCCCGTCCCGTTAAATGTCGCATAGGGCTCGCAAGATAGTTCGCCAATTTTTCCTGTTTTCGGCGAGCTTTTCATCCTCATCAAGGGATTGTATGCCTACTAAACTGGCCTCTCTTAACAGTGTCCTCTTTAGAGTTGCACGTGTTCGACCTCTTTTTTCTCTTATTATATCCTTAGCAAACTTATATTGGATAATGTGGGTTACCCGCTCTGATTTAATAGTCGAGAAGCTGAACAAATACGCTGCTGTATTCCATCTACTGCTTCTGGCAAGGCAGCTTATCAGTTAAACAGATTAATGCAATGCTGTTTCCATAAAACAGTAATAGTTTCGAACACGCACAGCGCATCGCCCTGCTGTTAATCCGGTCGCATACGTAGTGCACCGTTTCAAACGCCCTGCTTACATGAAGTACGTGATCTCTGCGTGTCGCGCGTGGGAAGTCTTTGACTTGATTATGTCCGATTACGTCCGCTATGTCCCGTTCTCCAATCTGAACTTTTTTTTTATAACTATAGGGCTACTATATGTAGTTTGGCGTTGTCCGGACGGACGTTATGGGGCGCCCACTGACATTTGTTTTTAATTTTAAAGTGCTAAAAATCTTATTCGTCGTTATTCTTAGAGGGAAAATGAAAAAACATCTTAGTCGCCGCCATTCTTAGAAGGAAAGTGAAGTTCTACTTGCAAATGATATGCGCAGTGATAAGTTAAAAACAAATTAGCACCATTTCTTTAATGAAAGGAAGCGCGTCGAAGGGTTGCTAAGAAACACAGATTACGGAACAAGCGCCATCAGCCATATAAGCCCGACTTGAAGAAGCATAGAAACGGTGTTAATTTGCATTTAAATTATCACTGGGCATGTTATTTTAAAGTAGAACTTCAGTTTCCATATTATAATGGCGGCGACTAAGACTTTTAGCATTTTAAACGAAGTTATAATCGTATTTTAATCGAGATCAGTGCACGTTTTTCCCACTCTCTTTTTGTATGTTTGTGTGCATGTGTATGTGTGTGTGAGAGAGAGAGATAGATAGAGAGAGAGAGAGAGAGGGATGCTGGCCGCCATTTGTATACTGTGTGTATTGTAATAAACTGCATTTATTTACACAGCAGTGGTAGAAATAGTTCAAAGTAGTACTGAAAGTTCTTGTGTGAAATTAAGCAGGAGGACATAAATGGCAGAACATTGTTTTGAAAGGTTTCACACGAGAAATGTCTGGCAAGTTGAACATAACTTTATTTTTTTGCCTCCAAAATGTGGACATGCTATGTTTTCCTGTTTTCATACCAGGTATTTTTTTGTGCGAAAACTATTCAACAACTCACATTTCTGTTTATCATTGGAATCTTCTTTGGTCTACAAGTAGTTTCATATATAATAAGCATATTTGGTACACAAAATTGCCTTCTTCCATTGAACTATACACCATTAGTGGCACAACATAAACTCTTTTTTTCTGACTAGCAGGGAAAGGGGCTATGTTAGAGACGTAGTTCCCAGATGTTTATTTAAGTTTATCTGCCTCACCCCCCCCCCACCCTACCACCAACCCTTGCTTCCGAGGCCACGCATCTGTCGCCAGATAAAAGATTTTTTTAAACCCACATCTGCATCGGAAGAATACTCGTGTTCCATTTTCCCTCCCCTTATTGCCTGGATCTTCCCATGGCCCCTTGGTGGGGGAGGGGGGAGGGGATAATACCTCCCATTTTGGGGACCACTGTAATAGAACAACGTATCTCAAGCTGTGAGTCCAAAAAGAGGAAGTGCAGGGGGTCCCACAGAGGATCATGGGAGGGTTAATGAAAGGTCATGGCGAAGGTCCGCAAAGGGTCATTGCCGGAGGTCAACGTAAAATAGTAAGTGAAGGGACACCGTGTTACTGGTTCCTGTTTAATCCTTCATCTTTGTACAGTAGGGAAGGCTGGAACTTTTACCTCAGGCTGTGATTTTGGTGGTTGATGCTGGGTCATCTATCCGCTGAGTCCGGCTGTACTTCACTAGCAAGCTCCTACCAGCCACGCATCAGCAACAAGCAGGCACAGATCTCAAGCAAGTCCCGGGAATCACGAAGACAATGATGAGGTTTACTGGTGAATTTTGGTGAAGATGCGGATGATAACGAGGATAATTTGACAGCCGGCAGGTTGCCTCTGTCACTTGTCCTGTCCTTTCATCCATCAAAAGACTGCAGTAACCATGCAACATCCATGATCACTACAGTGACATCCATTTCCACCACAGATGTTTTGATATAAAAAGATCCTCTCCGTTACTCATCCAAACATATACTATCACTCAACCCGCTTTTCTTCCACACATCCCCCACAACCCCCACGGGTTGATCAGTCCACGTCACGGGTTGATCAGTCCACGTCACGGATTAATCAGTCCACGTCACGGATTGATCAGTCCACGTCACGGGTTGATCAGTCTACGTCACGGGTTAATCAGTCCGCGTCACGGGTTGATCAGTCCACGTCACGGGTTGATCAGTCCACGTCACGGGTTGATCAGTCCACGTCACGGGTTGATCAGTCCACGTCACGGGTTAATCAGTCCACGTCACGGGTTGATCAGTCCACGTCACGGGTTAATCAGTCCGCGTCACGGGTTGATCAGTCCACGTCACGGATTAATCAGTCCACGTCACGGATTGATCAGTCCACGTCACGGGTTGATCAGTCCACGTCACGGGTTAATCAGTCCGCGTCACGGGTTGATCAGTCCACGTCACGGGTTGATCAGTCCACGTCACGGGTTGATCAGTCCGCGTCACGGGTTAATCAGTCCGCGTCACGGGTTGATCAATCCACGTCACGGGCCTCTACCACTCACGGGAAAGGATCATGCTGGAATGAACGAAGGATCATGCTGGGATACACGAAGGATCATGCTGGGGTACACGAAGGATCATAAGGAAGGTCTAAAATATGAAGAGTTAAAAAATGTGTGAGGCTTTAAATTTGTTATAATGTAAGGGTTACCAGACTGAAATTATTATTGCTTTCACGGCTCTATAACCAAATAATGTTGGTCTTAGAAGATTCGCATTATGTGTGTGGTTTATGTATCCCTACATTATGCACAATATCTTTTGAGAATACTTATATATTCTTGTATTGCTACAACAATTATGTTTCTTTCAATGTCTCCTTTCCAGCGGGTAGCTTAAAATCTGACATGTTGTCAAAGAGGATTTCTTAATCATAATAGTGTTGAGGACAAAGGAGACGAACTGTAGACAAGGCACATTAGATGTGCGAGATAGAAAAATATTAGGAGAATTGTCGTGAACTGAGCATCAGACTTTGGCAAAAGGAGCAACCGCCTAGTATTGGCAGGACAATGTACCTCCAGCCCACACCACGATGTTACCCTATGGCTGGGTTGGTTGGTTGGTTGCTTGGTTGGTTGGTTGGTCGTTAGAGGGAGTCCAAGATTCATTTCAGTCCTTCTCTCATTATTTGTCTTCCTCTCGTGTCCAAAGTTCTTAGCCTAAAGATTGTCCGGGTTATTCAGATCACTTCCTACATCTGCTTCCTTCTTTGCTCTCACATCTTGTAGTGACCGTTTCCACTTGTTGTTCATCAGTATGTGATCAATCTGCACAAGCCGAATTCTTTCCAGGCTAAATGTTTATGAAGAATTACAAGAATATTTTGGCTAAACACCACCTTAAGAAATAAAATCTTGTTGGCAGAGATGCAGATGAAGCCACTGACAGCAATCACTGAGGAAAGACGCTGGTGGTAGTTGGGACATGTGCTCCGTGTGACTGATGATCAACTACCAAAAATAGCACTAAGACGGACACCACAGTCGAACATAAGATAAGGAGAAGAACAACACAGAGGATGATGAGCAATAGAGGGCTCACTTGGACAAAAGCGGATAAAAAGGCAAGGGACAGATGTTTGCGGAAAACCCTTGCGGGAAGCCCCATGTGTCTTGGACACTTGGGGTTCAGAGAGGGAGAGAGAGAGAGAGAGAGAGAGAGAGAGAGAGAGAGAGAGAGAGAGAAATAGTGTATGTGTTCTGGAACTTTGCTGTGCACAAACCCAACAATCTCCAACACTGCTAAACCCAGCAATAGCGGCTGCTCAATTCTCAGTCTAAAGATTGTAATCAGAAAAGGAAACAAGAACGTATAGCGAGCTTGCTCGTACTACGGTAGCCCGTTATTCGAATTTCGGTCGTTTTCGTATAAAAGGTTCTTCTTTCACGTCTAAATTACTTTGTGTTGTTTATTTATTTATTTTTTTTTTGAAGGCCAAAACATGGACAATGTAAACTATAAACCTAAAAGTAGTTCGCTACCACGATGTAAACCTCTGTTTTTAACCTCATCCTTTTCATGAGCTCTCAGGACAAACGTACCGAGTACACATTTTAGCACTTCCATTGATTAAAAAGAGTCGAATCTGCTGCGATCAGTCCAGAAGCCGATGAAAGAGAGACTGCAGCAGCTGTGTCTGTCCGGCAACTTGACAGCCTATCTCGTTTTTAGGAGGGTGGGGCTGTGGGGGGGGGGGGTGTGCGGGGGCGGGGGCCCTCAGTGTGTGAAAATAGACCGGATAATTAATGGGGTATGTGGCCTAGAAATATATCTTCTGCACCACCTTACAGGATTCCTGCCAGAGGCTGTGCTTCTCTGCTTCAGTCGAGGAAGCAGCAGCGCTATCGGCTCGGCCACTCTCGCCCTCAAGGTCGTTTAAAGCTATGTTAGGGTGAACGACCTGAGCACATGAAGCTAAGTGTTAAGAGTGTACTTCATGATATGATTTAGAGAGTAGCATCATAGTGTAGCATCAGTGTGTAACATCAGAGTCTAGCATCAGAGTGTAGCATCAGAGTCTACAATCAGAGTGTAGCATCAGAGTCTACAATCAGAGTGTAGCATCAGAGTCTACAATCAGAGTGTAGCATCAGAGTCTAGCATCAGAGTGTAGCATCAGAATCTACAATCAGAGTGTAGCATCAGAGTCTACAATCAGAGTGTAGCATCAGAGTCTACAATCAGAGTGTAGCATCAGAGTGTAGCATCAGAGTGTACAATCAGAATGTAGCATCATAATCTACAATCAGAGTGTAGCATCAGAGTGTAGCATCAGAGTGTAGCATCAGAGTGTAGCGTCAGAGTCTACAATCAGAGTGTAGCATCAGAGTCTACAATCAGAGTGTAGCATCAGAGTGTAGCATCAGAGTGTACAATCAGAATGTAGCATCATAATCTACAATCAGAGTGTAGCATCAGAGTGTAGCATCAGAGTGTAGCATCAGAGTGTAGCGTCAGAGTCTACAATCAGAGTGTAGCATCAGAGTCTACAATCAGAGTGTAGCATCAGAGTCTACAATCAGAGTGTAGCATCAGAGTCTACAATCAGAGTGTAGCATCAGAGTGTAGCATCAGAGTCTACAATCAGAATGTAGCATCAGAATCTACAATCAGAGTGTAGCATCAGAGTGTAGTATCAGAGTGTAGCATCAGAGTGTAGCATCAGAGTGTAGCATCAGAGTGTAGCATCAGAGTCTACAATCAGAGTGTAGCATCAGAGTGTAGCATCAGAGTGTAGTATTAGAGTCTACAATCAGAGTGTAGCATAAGAGTATAGAATCAGAGTGTAGCATCAGAGTGTAGCATTAGAGTGTACCATCAGTCTACAATCAGAGTGTAGCATCAGAGTGCAGTATCAGGGTGTAGGATCAGAGTGTAGCATTAAAGTGTAGCAAAGTTCTACAGCTATATTTCTTTAGTATAGTTCTCCCCAACCCAAACCCCACCCTCAGTTCTAAAAATAGCCACGATCAGCTGTGTAAACAGCTACAAGTATAGTCATGTGCCGACTTATGGCCGCATGTGGGACCGGCGATCCGGCTATAAGTCGATGTGGCCGTTTGTCGGCCGTTATATAGGGGAGGTCAGACATTAAGTACAGCTCACTGCGATATGTCAGAAGGAGAATAGACGTGTTTCTTATCACTTTGTAATGCTAACAGAACGCGCGTGAACACAGTGATCAGGCGGAAATTAATCACAAAATTCTCGTAAATTAATCACATGACGGATCACAACTCACTACACAGTCCTATGAGATCTAGGCCGTAAATACCAACTGCCTTAACGAGTTACGGCCTTACGTCGAGGCCATCGCTAAATTACTGACTTCACTCGGCTTATGATATTTATGTAAGAGCAATTTTTAAAGAAGAGGAGAGTATGGCACATTTCAGAACACGACAGTCCAGATCTGTATATGTTTTGAGGAGAGGCAAACTAGAACACCTTGTGACAACAGGAAAACTGGAAGGGAAAACGGACAGAGGAAGACAAAGAAACAAGATACTTAACGGTCTTTAAGAATGGCACAGAACACTGTGTGATACACATCAAATAGAAAAAGACCAAAGGATAGATGATTGTGGAAATCAATGACGTCCAACGCTTGATTGGCATGAGCTAGAGAGATATACGAAAATTTACGGAGATATCTTTCGAGAATGCATATCATTTTATCTAAAACGTCGCTTTCTAATCTGAGAGACCCCAAGTTGAAATCTAGAACTTGTGGAGTCGATTACGTTTTGGGCTTTCGTAGAAGCCATATGGACAAACGTCGGTTAAGGAATCGATAATGCGGGCGTCGAGAGTTCTTTTTTCTGACCTTAGAAGTATCGAACTCGACAACCCAGTTCTGTTACAAAAGAGGAATACAATGATCTAAGGACGAATATGAAAGAACTTAGCAAAGCGAATTTATCAGTGTTTTAATCGATATTTTTCTTTTTTTTTCCCCCTACACAGAAGATTAATCCCGATTACGATACGGTGATTCGGTGTTCTGTATTTACACTGAATACGTGAATGAATTTTCATACGAATCTTACCAGTTCTTCGGCTCAAAAACCAGTTCTGAACCCAGGATTAACAGTGTTGACTGTTCCATTAAGCGAGGTTACATATTCACGGGAAGCACACAGGAGTCGAAGCCCCAGCTTTTGTTCGTTTGTTTGCTATTTGAGTTAAGGCTGTTGGGACAAAGGTTAGCTTCATTTCTGGACTTCTGATTCTATGTAGATCAGTGCTCTTCAAACTGTTCCAATCACGACTTCACACGGAATATGGTACTGCACTCACGAACTCTCGGAACTAATGTGGAAAAAAATATATAACGATGGAATACATAACAGTGAAACTCCTCCTAACCGGTGGAGACATACAATTTACCAACTGCTACAGCCCTACTGCCACAATCCTACAGCTTCACCAGAAAAAAAAGTCGAAAGCATAAAACACGTTGTTGTTGTTGGGGACGTCAACAGCCATTCTCCAAGCTGGGGCTATGAGACACTGAAACACAGAGGAGAAGAACTGGAAGACTGGATAACAGACAGCAAACTAATCCTCATTAACCTACCAAAAGACAAACAAACCTTCCACTCCAGAGCATGGAAAAAAATCAAGCACACCAGACCTCGCTGCAGCAACTGACGACATACATCGACTTACAGTCAGAACAGTCAACATACAACTAGGGGGAAGTAAAAGACAACATACATCGACTTACAGTCAGAACAGTCAACATACAACTAGGGGGAAGTAAAAGACAACATACATCGACTTACAGTCAGAACAGTCAACATACAACTAGAGGGAAGTAACAGACGACATACATGGACCTACAGTCAGAACAGTCAACACACAACTAGAGGGAAGTAACAGACGACATACATGGACTTACAGTCAGAACAGTCAACATACAACTAGAGGGAAGTAACAGACGACATACATGGACCTACAGTCAGAACAGTCAACACACAACTAGAGGGAAGTAACAGACGAAATACATGGACCTACAGTCAGAACAGTCAACATACAACTAGAGGGAAGTAAAAGACGACATACATCGACTTACAGTCAGAACAGTCAACATACAACTAGAGGGAAGTAACAGACGAAATACATGGACCTACAGTCAGAACAGTCAACATACAACTAGAGGGAAGTAACAGACGAAATACATCGACTTACAGTCAGAACAGTCAACATACAACTAGAGGGAAGTAACAGACGACATACATCGACTTACAGTCAGAACAGTCAACATACAACTAGAGGGAAGTAACAGACGACATACATGGACTTACAGTCAGAACAGTCAACACACAATTAGAGGGAAGTAACAGACGACATACATGGACTTACAGTCAGAACAGTCAACACACAATTAGAGGGAAGTAACAGACGACATACATGGACTTACAGTCAGAACAGTCAACATACAACTAGGGGGAGCAACCATATGCCAGTCACACCCAGAATCTACGGAGAAGAGTGCCCAAAACAACACAATATGGCACCCACCTGGAACTTCAAAAAAGCAGACTGAGACCAATACAGACAGCAAACACACCAGCGGTGCCTGCAGATCACTCTGGCCAACAACATTAAACCACAGTGTGACAGTCCTAACAAACATAATTCTGGAAGCTGCCAAGAAGTACATACCCAGAGCCAGAAGAAACAGCTGCAAACCCTACCGGAGCAGAGAACTAGAGAAGCTGCACATTGACCTATCTGAGGTCAGGGAAAAAATGGAGTGCAACCCAAACACTGACAATATCAAAACACACAGTAACACTAAAGAAGCCTTCAACAACAGGAAGATAGCTGAATGTCAAAGAGCATGGAATGAAAAAACTAGCTCTCTGAGCCTGGACAAACTGTGGAACCTGATCAGATCCATAAACGAAGACAAATCACCAAGCCAGCCCAATACAGTCATAGAAGACGCTGGAAAATATCATAGTGAGACAATTGCAGCAAACATCCTGACAGATCACTACAAAGATAAGTGCATCACAACTATCCCCAAAAGACACATACCGGAGGTAAAAGCAGAACTCAAAGAAAGGACTAAACAGCAAAGTCCAGACCCGTACATTCACCGTAGAATAACTCAATACGGCTACACAAAAACTAAAAGACAAGAAATCACCAGGAAAAGGAGTAACAAATGAAATGATAAAGAACCTGGGACCAGCAGCAAAAACACCCCTCCTCACATCTACAATCAGCCCTCCTTCACATCTACAACTAGCCCTCCTTCACATCTACAACCAGCCCTCCTTCACATCTACAACTAGCCCTCCTTCACATCTACAACCAGCCCTCCTTCACATCTACAACTAGCCCTCCTTCACATCTACAACTAACCCTCCTTCACATCTACAACCAGCCCTCCTCACATCTACAACTAGCCCTCCTTCACATCTACAACCAGCCCTCCTCACATCTACAATCAGCCCTCCTTCACATCTACAACCAGCCTTACTTCACATCTACAACCAGCCCTCCTCACATCTACAATCAGCCCTCCTTCACATCTACAATCAGCCTTACTTCACATCTACAACCAGCCTTACTTCACATCTACAACCAGCCTTACTTCACATCTACAACCAGCCCTCCTCACATCTACAATCAGCCCTCCTTCACATCTACAATCAGCCTTACTTCACATCTACAACCAGCCCTCCTCACATCTACAATCAGCCCTCCTTCACATCTACAATCAGCCTTACTTCACATCTACAACCAGCCCTCCTCACATCTACAATCAGCCCTCCTTCACATCTACAACCAGCCTTACTTCACATCTACAACCAGCCCTCCTCACATCTACAATCAGCCCTCCTTCACATCTACAATCAGCCTTACTTCACATCTACAACCAGCCTTACTTCACATCTACAACCAGCCTTACTTCACATCTACAACCAGCCCTCCTCACATCTACAATCAGCCCTCCTTCACATCTACAATCAGCCTTACTTCACATCTACAACCAGCCCTCCTCACATCTACAATCAGCCCTCCTTCACATCTACAATCAGCCTTACTTCACATCTACAACCAGCCCTCCTCACATCTACAATCAGCCCTCCTTCACATCTACAACCAGCCTTACTTCACATCTACAACCAGCCCTCCTCACATCTACAATCAGCCCTCCTTCACATCTACAATCAGCCTTACTTCACATCTACAACCAGCCTTACTTCACATCTACAACCAGCCCTCCTCACATCTACAATCAGCCCTCCTTCACATCTACAACTAGCCTTACTTCACATCTACAACCAGCCCTCCTCACATCTACAATCAGCCCTCCTTCACATCTACAACTAGCTCTCCTTCACATCTACAACCAGCCCTCCTCACATCTACAACTAGCCCTCCTTCACATCTACAACCAGCTCTCCTTCACATCTACAATCAGCCCTCCTTCACATCTACAACCAGCTCTCCTTCACATCTACAATCAGCCCTCCTTCACATCTACAACTAGCCCTCCTTCACATCTACAACTAGCCCTCCTTCACATCTACAATCAGCCCTCCTTCACATCTACAATCAGCCCTCCTTCACATCTACAACTAGCCCTCCTTCACATCTACAACTAGCCCTCCTTCACATCTACAATCAGCCCTCCTTCACATCTACAACTAGCCCTCCTCACATCTACAACTAGCCCTCCTTCATATCTACAACTAGCCCTCCTTCACATCTACAACTAGCCCTCCTTCACATCTACAGCCAGCCCTCCTTCATATCTACAACTAGCCCTCCTTCACATCTACAGCCAGCCCTCCTTCACATCTACAACTAGCTCTCCTTCACATCTACAGCCAGCCCTCCTTCACATCTACAACTAGCTCTCCTTCACATCTACAGCCAGCCCTCCTTCACATCTATAACCAGTCTTGGAGTTTCAGAAAATTTCCCGACAGATGGAGAGAGGCAACCATCACTCCCATCAGGAAAAAAGGAAAAACACACACAGGAAATCCAGCTACAGACCTATCAGCCTCCTAAGCTGCATGGGCAAAGTGATGGAAAGGATGGTCAACACCAGACTCATACAACACCTAGAACAAAATCACCTGATAAACAATGCACAGTCAGCATACAGGAAACATCACATAACAGAAGACCAGCTCATCTACCTAACCCAAGAAATAGAAAACTCTTTTGAGGAGAAGAAAAAAATTCTGGCGACATTTGTAGACCTAACACAAGCATTAGACAAAGTATGGAAAAAAACTACTCATCAATAAAGTTGAAGGAACAATGTTTTGGTAGATACAAGATTTCGTGAAATACAGAACAGCCAGGGTCAAAATGAATGGAACACTAAGCCACAGAGTCACCCTGAGCCAAGGCGTTTCTCAGGGAGGAGTTATTTCCCACACTCTGTTCCTGGTATACATAAATGACATCACAGACAATCTGCCCAACAGCATATCACATGTCCTACATGCAGATAACTTCACTGTGTGGAATGCTGCGGATAAAAGACATCAACAGCAACCCACAGAATACGGGAAGCACAGAATACCATAGGGCACTCGGCTACAAATCCCACAAAGTCCACAGCCACCTGCTTCTCTTTGTCCAACAAGACAGAAACCTTTAAACTAGAAATACAAGGAAGAGAGCTTACACAGACAGAACAGCCAACATAACTTGGAGTGAAACTGGACAAGAGGCTAACCAGGAAGCCACACCTACTAGACAAAAGGCTAACCTGGAAGCCACACCTGCTAGACAAGAGGCTAACCAGAAAGCCACACCTGCTAGACAAGAGGCTAACCTGGAAGCCACACCTGCTAGACAAGAGGCTAACTAGAAACCACACCTGCTAGACAAGAGGCTAACCTGGAAGCCACACATGCTAGACAAGAGGCTAACCAGAAAGCCATACCTGCTATAAAGAGGCTAACCAGAAAGCCACACCTGCTAGACACGAGGCTAACCAGGAAGCCACACCTGCTAGACAAGAGGCTAACCTGGAAGTCACACATCTAGACAAGAGGCTAACCAGGAAGCCACACCTGCTAGACAAGAGGCTAACTAGAAACCACACCTGCTAGACAAGAGGCTAACCAGGAAGTCACACCTGCTAGACAAGAGGCTAACCAGAAAGCCACACCCGCTAGACAAGAGGCTAACCAGAAAGCCACACCTGCTAGACAAGAGGCTAACCAGAAAGCCACACCTGCTAGACAAGAGGCTAACTTGGAATCCACACCTGCTAGACAAGAGGCTAACCTGGAAGCCACACCTGCTGGACACAGAAAACAGAGCAATTAAAAAACTGGGAGGCACAACCTGGGGAGCCAACAGCAACATACTTAAAAAAAGCATATGTAGGCACACTAAGGCCAACACTGGAATATGGCATCATGCCTGGGCCACAGCCTCCAATACAAGCACCGTTTGCCTAACAAAAGTGCAAAACACAGGCCTGCGCCTGATCACAGGAGGAATAGCACTGCCATCTCAGAGATGGAGAATTACACACAAACTCAACCTCTTGAGGTCAGGCGCAAGGAACAACTAATGATCCACAAACAAAAGTTAATACGCCTGACAACCCACCCTGTGAACAAAAGAATTAAGGAGCCCACACAAAAAACAGACTGAAAAGAACCAGCTTCAACCATCTGACAACACAGCTGCAACAACACTATAAAGACCTCCTTCCCACCTCTCATGAAGAAACTGAATCACTCCAAAATGTGGAGGAGCACAGTCACCGTGAAGAGATAACAGTCCTCACAGAGGTACCAGGCATACACAAAAAAGGACTGCCTAACAACACTTCAGATGAAGACACTGACCCAGGAGCTGATTGACAGCAAATACAACCCAGCTGAATGGACACATGCGTACACAGATGGGTCTGCAGAAAAAGCAGTAAAAAATGGAGGTGGGGGCGTCTACACAGGTGGGAGACACACCAAAATGTCCTTCGCGACGGGAAAGATTTCCACCAACAGCAGGGCAGAAACAGCAGCCCTCCCTGAAGCCCTCAGAACACTTAAAACAGAAAACCAGCACACACCACACAAAATAGTCTTCTTCACAGACTGCAGGGCACTTCTGGAATCTCAAAAAAAAACAACAACAAACAACCCACGGGCAAACATACAGGAAATCACAACAGAACTGAAGCACCTAAAACTGTCAACAACTATGGCTCTAAAATATGTAACCATCCCACGGTGAAATAGCTGGCAATGTAATAGCTGATAGCCTATCCAAAGCTGGCAGCAATCACGATTAAAAAAACATCCAAGAAGCGAACATTATAATCCGTAACCAGTGCAGATCGGAATGGACAAAGCAACTGAAATGCAACAATGAACCAGATCCAAACCATCCTCTTCCGCATAAGGACAGGCCACTGCAGACTAAGCCACCTACGTCGACTTAAAATGTCTCACACAGACGAGTGTCCATGTGACAGTGGAGTCCAGACTCCAGAACATATCCTTCAAGAGAGCCCAAACCATGCAGACCTGAGGCTTGAGACATGGCCAGAGGACACAAGCTTGGGGCAAAAGCTTTGGGGCTCCTATCAGGATCTGGATAGGACTGTGGGCTTTGCCATGTCGACAGGGATCAAGATCTGATGTGACCAACAACCTCGAACGCAGAAGAAAAAGAATAAAAAGAAGAAGAAGGAGAAGAAGCAGAAAAAGAAAAAGAAGAAGTAGAAGAAGAAGACGAAAAAGAAGAAGAAGAAGTAACGATGAATCACGAAAGTTAGTGTGACTTCTTCTTCTTCTTTGAGCAAATGCTGAACTCAACAGCTTTCCGAGCCACTGAGGCTCACTGCTGATGTCAGACAAAACACCTCTCCCCATTCTTCTAAATTCTTGATCTTTTCTTGTCATTTGTCGATTCCCAGTGCGCGTATATCTTGTTTCAGATGGTCTCGTCATCGTTACCTCGGTCTAGTTCTTTGTCTATGCCCTTTTATCAATTCTGTATATGTCATCTTTGTTTTGTTGTCTAGGTATGCCTCTTGGTCTATCCCCTTTCGTCACTTTTATATAGGCTATCTTTGTTCATTATCCTCCTCCATTCTTTCTAAATGCCCGAACCAACTCAGTCTGTTGTTTTTCATAATGGCTTTTATCTTCAACTGCCGTGCGTGGAGTGAAACTCCTCCTGGCCAATGAAGAAAAATGCAATTAGGGTTGCCTCTTGGCGCCGCCGTGGAAAAGGTGAAGGAAAGGATTAAGTGAAGTAACCAGTAGTCTCGAGGTCAGGGCTACTCAAATCACGGGACCTCTGCTCTAGAGGCCTGCCACGTCCCGTATAAACCCATACTGGAGCAGACTGTCTAAACCGGCTTAACCCAGGGGTTAAACTAAGACACTGCTAGCGAGATTCTTCAGCTGCCGCGCGTGGGGTGAAACTCCTCCCGGGCAATAAGGAAGTGTGAAAATGCGATTAGGGTTGCCATGCGGTGCCGCTGTGGAAAAGGTGATGAAAGGATAAATTGAAGTTTAATCGGTATGTCCAGTAGTCTCGTGGCGAGAGCTACTCATACCACGGCACCTCTGCTCTTGAGTTCGGCCACGTCCTGTATACACCCATACTGGTTGAAATATGCCTAAACCGGCTCAACCCAGGGGTGAAACTTACTAGTGGCAAGGATTCGTCCTCCTGGACAATAGCTCCAACCTGGTCACAACTAGGAAGGGTAGCGGCCAGGACCACAAACTGCTGAAGTCGGAGACACTGGACCAGTGCAGTCTGGATAAGCAACCACCTCTCACCCGGCGGGGATGTTTGCGTATCCTAATCACGCTGAGGTTTTCCGGTGAGAAAGTCCAACTCTAGATTAAACTGGTACAACGAAAACCACGGTGTCACGCAATCCCGCTTCTGTGACCCACCGAGAATACAGGCTCAAGCCCCGCGATACTCTGAACCTCTTGTGGTCCTCTCGGGGATCTCTTGTGATCTTCTATTAAGGACCACAGGAGTAAATTCAGTAGGATCACAGGGCGGTCTTGGTGGTAGAAGCGAACAAAGAAGAAGAAGATAATGTCATTTAGAAGTGGAGAGTTAAACAATGTGTAGATTTCTTCGTTAATTCTTATCTTCCATTGTTGTGCTATAGGGTCTCTTATCGGTCATACATTCTTCTCATGATTCTATTCTTTAGTTTAGGATTCCATATATTTATCGGTTTACATGTTCTTTAGCTGCACGCGACGTTTCTAACCTATATAGTACAACTAGTTAACGTTTATAACACATATAGTACAACTAGTTAACGTTTATAACACATATAGTACAACTAGTTAACGTTTATAACAAATATAGTACAACTAATTAATGTTTCTAACCCATACAGTGCAACTAGTTAACATTTCTAACACATGTAGTACAACTAGTTAACATTTCTAACACATGTAGTCAACTAGTTAACGCTATGACAGAGAAGAATGATACTGCCACACAGACAGTAATCAACTGATATTGATACACATTTCCACTTTATTCGTTGAAGGAATCTGAATTAGTCTACAATTTGTGAGGGGAATTCTGCTCGCTTTCTTGGCAATGAACACTGAGTTCAAGTTTTTAATGTTGAGGTATTCTCAGCTATTGAAAACAAAAGTAGGAACAACTTTTATTAACGGGCACACATTTGTCACGTTTCCGTTTACATCTTAATCATACAACAACATAAGAAACTTACATGACACAGAAATAGGAAAAGAAGATAACATATAAACTGAATAATATACAACAAATAAGAATGAAAAAGCCAATAGGAAAAAAGATGGACACTTAGCTGTTGAACACAAGAGGCCAAAGAAAACAAGATCGACCACGTGAACCTCTGAAGAGGACACTGTTAAGAGAGGTCAAAATAGTCGGCATAAAATCCCTTGATGAGTTTGACAAAGCTCGCCCGAAAACAGGAAAACGAGTCCCATCTGACGTTTAACGGCAGAAGAAGGATGTAAGATGTAAGATGTAAGATGTAAAGACTTTGCTGCGACATGCAAGAACGTGATGATATACATCACCAAACGTGGTGATGGTACGTTCTAAAAGTGTTGGGGACACAGTGTTGATTGCTAAGAGCAACTCACTGCAGGAGCAGATAAACTCGCGGCGTCCGATGGCAAATTCTACGTCGAATGTCAGAGATAAGAGAAATGACGACTGCGGTAAAACTGATTCTGCCAGTGAAGGTCGGTAGCGAGTGTGTGATTCAGTTTTACAAAAAAGCTAGAAAGATAGAGGAAAGTGGGCAGAAACAAGAATGGCAGAAAAGAAAGTAAGATGAGAACATATAAACGAAGAACATACAACAATCCAGGATCACAGACAAAAAGCAACACAGCAGGTAAAAACATGATTTTAAAAAAAATTGACTTTAAAAATTAAACACTTCGCTTTTTGGTCTCCTCCAGGTAAGAAAGACGGAAACTCATTCTGTTTTTATTTTTTTCATTTTTTAAAAAAATGTTTTTATCTGTTGTTTTGTTTTTTTATACGATCAGTGAAAAAAAAGGCTTTAGTCGAAATATTGGATTGTTGTATGTTCTTCATTTAAAGGTACTCATCTCACTTTCTGCCATTTTTTATTCTGTCCACTTTCATACTCGAGCCAGACTCCACTGCTACCTTCAGTGCCAGATATACAAGAAATAGAAACTCAGTCTAGTCTGAATCGTTGACTTAGAAAGAGTAAAATGTAACCTCCTTCCCCCTCCGCCCTCTCCCTGCCTAGTTAGTAGGAAAGCATAACACAATAAACCCCCCGAGTAGTTAGTAGGAAACCATGACACGACAAACCCCCTGCCTAGTTAGTAGGAAAGCATGACACAACAAACCCCCTGCCTAGTTAGTAGGAAAGCATGACACAACAAACCCCCTGCCTAGTTAGTAGGAAAGCATAACACAACAAACCCCCTGCCTAGTTAGTAGGAAAGCATAACACAACAAACCCCCTGCCTAGTTAGTAGGAAAGCATAACACAATAAACCCCCTGCCTAGTTAGTAGGAAAGCATGACACAACAAACCCCCTGCCTAGTTAGTAGGAAAGCATGACACAACAAACCCCCTGCCTAGTTAGTAGGAAAGCATAACACAACAAACCCCCTGCCTAGTTAGTAGGAAAGCATAACACAACAAACCCCCTGCCTAGTTAGTAGGAAAGCATAACACAACAAACCTCCTGCCTAGTTAGTAGGAAAGCATGAGACAACAAACCCCCTGCCTAGTTAGTAGGAAAGCATAACACAACAAACCCCCTGCCTAGTTAGTAGGAAAGCATGACACAACAAACCCCCTGCCTAGTTAGTAGGAAAGCATGACACAACAAACTTCCTGCCTAGTTAGTAGGAAAGCATAACACAACAAACCTCCTGCCTAGTTAGTAGGAAAGCATAACACAACAAACCTCCTGCCTAGTTAGTAAAAAGCATAACACAACAAACCCCCTGCCTAGTTAGCAGGAAAGCATAACACAGCAAACCCCCTGCCTAGTTAGTAGGAAAGCATAACACAACAAACCTCCTGCCTAGTTAGTAGGAAAGCATAACACAACAAACCTCCTGCCTAGTTAGTAGGAAAGCATGACACAAGAAACCCCCTGTCTAGTTAGTAGGAAAGCATGACACAACAAACCTCCTGTCTAGTTAGTAGGAAAGCATGACACAACAAACCCCCTGCCTAATTAGTAGGAAAGCATGACACAACAAACCCCCTGCCTAGTTAGTAGGAAAGCATAACACAACAAACCCCCTGCCTAGTTAGTAGGAAAGCATAACACAACAACCTCCTGCCTAGTTAGTAGGAAAGCATGAGACAACAAACCCCCTGCCTAGTTAGTAGGAAAGCATAACACAACAAACCCCCTGCCTAGTTAGTAGGAAAGCATGACACAACAAACCCCCTGCCTAGTTAGTAGGAAAGCATGACACAACAAACTTCCTGCCTAGTTAGTAGGAAAGCATAACACAACAAACCTCCTGCCTAGTTAGTAGGAAAGCATAACACAACAAACCTCCTGCCTAGTTAGTAAAAAGCATAACACAACAAACCCCCTGCCTAGTTAGCAGGAAAGCATAACACAGCAAACCCCCTGCCTAGTTAGTAGGAAAGCATAACACAACAAACCTCCTGCCTAGTTAGTAGGAAAGCATAACACAACAAACCTCCTGCCTAGTTAGTAGGAAAGCATGACACAAGAAACCCCCTGTCTAGTTAGTAGGAAAGCATGACACAACAAACCTCCTGTCTAGTTAGTAGGAAAGCATGACACAACAACCCCCTGCCTAGTTAGTAGGAAAGCATAACACAACAAACCCCCTGCCTAGTTAGTAGGAAAGCATAACACAACAAACCCCCTGCCTAGTTAGTAGGAAAGCATAACACAACAAACCTCCTGCCTAGTTAGTAGGAAAGCATGAGACAACAAACCCCCTGCCTAGTTAGTAGGAAAGCATAACACAACAAACCCCCTGCCTAGTTAGTAGGAAAGCATGACACAACAAACCCCCTGCCTAGTTAGTAGGAAAGCATGACACAACAAACTTCCTGCCTAGTTAGTAGGAAAGCATAACACAACAAACCTCCTGCCTAGTTAGTAGGAAAGCATAACACAACAAACCTCCTGCCTAGTTAGTAAAAAGCATAACACAACAAACCCCCTGCCTAGTTAGCAGGAAAGCATAACACAGCAAACCCCCTGCCTAGTTAGTAGGAAAGCATAACACAACAAACCTCCTGCCTAGTTAGTAGGAAAGCATAACACAACAAACCTCCTGCCTAGTTAGTAGGAAAGCATGACACAAGAAACCCCCTGTCTAGTTAGTAGGAAAGCATGACACAACAAACCTCCTGTCTAGTTAGTAGGAAAGCATGACACAACAAACCCCCTGCCTAATTAGTAGGAAAGCATGACACAACAAACCCCCTTGTCTAGTTAGTAGGAAAGCATAACACAACAAACCCCCTTGTCTAGTTAGTAGGAAAGCATGACACAACAAACCTCCTGCCTAGTTAGTAGGAAAGCATAACACAACAAACCCCCTTGTCTAGTTAGTAGGAAAGCATGACACAACAAACCTCCTTGTCTAGTTAGTAGGAAAGCATAACACAACAAACCCCCTTGTCTAGTTAGTAGGAAAGCATGACACGACAAACCTCCTTGTCTAGTTAGTAGGAAAGCATGACACAACAAACCCCCTTGTCTAGTTAGTAGGAAAGCATAACACAACAAACCCCCTTGTCTAGTTAGTAGGAAAGTATGACACAACAAACCTCCTTGTCTAGTTAGTAGGAAAGCATAACACAACAAACCTCCTTGTCTAGTTAGTAGGAAAGCATAACACAGCAAACCCCCTGCCTAGTTAGTAGGAAAGCATGACACAACAAACCTCCTTGTCTAGTTAGTAGGAAAGCATAACACAACAAACCCCCTTGTCTAGTTAGTAGGAAAGCATAACACAACAAACCCCCTTGTCTGGTTAGTAGGAAAGCATGACACGACAAACCACCTGCCTAGTTAGTAGGAAAGCATGACACGACAAACCACCTGCCTAGTTAGTAGCAAAGCATGACAAGCCAAACACCTTACCTTGTTAGCAGAAAGGAATGACGGGACAAAAAAAAGGAACTAGCAAATCGTACAGAAAAGATACGCGTAGGTCTTGAATTAAGAACGCATCTTTATAAAGGTTCGTAAGCAACAGAGAAGAGAAACAACAGACTAACATACACACAGAAGCTGAAATAAGAGACAACGAAAATTCAGGCTGTATATATTTACTGTTTGTCTATCTTTCCCTCTTTTTCTCTCTCTCTTCCTCTCTCTCTCTCTCTCTCTCTTTTTTTTCTCTCTTTCTCTCTAACCTGAAGTTCCCAAGGCAGATGGAGTTTCTGCAAGGGTTTTCCTCAATTGCCTTTTTCCCGCTCTTGCCCAGGTGAGCCCTCTATTGCTCAACATCCTCTCTGGTGTTCTTCTCCATGTCTCTTTTGCTATACCCTTACTTCTGTTCCCCTGTGTTGTCCATCTTAGTGCTATTTTTGGTAGTGAGTCGTCAGTCATCCGGAACACATGCCCCAGCCATCTCTAGCATCTTTCCTCAATAATTGCTGTCAGTGGCTTCATCTTCATTTCGGCCAACAAGATTTTCTTACGTTGTTTGATCACAATATTCTTCTAATTCTTCGTAAACATTTAGTCTGGAAAGAATCCTCTCGCGGAATCCTCGGGGAAATAGAAATCTAGGAAGACCTGGACGTACTTGGAGAGAGATAAATTCTGACAGTGCTCAGAGACAAGGGAAGGAACTCAGCCAATCAGTTATTTGCATGCCCCCTGTGGGAACTTTGCCTCCCTAACAGGTCTCCTGTAGGTCTCTCAGTTGTAAGCAAGATGACCTGCCGCTGATGCATCCATTTGCAGATCATCAACGATGTCTTGCAGCCATCTTCACATTGGTCTTTCTGTCTTTCTTTTTTTCTATTATGTACCCTTCCAAGACGGTCTTCTCTAAATTCTCATGACGTGTAATATGTTCAAAATATTTAATCTTCTGTATTAACCAGCCTTCTTCAATATTAAGTTCTTGTAGTATGGATATATATTTTTCTGTGTCCATGATATTTGAAGAACTCTTCTGCAGCACTTATATTCAAAGGCATTTATGTGTTTCTCAGCTGTTTTGTTAAGTGCCCAGGTCTCACAGGCATGTGTTATCTATGGAGGAAAGTAAAGGATAAAAAATCCAAGAACAGGGATGACTGGAGAGCCTTTATCTGTGACCTTGCTCCCAAAGGGAGTGAAAGACGATGATAATGATGATGACGATGATTACTGTATTATCTAACTGGAACAAAAAGATAGCTTCCTCAGCAGCCAATTCATGTTTAGGCGCATACATTATGTTGGACTGCGAGTAATTACGATGAGTTGCTCGAAGATTTTGGAGAGGATCCACAAAGAAAGCTTTCACCAGTTTTCTCCCAAAATGGCTTCCACGGCCAGTCCTGCTGCTTTACTCAGACTGGACCTGCTACATGACGCACCATCACCTGGGTATGACAGGGTCTTGGCCACATCTGGTCTCCTGGCGCTGATAGATGCATCTTCACGCCCACGCTTTTCATCTTTGGTCCAGAAACAACGACGCGGACGAGTAGACGACATCAAGAACTTAACAGGGATCAGCTTCGGTGAAGTATACGATAAAACAAGCCACAGTACGCTCTGAAGATCCAATGAATCCGATCTTGTCTTTCAATACGACTTAGAGTAATGATAAGATCCCGTATTCAGCGATGACAGAATGAAAGCTACAAAATTCTCAAATGAATTTCCAGCAGCCTTGTTCCACTGCAAAAAGAGGTATTTCCTAATGGTAATTAATATTATCGTGGGCCAGCTACTGTCGTATCCAGGCACAGAATGAGAGCCCTTGTGTTTGTAAACCTCTTCATACAAGGGGCTCCAATGATCATTAATCTGCCGGCGTCGAAATCAATCATTCCCTTATCTTTCTCTACCAATTCTTCGGTTGTAGCCCTTTGTTGGCCACACTGTAACAGTACAGTACTTGTTCTCAGGGGCGATAACTCCCGAAGGTATGATTTATGGTAAGTTCTGAATAAACTCGCACTTGTCTTGTTGAAATTTGTTACATTAAATGAGAAATAATTGACTGGCCATTAGATTTTTTAATGACTGTGAATGTCCAGGGGATCTGTATGCTGGGGTCTCAGATGGAAGTCCAGGGGATCTGTATCCTAGAGTCTCAGATGAAGTCCAGGGGTTCTGTATTCTGGAGTCTCTGATGAGATCCAGGGATTTTGTATTCTGGAGTCTCCGATGAAGTCCAAGGGTTCTGTATTCTGGAGTCTCAGATGAAGTTCAGGGGTTCTGTAGTCTCCGATGAGGTCTAGGATAACAAAAGCGTGTTTCAATTGCTCATGCTGTCGTCAGAGGAAGCAAGCCAGCTGATAAGCTTGCTAATGCGGCGTTGGATGGAGACGGTCGGGCATTTTACCAGGCTGATATTCTGAACACTCTTAGAGAAGAGGGGAGAGAACATGGTTCAGGTTAACGTGACCCTGTAACTTTAACCAGGCTCCAGGAACTGCAGGTCAGACTGAGCCCAGCCAAGCAAGAACACGACGTGGGGGGGGGGGGGGTCAAAGAGGAATAGTCAACCGTGGTGGGGGGGGTGGGTATATTGGAGGATAGAGTGGTGGATATACTGAAGAGGAGATCTGAGTAATTATGAAATGGTTAATAAATAGAATAAGGAGGGACACAAGGGGTGGAGGGGGGGATTGGTGAAAACAGAACTGGTGAATGAATATGATAGGGAAGAGGAGATGGAAAGAGAAAAGAGTTTTGCATGATCTCACCAAATTTCACACAGAGACCCTCCTGCCAGATGACTTTCTCTTTCACATCCACGCTTATATCTTCCTTGGCGTAGTTGTCGTCGTCGTTATCATTATCATCATCATCATGTGCCTCGTGTGCTAAGTGAGGGGAATACCATTCGGGTAAGATGGGGCTTAAAATCCCTCTAGCTCCCGCTGCCTTGTGGGTAGGTCAGGGAGTCCAAAGGTTGGTGGAGAGTCCCTACACAAACCGTCGGAAGGCAAAGGAAAAAACCACTGTTGTAGCTCCCAAGACATTTATGTTTTACTCAGAGTAATGGATTCGTCGTGAACGACGTTAATGGATGCTCCTCTAGAGCACCCTCCTCGGGTAGGGCAGCTCACGAGCCACAGGTGAGACCAGGTGAAACCAGGTGAGACCAGGTGAGACTAGGTGAGACCTGGTGAAACCAGGTGAGACCAGGTGAAACTAGGTGAGACCAGGTGAAACCAGTGAGGCCAACTTGTCATCAATCTACTGTTGGCAGAACTAACAAGAACAAAACAGCAACGTGGAATGTTAGAACTCTGTTCTTTCGTGTAACATTCTGCTATCACAACCTACCTGACCATAAGTCTGATGGAATACAACATTTCTTATATAACCGCGATCTTTCTTACCTGCCTATTTCAAAGATTTACTAAGCGCATATGAGCGGACATGAAAACATGGAAAGTGGTAAAATGGTCTTACGTATCCGAGTGCACATGGAGCGGTTTCGATATCGGCGATGTCATGAAGTGGATCACACAGACAGCATGATAATAGGACTAGGCTATGGTGTTCCGTTCCTCAAATATTTAATATTTGTTCACATTTTTAGCAAACTGGGTTTGTTTGGGAAAAAAAATGTGCAGTTTGAGGGCAGGGTGACCTGGCAGAATGTATAATCCAGCATGATTATTGGAATATCTGAGACGGGGGTAGTGGTTAAGCTCTGTCTCAGCCAGAATTAAAGTTCGGGGTAGGGGTCATCATTTTTATAGCAAAAAAGTTGAGAAATTTCTTGGTCGTTTTTCTAGAAAGTCATGTCTGGGAAATGGAGGTGGGTGGACTGGCCACACTCTGAGAAAATCCGACACCAGCATACCCGACACCAACATACCCGGCAACAACATACCCGACACCAACATACCCGACACCAACATACCCGGCAACAACATACCCGACACCAACATACCCGGCAACAACATACCCGACACCAAAATACCCGACACCAACATACCCGGCAACAACATACCCGACACCAAAATACCCGACACCAACATACCCGGCAACAACATACCCGACACCAACATACCCGACACCAACATACCCGACACCATCATACCCGACACCAACATACCCGACACCAACATACCCGGCAACAACATACCCGACACCAACATACCCGGCAACAACATACCCGGCAACAACATACCCGGCAACAACATACCCGACACCAACATACCCGGCAACAACATACCCGGCACCAACATACCCGGCAACAACATACCCGGCAACAACATACCCGGCAACAACATACCCGACAACAACATACCCGGCAACAACATACCCGGCAACAACATACCCGGCAACAACATACCCGGCACCAACATACCCGGCAACAACATACCCGGCAACAACATACCCGGCAACAACATACCCGGCACCAACATACCCGGCAACAACATACCCGGCACCAACATACCCGGCAACAACATACCCGGCAACAACATACCCGACAACAACATACCCGGCACCAACATACCCGGCACCAACATACCCGACAAGAACATACCCGGCACCAACATACCCGGCACCAACATACCCGACAACAACATACCCGGCAACAACATACCCGGCACCAACATACCCGACAACAACATACCCGACAACAACATACCCGGCACCAACATACCCGGCAACAACATACCCGGCAACAACATACCCGACACCTATACTTACTTGGAGAAGAGAAATTATGACAGTGCTCAGAGACAAGTGATGCACATGGAAGGAAGCAGAGAATAATTCCAAGAACAGGGATGAATGGAGAGCCTTTATCCGTGGCCTATGCTCTCAAGGGAGTGAAAGATGATGAGGATGATGATTTCTATAAAGTGGAATTTTTTTTGTTTCGACACTTCATATTTCCTCACGATTTAAAAACAAATGTAAAATCCCATGACACGGGATGTTATGCCATTCAGGTATACTGGAGATACGGTGTTAGGCCCATATTTTCTACGACCTTCGGCACATGAAAGTCTGGCATGGTCAGTATCACCACTGACCGCATTTACCTTTCCAGATTTCTCTGGTACCCGTTTTTAGACACTAGGTTGACCCTGTGGCCTTTTTTTGTACCAGAAAAATATCTCCATTGGTGGGACTTGAACCCCGTACCAGCGGATTAATAGACCGAGAACTTATCACTCAGCCATCCAGGGCGTTTTCTCAAGAGCTCGTATGTTATTGACACTGTTGTTATTCTTTTATTTCAAGAATTCAAGGATTATGCAAATAGTGGTTGTAACGTTGTCAGTCAATGACTCGCCCTGGAAAGGCATGGCAGTAAACATGCCTGTCTCTCTGACTGACACTTGTCATTCGTCAAGATTTGAACAAAAGACCACTTGATGCCTTTTTTTGTTTGTCAAGCACTGAAATCTGAACCTGTGTCTTTGATCTAGGTACGGCAGTCATTGAACAGGGAAGCTAATCATGATTGTTTGAACTAGGAATACCTTGATGAAATGTCACAGAGGTCCAGGTTACGAATCTCCCCCTGACAGATCATCAGTCTGTGTTGCCGTCCGGTATTCTTACATCTTACATCCTTTCCGTGCCGTTAAACGTCACATAGGTCCCGCATGGTAGTTCGCCAAGTTTTCCTGTTTTCAGCCAGCTTTTCAACCTCTTCAAGGGATGTTGTCCCCACTAAACTGGCCTCTCTTAACAAAGTCCTCTTTAGAGTTTCACGTGGTCGACCTCTTTTTCTTCGGCCTGTTGTGTTCCATTTGACAGGTTGTTTTGGAATTCTCTGACTGTTTCTTCTCATCATATGACCGACATGTGTCCATCTTCCTTTTTCTGATCACTCATGAGACAGGTTATTGTTTGCTTATCTGTCTTATCTATGCGTTGTTCTTGAATTTACTCCACTTTATACTGAGTATTTTCTTGAGGCATTAGTTTTAAAAAGAATCTAATTTCTTGTCTATTTCTGTAATTGTTTTCGAACTTTCACATGCATATATCGGGCACTCTAGCCAAGTGTTATTACTTTGATATGCTGCCATGGCTCACAGCAAGGGTGAAACTTGAAGGCTACGCATGTCACGGTATCTCTGCTCTAGAGGTCGGTCACGTCCCAAACACGCCCATACTGGTGAAATATGCCTAAACCGGTTCAACCCAGGGGTGTAAGTCACTAGTGGCGAGGATTCGTCCTCCTGGACAAAAGCTCCATCCTGGTCACAACTAGGAAGGGTAGCGGGCACGACCACAAAATGCTGAATTCGGAGACACTGGACTAGGGCAGTCTATATGGGCAACCACCTCTCACCCGACGGATTTGTACGCATATCCTAATCACGCTGAGGTTTTCTGTGAGAAAGTCAAACTCTGGCCAGGGTTGGCTACCACCTCTCACCCAGCGGGGATATACTGATATTCTAAACACGTCGAGGTCTTCCGGTGAGAAAGTCCAACTAGACTAAACTGCTGCAACGAAAACCACGGTGTCACGCAATCCCGCCTCTGAGATCAACCAAGAATACAAGCTCAAGCCCCGCGATACTCTGAACCTCTTGTGGTCCTCTCGGGAATCTCGTGTGGTCTTTTCGGGGACCACACGGGGGACCACGGGACTTAACGAGGACCACAGGCGTAACTTCAGTAGGATAACAGGGCGGTCTTGGCGGTAGAAGCGAACGAAGAAGAAGATATACCGCCATCATTTACAAGTAATAACGATTTATTACATGCAAGCTGAACATGATGGCCATACCCGTTCCCTGCGTTATCATGCTGTGATAGACTTGACAGGGAGAGTGATATGGATACAGTGGATGTCTTCATAACAGCGTCCGTGCGGAAATAAGACAATAGATGAACAAGGAGTAAAAGTACATTCGCACTGACACTGTCTGCTATAAAAGCATTTTCCCCCGTCCATGAATGTCAGGAGATGTAATCGTCCCGGCTGTTTTCATTTGATTGTCCCTTACGTGAACAATAATCTCCTGTAAGGGAACTATTTTACAAATTCTGAATGTACCGGTTTCTAAGCTTCAGTTTGTTGTTGCATATATTTCTTATCTTATCTTATATCTTATATCCTTCCCGTGCCGTTAAACGTCACATAGGGCTCGCAAAGTAGTTCGCCAATTTTTCCTGTCTTCGGCGAGTCTTTCAACCTCATCAAAGGATTTTATGCCTGTTAATTTGGCCTCTCTTAATAATTTCCTAATTAAATGCACATATTTAGCAGTGTTAAATTCTTCTTCTTATTCTTTGTTTTTCTTCTTCTTCTTCTTCTTAATTTTGCTCTATTTTGATATGTTTCTCGTCGTGTAATTTGTATACTTGTATTAAATCGAATGAGAGGAAAGAATCAAAGACAGAATGATGAAGGGCAGAATGTAAGACGGGCATATGTGCCCAATTCTTTACCCATTAAAAATAAAGAGCATTCATTCATTCTTGTTCTTCGTTTTCTTTTTCTTCTGTCCGAGCCATCAAGGCTCATTGCTGCAGATAAAGTTCTCCTCCATTCCTCTCTATTCCCAATCTTCTCTCTCCAGCTGATGACACCAATTTCTTTTATATCCTCTTCTATGTTGTCTTCCCTTCTCTGTCTTGTCTACCCCCTTGGCCTTGTTTCCCTCATCTCTTGTCCATACATCATTTTCGTTTGTCTGTTCTCTTTCATTCTTTCTACATGGCCCAACCAGCGTAGTCTGTTCAGTTTCAAGACGTTTATAATACTTTGCGATTTCAATAAGCTGTTCAGTTCAATGTTATTTCAAGCTCTCCATTCTCCAGTGTTGATATCCATTATTGGCCCAAAGATTCTTCTTAGGATCTCGTTATCAAATATTAAAGACACTTTATCTCTGAAATAAATTGAATCTAAAGCATACTTCTGGAACCTAACTGCAGATGGGCCAGATTGAAGCTGAAAGGCTCAGACAGATACACTCTGTTGTGTTGATGGAGAATACTATAGTTCTGAAAACAGACTCTCCATCTACGACACTCCAGGACCGCCCAATGGAACAACAGGGAAAGCGATGAGCATTAAAAGAATTATTTGCTTAACTAATTAATTAGGATTATCTGACTTGACCTGCAGACAATGTCACAGATCATCATCATCATCATCATGTGCCTTGCCGACTGACGTTGGCTAATATGCTTCTCCAGAGTACACGATTCTTCATGCAGGCCATCAGTTCAGTTGGTGATCTCCTCTCACACCATCCCGTCAGACTGGCCAGTATCATTTCTCTTGGTCTTCCTTTTGATCTTCTTCCTTCTATTTTTCCTGTTGTTATAATATTTTCAATGCCCCCTCTTTTCATTGCATGTCCTATGAAAGTACATTGTCTCTCTCTTATCTTTTTTGACAAGGTTTTTTTGTCTCTCTAGCTATTCTCATACATTCTTCATTAGTTATTTTTGCTATCCAGGGAATTCGCAACATTCGTCTAATAAACCACATTTCTGCTGCTTCCAATGATTTTTGTGCAGACCTGCCTATTGTCCATGATTCACTTCCATATAACACGATAGGTTCAATATAGCATTTTAGAACTCGTTTTCTAACATTCATTGATAAGGATGTGTTGGCTAATATGTTTCTCATTCTCTGAAATGCAGTCTTTGCTTGGCCTATTCTGTTCTGCATTTCCCATCTGAAGTTATTACTGCTCCAAGGTATTTGAATTTCTGCACCTGCTTTAGAATAGTTCCGTTTAATTTTATACTGTATGTTGGTGGATTCTGTTTCTTAGTTATAACCATAGTCTCTGTCTTTTTGATGTTCAAAGTAAGGCCTTTCTGTTCACTTTCTTTGGCGACTTTATCCAGGTCACAAGTGCTGCTCGTCATTTCATTCAGTGTAAAGTGAGTGATGGGCATATGTTGTATGCCATCTTCTCTCTGTAGAAATGTTGTATGCCATCTTCTCTCTGTAGAAATGTTGTATGCCATCTTCTCTCTGTAGAAATGTTGTATGCCATCTTCTCTCTGTAGAAATGTTGTATGCCATCTTCTCTCTGTAGAAATGTTGTATGCCATTTCTCTCTGTAGAAATGTTGTATGCCATCTTCTCTCTGTAGAGATGTTGTATGCCATCTTCTCTCTGTAGAGATGTTGTATGCCATCTTCTCTCTGTAGAAATGTTGTAGGACATGTTTTGATAAGAAGCAGACTGGAACCCCTACTGGCAGCGGAAAAACAGAAGGAACAAAGGGACAGAGGAAGACAAAGAAACAAAGTACTCGAAGGACTAAAAGAAGGGCAAGAAGCATAGTCCAACACATATCTTATAGAAAGAGCAAAAAAAAGAGAGAGAAAGAGAGACGGCTCTCTCTAATATATTCATTGCCGCGTGAAAAACTTCTGGCGCTGTTAACAATAGCAACAACAATAATAACAATAATAATATTACCATAATAATGGAGTAAATAAAATATTAGCTTGTGCTAGGGCCGAGATTGCATAGCTAACTGACCAGACACTATTAAGACGCACCAACACCAGGTATTAAATAGTTTTAAAATGTCATCGTCATGTCGGGGATGTACCACCACTACTTTAGGAGTTTACTACCGTCATGTCGGGGATGTACCACCACTACTTTAGGAGTTTACTACCGTCATGTCGGGGATGTACCACCACTACTTTAAGACTTTACTACCGTCATGTCGGGGATGTACCACCACTACTTTAAGAGTTTACTACCGTCATGTCGGGGATGTACCACCACTACTTTAAGAGTTTACTACCGTCATGTCGGGGATGTACCACCACTACTTTAAGAGTTTATTACCGTCATGTCGGGGATGTACCACCACTACTTTAAGAGTTTATTACCGTCATGTCGGGGATGTACCACCACTACTTTAAGAGTTTACTACCGTCATGTCGGGGATGTACCACCACTACTTTAAGAGTTTACTACCGTCATGTCGGGGATGTACCACCACTACTTTAAGAGTTTACTACCGTCATGTCGGGGATGTACCACCACTACTTTAGGAGTTTACTACCGTCATGTCGGGGATGTACCAGCACTACTTTAAGAGTTTACTACCGTCATGTCGGGGATGTACCAGCACTACTTTAAGAGTTTACTACCGTCATGTCGGGGATGTACCAGCACCACACTGGGGATGCACCACCACCACCACCTTGGGGTTGGCTGTGACCATGTTGGGGCGTACGTCCTGCCGACAAGGAAGACTCCACACAGAAACATCGTCAAAACAACACGGAGAACAAGTGCTTACGATGATAGTTGAGCTATCGTTTGACGTAGTCCAGCTTCTTTTAAGCTTCAGTTATTTGTTTGCTTTTTTTTTGTGTGTTTTGAACACTATCTACTATCATGTGTGTATTCTAGTTTCTTTGTTAATTTCATAAAGGTCGTTATATAATGATAGCCAAGTACTTTTTTTTCTTTTCTATAATTAATAAAATAAAATGGACCAATTCTGTGGTAAAGTTTAAATGCAAGGTTTAAGTGCCAAAAACTGGTTTAAACAATAACTCTTTGATATAGGACGGGAAAGGGTTAATGACACACCTGAACTCTGACAGGTTTGAAGGTACCGGTATGTTAAATCAACATACTGGTCTGGGGGGGGGGGGGATCAAACCGTTGTAGCCGGGGTCATGTTGTCGGGGAAACACAAACTCCAGGGCTACTTAGAACTCGGAACAAACGGCAACAGATCGTTCTTTGTGTTTCTGTCCCGCACGGTTTGGGTGGGTGGGGGATTGGGGGAATTGGGGGGGGGGGGGGGAGGGGGAGAGCTGGAAATCTAGGAAGCCAGGAAAGAAAATAACCGAACGAACAATGTCCCAGTTGACCAGGTGGGACAGGCAACCCGAATGTTAGGACAGAGCTCGGAAGTTAAAAGTCTCTTGATCTTAGATCAGACTTTGGGACAATATATTTATTTGTAAAAAAAGAGGACTAATTCCAGTATGGACAATGTATTATAAATTGAACAGTTGTTATTTTATAAATTCCATCTTTTGACAACATTAAAGGCATGGGAAGCCTATAACACATTAACAGAAACTGAAGATCACCACCCCCCCCAAACCCCCCCCCCAAAAAAAAACAACCACTTTCCACATGTCGAAACAACGGCTAGGCTCTAGGGAACATTCTGCAGTTATCTACTCTATTCCCCACTCCACGGAGGTACACAGGAAGGATCTGTGGGGGTCCACAGATCAGCAGATGCAGTTTTTTTTTTCTATTGAAAAGAAAATCTTAGCATCATCTGGACTATTGTTCGTTGTTTTATGTTTAATAATGGGCCTACAATTGTTCTCAGCCCGAAAGTGGGCCCCAGGTAAAAGATAAAACAACTGAACTAAGTGAATAACTACCAAATATTGCCGTGTGGCCCCACTGACCAGTACTGGAACATTGAATGGCCCCAAAACAAATACCACGCTTAGAAATAAGAACACAAAAATCATCCAGCTCGTGTAAGTGGCTATTCGAAACAAACTGGAAGGGGTCATAAAGAGCCCCTAAAGGGCACCATAAAGAGGCCCCCAAAGGGCACCGTTCTCATTAAAAACATATCGATGTCTGAAGATATCTGATAAGAGGAAACGAAATTGTTCTAGAAATGGGTTTGAAAAACCCTGATCATTGGCAGTTTCAAGAAATGCCTGAAACACTTTCTGTTAATTTCTGTAATTAACCGTTTGATTTAAGCAAACATTGCTGGGGACTCTGTTTCATCAGAATTGTGAAAGATGTAAGTAGAAGAAAAAGGGTTAAAGAGAAAATGGCAATCTGAGGAATTTCAGATTTCCAGATTCGGTCATGTTTTCCGAGTTATTGGGTGTTTTTCTTTCGCGGAGAGCATGCAGCCGGGATCTTTGAAATGGTGGTTATGTTACATTCAGAACATCTCTCTCTCTCTCTCTCTCTCTCTCTCTCTCTGTATGTCTTTCCCTCTCTGTCTTTTTCTTTCTGTTTCTCTGATTTTAATTCTCTCTTTCTCTGATTTTAATCCTCTCTTTCTGTCTCCCTCTTTTTTTCTCTCTGTCTCTTTTTTTCTGTCTCTTTCTTCTTTCTGTGTCTCTCTTTTCTCTCTCTCCCGTTCTTTCTCTCCCTGCGTCTTTTTTGTTTCCCTTTCCCTTTCTCTCTCGATTTTCTCTCTCTTTCTTTCCTTCTTTCCTTTCTTTCTCTCTCTCTATTTTTTATTTCTCTTTCTTTCATTCTCTCTCTTTCTTTCTTTCTCTCTTTCTCTCTCTCCCTTTCTTTCTTTCTCTCTGTTTTTTTCTTTCTCTCTTTCTCTCTTTCTCTCTCTCCCTTTCTTTCTTTCTCTCTGTTTTTTTCTTTCCCTCTCTCTCTCTCTTTTCTCTCTCTCTTTCTTCTCTCAGTCTTTTTTCTCTCTCTTTCTCTCGCTATTTCTTTGTTTTTCTCTCCCTTTCTTTTTCTTTCTCTCTCTCTCTCTCTCTTTCTATCTTTCTCTCGTCTCTCTCTCTCTTTCATTCTTTCTCTGTTTCTTTCTCTCTCTCTCTCTCTTTCTCTTTCTGTAGCATGGCCTTGTAAGTAATGATTATAGTTGTTATTATTATTATTAATGAATATGATATATTGTAGGCATAATCGTAACATATAATAGCCACAGAAAAAGTAAATCGGAAAATTAGAGCAAGGTAGAAAAACACACTTCCATGACACTAGTATGACTGGACGCTGACACAAGTAAACAGAAGAGAAAAGACGAATAGAAAAGGCAGACACAATGAAAAGCGACGACACAATAAAACCTCCGACATGACAGAGCAAGATAATGACTTAGGTAAATGACAACTGTATAGACGGAATTGATGCAGACTGACAAGCATGACACCTATTAGCGGTTTTTAAATAAAAGAGTGACCAACTCGGCCAGGGGACCATTTAAATATTTAGAGGCGTGGCCTGTTGGACAATTGACTTACGACATATAAGTCACGGGGCAGTTGTAGAAAGGTACGATCAGAGAAGAACAGCAAAGAGGACAGGAGAGAGGCACCGTCTCAACCAGGATGGTCAGTAAGCAGATCCCGGGCCAGACATCGGTGGAAGACAGCCCAGACATCAGTGGAAGACAGCCCAGACATCAGTGGAAGACAGCCCAGACATCAGTGGAAGACAGCCCAGACATCAGTGGAAGACAGTCCATGCCAGGATTCGAAAACACTCACTAGGGTATACGAAAGGGACCGCAACACAGGAGAACAAGAAAGAGGACGAGACGATATAGAACCAGAAGTAGTGCTAGACTGAAGATGTGCTTCAGGTGATTCAAGTGATTAAGAAGATTTGTTACTTTGAAGCTTCGAGTAAAGAGATTTCAGACGGGAAATTAGCAGACCACGTGTTGCAGATCTGTATAGTACAGAGTTTAGAATTGTTCTCGTATCATGTGCAGAGTGTTTTGAAGTTGAAAGCATTGACGAAATGCTGCATGTAGAATATGATAGAGTTTGATATTGTGAACAAATGATTAAATGATTCAATCCAAGTGATGTTGTCGACAATGCATCTTGAACTTATTTGTCAGGATTAAATAATGCAGTGAACATTTAATCGGACTTGCTCTGGTCTAGCGAATGTTGTAAAGGTTTGTGAAATCTCTATGTGTTCTATCAAAGAACAAAGAACTTCGACTTCATCAATATAATAAGATCAAAGAACTTCAGACAAACAATAATATGAGAAATGTCACAATCTATCAATATTATATTTCTCTCTCTCTCTCTCTCTCTCTGTCTTTTTTGTTTCTCTTTCTCTCTCTTTAATCTCTCTCTCTCTCTCTCTGTGTCTTTATTTTTTTCCTTTCTTTGTCTCTCTCACCCTTTTTTTCTCCCTTTATCTTTTTTTTCTCATTTTGTCTTTGTGTTTCTCTCTGTTTTTGTCTCTCTGTATCTCTGTTTTTTTTCTTTTTCTCTCCTCTGTCTTTCCTTCTCTCTTGTTCACTCTGTCTGTCTCTCTCTCTCTCTCTCTCTTTGTCTTTCATCATTTCTTACTCTTTCTCTGTTTCTCTGCCTTCTTGCCTCTCTCTCTCTCTCGCTCTCAATTTCTCTTTCTTCACCTTCCTCACTCTCATTCTTTCTCTCTCGCTTTATTCCTCTGTCTCTTTATTTTTCTCTCTTTTTATTCTTCTGTCTCTCTCCCTCCCTCCCCCGCCCGCCCTATCAGAGATACACACGAACATATACAGATAAAAGCTCGCTGGAAAGGAGGAAAAAAAAATCTACTTCCTCTGGACTGCTCGGAGAGACAGTGGATAGCTCCAATTACTCCTGGTTTTTGGCCAGTTTATGAGAATTCTAGTCCTCATAACTTGGTGGTGGTGGTTGGGGTGGGGGGGGGGGGGGTGAGGGGTCGAGGAAGAGAACGGGACCAGAAAATTGTCACAGATCCTGCTAATACGTGAACAAGAATATCGACCTGCCAAGATGTCAGGTATAAATAACGCTATTGAGCTTTCGCACTGCTCAAGACCTTTCTCCCATTGACGGCCATGAAGGACCTCTGGGGGTTTGGAAGGATCTGAGAGTTGGTGTGCATACAATGAAACTTTCAATTCAGACATCCTTACGTAACACGCTGAAGTGAAGCCGGTGAAGTGAAGCCAGTGAAGTGAAGCCAGCATTAGTTTAGAAAAACAAAATCTTAAGTCAAGATTTTTAAATGACAGACTCCGTCCCTGTCAGCTCATCAGCCTAGCCTACTTGCCTGGCTGGTATAATGGTAGCACCCGCTCTGGACACAGAAAGAGGGAATCTGCGACCTCTCTGAGGATCAACGTCCTGGGTTCCTGCCAGATGGGTCTAATGATAGCACGGGCTTAGGCCACAAGGACAGAGATTCTGTACCTGAATGTTGCGACATTAAAGAAGATTAAACTTCAGGACAAACGTTATAAGCAAAGGGAAATGTGGCATTGTGACATTAATTAATGTAAAGTAGTACTAATGTACCCACCTCGTCAACTGGGACATTCAGAAAGTAAAACAAATAAAGAAGCTGTGGAGAGGAGCAGACAGAACTACAAAAATACCATTTTTAAGGGCATGCATCTTTACCATCACAACATATGCCTGTGAGACCTGGACACTTAACAAAACAGCTGAGAAACACATACATGCCTTTGAATGTAAATGCTACAGAAGAGTTCTCCAAATATCGCGGACACAAAAAAGAACAAATATATCTATACTACAAGAGTTTAATATTGAAGAATGCTGGGTATTAAAGAGGATTAAATAAAGAAAACTTAAATATTTTGGACACATTAAACGTCATGATAATTTAGAGAAGACGGTATTGGAAGGATACATAATGAGAAAAAGAAAAAGAGGAAGAAAAAAACGAAGATGGCTGCAAGACATCGTTGACGATCTGCAAATGGATGCAGCAGCAGCAGGCCATCTTGCTCACAACCGAGAGGCCTACAGGAGTGCTGTTTGGAAGGCAAAGTTCCGCAATGGACATGCAAATGAATGAATGAATGAATGAGTACTAATGTCTTATTTTTAGAAAAAAAATATTTACACACGAACAGATTCTTCTTCTTCTTTGACCCACTGAGCCTCACTTCTGCAGACAAGACACGTCTCTGTTCCTCTCTGTTCTTGATCTTTTCTTGCCAGTTGTCGATTCTAAGAACACGAATATCTTCTTCTAGGTCGCCTCGCCATCGTTGTCTAGGTCCACCTCTTGGTCTATCCCATTTCATCACTTCTGTATAAGCCATATTTGTTTGTCTATTCTCCTCCATACTCTCTAAATACCCGAGCCCCAACAGTCTGTTGCTTTTCATAATGGCTTTTATAAGCGGAGAGTTAAAACAATGTGTAGATTTCTTTGTTACTTCTTATCTTCCATTTTATTGTGTTTAAGTGTCTCTTACCGGTCCATGAATTCTTCTCAAGATTCTATTCTCACATGTCTGTATTTTGGTTTTTGTCTTGTTTAGATGTACTCCATGTTTATTCACAGATACGCAATTAATAAATGTTATAGAACATATTTTATTCCTTAATTATAGATGCATTATCTCCCCTTTTTTCGATTATTTCCCCTCCTTTCCAATTTCCTCTAAAAAAAAACATCTGCACTCTTTACATCCACATTACGCGCGTATTCCATCTCTCTCAGCATCGTCACTTCCATTACTTCTTTCTCGTTTTTTTTAAGCGTAATCCACATTTTGTACTCTCCTTCTATTTCCTGTACGTTTTTCGTTCCGGCACGTTATTAACAACGCTCTGGGAAGAACCACAAACACACACACACACAAATAATCTTTCCACAAGCCACACAGATAAAGAATTGCTAAGCGAGTTATAGGACGGCAAATCCAAACAAAAACGCATTATTTCAACCTTCTACAAGCAGTGCTTCAGCGATTAAACAAAAAATGAGAGAGAAGGATGGAGTTGACAAGTGAACGAAGGCTCATTACATGCAGTAGTTCCCGGATTTTATTAATGTACTTGTATCGGAATTGGCGACAGCAGCTCTCCGAGTTCAATGCGTTTTGTCCCTCATTCAGTTCTAAAGACAGTGTAATCATCACAAAATACTGAAAACTGACACTTTACGGAATGATGTAGGCAAACACTAAAAACTGATATTTTACAGAAAGGTGTAGGCAAACACTAAAAACTGATATTTTACAGAAAGGTGTAGCCAAAATATTCAGTTCACGCTTTCATAGCAGAAAAGTAAATCGATCATTAATGATTATCATCACAAATTCGTACAATTAATAAAATCTTAATCACGGTGTATGATGAAAAACATGCCAGTTGTCACCATCACAGTACTTCTAGAACTGTTCTGATCACGTCATGGATTCTTGGATTCCAGCAAAAGATATTTTGATCACGTCTTATATTCGTGGATTTCAGCAAAAGATATTTTGATTGCGTCATAGACTCGTGGAATTCAGCAAAAACTCCATAGCACATCTGTGTCGAGAATTCAGAAGAATAAGGCAATGAATCAATCAGCAGCGCCGATAATCTTCTCAATCAAAGAATCGGTGAGTTATGATGGGGTCGGGGAAGAGGAAATGGAGATGGGGCCCATTCAGTGTGCTAGGTTCCGTTCTGATACGCTGCATTTCCCTTTCTCAAATTTAAAAAGTCCTAACTAATATTTTGTTACTTTAATAAATATTCGAGATGTAACCACTGATCTGAACGAGCTTATCTCGCCTTTATGGATTAACTCTTAGAGGCCAAAAGAATGATGGCATAATTTTTACAGTCAGGTCAATATGCCAAAAGGACGAGGCCATCGTCGATTTAGATTTTAAATGTTAGCATAATTTTGTTTCGATCTTAAGTTCTTAAAACATCTTTTAAATAAAGGGAAAGTCAATCAAATAATATTTCTAAAATGTGGCTAAAATGTGGATACTTTGATGTTTTCCCGCTGTGACCTAAAAGGCTGGCTAGTAAAGAGGATTAAACAGAGAAAACTTAAATATTTTGGACACATTAAACGTCAAGAGAATTTAGAGAAGACCGTCTTGGAAGGATACATAATGGGAAAAGGAAAGAGAGGAAAAAGACCAAGGCGAAGCTGGCTTGCAAGACATCGTTGATAATCTGCAAATGGATGCATCAGCAGCGGGGCATCTTGCTTACAACCGAGAGGCCTAAAGAAGAGCTGTTAGGGAGGCAAAGTTCCGCAAGGGACACATAAATGACTGACTGACTGATCATCTTCTTCCGATTAAATTGGCAGAGAAAGTTGACAGTCGTGATCGACTGAACGTTTATTGTGTCAACAGACTGTGTCAATAATGTCAAATGAATGAAGCTCAACGGATTTGTTAGAAAAAAAAAAGAAAGAGGAAAAGTTTGTCATCAAAAAGAGCTAGGGAACTATGCGTGCTGGATGAGTTTAATGATGGTGTCCTTGAATCAGTGAGACATGGGCTTTAGTCTGACCTGGATGAGGACTCTAGGCACATTTTGTTTTAATGAGAAGAGTGCTTTGATCAACCTCATCTTCATCCTGAAGCTTGTTTCAGCATATGGCACATACAACCTATACTTGAATAACATGTGTACAAGATATCTGTAGATTTAAAAAAAAAAGGTTAAATTCAGTAACAGCGATGTAAACAAAGAAAAAGAGGCAGAACGCATGAAACTCTGAAGAGGACATTGTTAAGAGAGGCCAAATTAACAGGCATAAAATCCCTTGATGAGGTTGAAAGACTCGCCGAAGACAGGAAAAATTGGCGAACTACTTTGTGAGCCCTATGTGACGTTTAACTGCACGGGAAGGATATAAGATATAAGAGATAAGATGTAAACATGTCCATGTATAATATGCTACCTTGGTTTCCAACTCTAAATAAATGTGCATTTTTCACAAACAAAATAATTATGCACAAACTACACAACCGTTGCCCTAATCAGTCATGAAAGTAAAATTATGTTAAAAATTATAATGGGTAGACTTCGAAATAAAATAGAATGATAAATCGTTATGGTCCAAGCTGATTTTAGACAAAGAAGAAACACAATAGACCATAGATTCAATACAATAATAATAATAGAGAAATGTAGAGAATTTAATGTTTTGGACACATTAAACGTTATGGGAATTTAGAGAAGACCGTCTTGAAAGGGTACATAATAGGAAAAAGAACGAGAGGAAGACCAATGCGCAGATGGCTGCAAGACATCGTTGATAATCTGCAAATGGATGCATCAACAGCAGGCCATCTTGCTTACAACCGAGGGGCCTACAGGAGAGCTGTTAGGGAGGCAAAGTTCCGCAAGGGACATGCAAATGGCTGATTTACTTTCTGCCATACTGTACTAGACTGAATGTTAAATATGAACTGTTGATCAATTGAAGCTGAAACGTGGACTTATTTTTATCTGGACGTTTTTTAAGTGCTTCGGATTATATGTATGAGGCAATCTGTGTTAGTAATTCATTTTCGTTTACTCTACAGAAATATTATTTTAGTCAAATCAAGTGAATTTTTAAACAGACTTTCTGTAAAAACATTTGTTAAAAGTCAACATATTTCCTTAAATATCATTTCTGCATTCATTTACCTTCACTTACATATGTCATACAATCTTCACCTTCATTTTCGTGTACCATAGAGTGAGACAAAGAAAACTGTCTTTCATCCTCTACTAATTCTGTCAAAACATTCTTAAATAATTCCGGCCTTTAAAGGTTAAAACATGCAGAGTGAGACATGTGAGCTTAATAAGGTGTATCACTAGAACCTGGAAGAAGCGTATATTGTTAAAGGGGAGGAGCGTTAAAGTAGAATAGGTGAAGCAAACCAGGGTCATAGCCACTTACTAGTGCGCTTCTTCAGACAGGCTGTTACGGGAATTAAAATATTACCCCACGGAGTGGAGCATTCTAAGAAGGCTGATTATTAGGTATTTATATTACATTATATCTCGTGCATTAAACGTCATGATAATCTAGAGAAGACCGTCTTGGAAGGGTACATAATAAAAAAAAAGAAAGAGGGGAAGACCAAGGCAAAGATGGCTGCGAGACATCGTTGATTATCTGTGAATGGACGCATCAGCAGCGGGAGCAGGGCATCTTGCTCACAACCGAGAGAACTACAGGAGAGCTGTTAGGGAGGCAAAGTACAGCAAGGGACATGGAAATGACTGACCTACCAAGTTCTCTAACTCCTGCTTTCTCATGACGCGTTCTAGAAATTTTGGCTGCCTTTTTACTTTAATTTTTAACTAGTTTTCGCTGTTCTGAAACTTCCTTGAAGACCTCTTCTTTTGTGTTCTGTCTGTGCAGGGAATCTGTTGCATCTTTCGCCAAAGTTTTTTTTTTAATTAAACACTTAAAATGATGGAATCATATTTCACTAAATTACTAAAAAAAAAAACAACCAAACACACATCAATATTTCGGCTTATAGTTTCGTCAGATATCATAAATAACAAAAAACAAAAATCAAACTGGACACAAAGGAATGCAGAATAATATGTTGTGAGTGTTTGTATATTAGATATTTCTATATCTCTTTCATATCTCTGGTGTGAAGACACTGTCCAATAAGGCAATCAGCGAACCATAGCTGATGTGCTAGCGTCAGGGTTAGCGAACCATAGCTGATATGCTAGCGTCAGGGTTAGCGAACCATAGCTGATATGCTAGCGTCAGGGTTAGCGAACCATAACTGATATGCTAGCGTCAGGGTTAGCGAACCATAGCTGATATGCTAGCGTCAGGGTTAGCGAACCATAGCTGATGTGCTAGCGTCAGGGTTAGCGAACCATAGCTGACCAAGACCCTGTCCCGCTTCTCTCTGTTGGTACCCCCAGTAACAGGCCTAGCCTGGCTAACGGGGCAGCCACCGCCGTAGTCCCCATGGTGGTGGAGTCTGCTAAAGAAGCATTCCACACCTCTTGCTTTTTAGCTGTGTTCCGGGGCTGAAAACGTAGCTGCCATAATCCACTCCCACGCCGATACAATGTTGTGCCTCAATACCTTCACAGCATCGGCTGCAAATAACTCCAGCTCGCAGGTACGGGGAGATAGCACAAGACAAGGATCTCTACTGCAGTTTCTAAAATGGTGTCCACACTGGGTGGCTCATCATTAAGGACTGATACGAGTGACCATCGACGAACGTTCTTTGCATTATTCACAGGCACAGGTGGTGGAGCGACTATAGAAGCGTCTCTTTCGGGACGGTACCGAGAATCTAGGCAAACTCAAACTCAGAATATCTGATAAATTGTCCTCTATCATATAAATACATTTATAAACACGAAACCAGTTTTAATAAGAAAAAAAAATATTAAAGGTAAAGCGAAACTATAGACGGCATCAAGTAACTGGCACATCATTTCATTTCATTTTCATTTCGTTTATCGACAAAATTTTAGCATAGTTTTACTCCCACTATTGTATTTTTTCTATGAATTAAAAAAAAAAAACCTCGACTGGGATGTTTCTTTTCCATTGCCAGACGGCGTTTCATATTAAAACATTACGGTGGACCGATATCTCATGTTTTCATTTATTACTTCCTCTGTGTGTATGTGTTTCTGTGTGCTTTTAACCGAAGCCCAGGATTCCTTAGAAGTTGCCTCCTCATTCTATCGTTGTGTCCAGTCAGTCAATGAGAGGATTTCGATAACTTGCAGAATCGATTTGTGGCAAATTGTCATCCAATCCAATCCCTTACACGTTTCTTTCTTTCTTTCTTTCTTTTTAATAAAAACATTTTTGTTCTTCTTTTTTCCTGAATGCTAATTCTGGAATCTCTTCCACAAAGATCATGGCAGTTCAGCTGAGGGATTTCTGCACAGAAAGAGAATTTCTCTGGAGATTGTTTGTTGGACGAAAATCTGAAATATACACGTGAGTTCCATTGAAATCGTTGTGGAAATTGTGTGTGTTTGTGTGTGTGTGTGAGAGAGATAGAGAGAGAGAGAGAGAGAGAGTTACAGAGATAAGAGAAATGACGACTGCGGTAAAAATGATTCTAGTAATGAATATATACAATGATTAATGGTTAAATTTTACTATAAAAAAGAGTGAAAAAAAGAAAGAAAAAGCAAGGAAAGTGGGTGGAGTTAAAAATGGCACGAAGTAAGATGAGCACGAATAAATGAAGAACATACAACAATTCAATATTTCGGCAAAAAGCCTTTGCCAATGATCACAGCGGATAAAGAAAAAAATAAAATAAAATTTAAAAAATCAAACCATTAGCTTTTTTTTTTCTTTTGGTCTCACCCTTGTCAGATTTAACAAGCTGTGACATACCTACCTACCTATCTTTTGTCTGGTCTCATTTAGAGAGAGAGAGAGAGAGAGAGAGAGAGAGAGAGAGAGAGAGGAGAGAATTACAGTCAAAATATCCTTTCAAGAGGAAATTAAAGAATGGAAGAGTGAAGTACCCAGCTTTGCCTGCCTGTCTGCCTATCTGCCTGCATGTTTGCCTATCTGTCTGCCTATCTGCTTGCCTATCTGCCTATCTGCCTGCCGTCGGACAATCTGCGTTCTGGATTCGAGGAGCCATACGGCCTTGAACCGAAACGTAATCGTCCACGAGACTGGGCAGTGGTTCCGGGGTTAGTGTGTGACTGATCATTTTTCTTGCATCATTCGTGTCTGAGGCATGGCCGGGCTATATTTTCATTTCGTTGTGCTTATGGATTGTTGCTGTAATTTTCTGTTATATTATTGTGATAAGGGCGACTGATTGTTTAGCTATAATTTCTGCCCGTGCCCACCTCATATGGTGTAGGATTTTGTGCAATGTGCAATAAGTTGTGATGTAGGTTTCGAATCAGTATGTGTAGTGGTGTCATATGCGAACGTTAAATTCTGTTAATATTTAAGTCTGTGATGATAAAGATAGGCATTTTATTAGTAAGTGGCTGCTTATTAAATATGTTATGATTTCATTGTGAGTATTATTTATATTGGATTAACATTGCATACATGATCTTATATGTGCTATTCATTCATACGATTATGTGCTTGCATTCATGTTGATTTTAGTGCCATGTATGATATTTGCAGCTAAGGCTGCTAAAGATTAAGTGTGATTGCACGCCAATTTTTTATGGTAGTAATGTATGTCATGTGGAGCTATGAATGATTAAGTGCAACTGCACACATATTCTCATGGCGGCCTTATGGAAGTGTCCAGGGAGTTCTGTAGGACATATTTCCGTTGAGTTCACCACATTAATATTGCAGGCCAGTGAATGCTCATTATTATATACTATTATGCTTGAAGTATTATGCATTGGATCTTCATCCTCACTAATTTTTTATCATGTTTTTTTTCCATGTCATTGATTAATGTTGTCTTGTCGTTATTCTGTTTATCAGTACCAGTTTGTATATGTTGTTGCTGCGGTTAATTGTGAAAGTAAATGATGTGTTATTGATTGCAGATTTATTGATTCGTATGCCATATGTCACGTGTGCTGTTGTATATGTCATATGTACCGTTGTTTACGCCATGTGTACTGCTGTATATGTCGTATGTACTGTTGCAGGTGTCATGTGTACTACTTTACATGCTATGTGTACTGTTGTGTTGTATATGTCATGTGTACTTTCGTATGTTATATGTACTGTTGTGCACGTTATGTGTACTGTTGTACATGTCATATGTGTTGTTGTATTGAATATCAGACGCTTTAGCAGTGTTATTTATAACTATCATATAATAGACAAAAGAAGGAGAACCTGAGTTGGTCTTGTAATGAAGGAGACAGAACATTCCCTCAGTACAGCTATACACAGCAAGGCGATTATTTGGCGTATTATCCATTTCAGCATTTTAATTTCCTCCCAGTTAAAAACTTCGAACTTGCACCAATGCAAAGTTGTAGACCTGTCCGAGTCACTTGCATGTCCCTTGCGGAATTTGCCTCCTTAACAGCTCTCCTGTAGGCCTCTCTGTTGTAAGTAAGATGCCCTGTCTGCTGCTGATGCGTCCATTTGCAGATTATCATCGATGTCCTGCAGCCATCTTCGCCTTGGCCTTCCTATCTTTCCTTTTCCCCATTATGTATCTTCCCAAAACGGTCTTCTCTAAATTCTCATGACGTTTAATGTGTCCAAAATATTTAAATTTTCTCTGTTTAGCCATCTTTACTAGCCAAACGTCTTCAATAATTAGTTCTTATAGTATGGATATATTTGTTCCTTTTTTTTTTTGTGTCCTTGATATTGTAACAGAATTCTTTAATTCTTTTCTGTATTCTATCTAAGGGAATTAATCAATGCTAAAACTGGTATTTTGACTAACTAATTAAAGCCCTTATTTAATTATGACGTAGATTGTTGATGTAAAGGAAAGTTCAGTCTTGACACTTTAAAAATCACGAGATTTATGATCATGTTTGATGAACTTTACCTTGACTTTTTTTTTACTCAAGCTTAGTTAAGACCTTGGAAAATCTCGAGGAGCAGCGAATTTTATCCTCGCATGTTTTTATTAAAAGTTAAATGTGGAATCTTCAGTATGTTTTTCATTGAAGGTCATTTTTGGACGTTTAAGTCCAGAGATTTTGATTGAACTTTCTTTGGGCTTGCATTTATGGATAGCTAAAATTAGATTCTTTTTCAGAGACTAGTCCAAGGTCTTAAACAGGCGATTTTCATGAAGTTTAGACTTTCTCGTGAACGAATGTTCACGAAAATAGGAAAGTAAAAATTGTTGATAATATTAAGCGCTGAACATTTACGTAGGATTATTGTTTAGACGGAAATTAAAATGTGGGATTAGGATAGAAGATAGAATTGTGAGAATCATAGTGACAGGCTTGTGATTAGTGATTGAGTTATGTGATTATATTGAGTGAGATTTTTGATAGATAGTTGAGAGATTTGATATCATTATGGGTTAAAAAGTGTTCTAGGAAATTGTGTAGTAGTTTGTGATGGAATGTCAGTTGAGTTTTCCTTCCATGGATCCAGGTATGTTTACTTGTAACTGAAGAATGTAACAATAGTTCTTTTGAAGCATTGTAGGACTTATAAGGTCCGATACTTGTGTTATTTTCTTACGGATCCATGGAAAGGCTTCTTGTGAGAATGTAAGTCGGCATTTATGTCCATTCATGCTGTATGTCTGGCAGTTGGTCTGAGTGTGAGTGTAGTGTAGTCCACTCCTTCCTTATATGGCGAACAAGCTCTCGTCAAAGCTAAGAGTGATTTGTTCATTATTACAGTAAATATTCTTCATCCTCACTGATCACCGCCCATTCTTTTCACAATAAATACGAGGTTTATTTGATTCCATAAAATTCGGGTGTCAGTGGTCTTCAAACTGTTGAAATGTTTGTGTACCTCTACATTTAAAGTCTGAGAATTTAATGTCGTTGAAAATTTATACTAGTAAGGAAGAATTAAAGAATTCTGTTACATTATTTGAAGAACTCTTCTGTAGCATTTACATTCAAAGGCATTTATGTGTTTCTCAGTTGTTTTATTAAGTGTCCAGGTCTCACAGGGATATGTTGCGATGGGAAAGATGTATGCTCTTAAAAATTTTATTTTGACTGATTGATTTATTTATGTAAAGAAATGAAGACATAGACGAGAAATGTCATACCTAAGCTAAATGTAATTTGTGACACGATGGGGAATACCTTGACAGAGGCAGAGGAAATTCTAGAAAGATGGAAGGAATATTGCAGAGAAATGTATGAAACAACTGACTGTGAAAGCAGAAATAAACAGTGTGAATTATTATTGGAAGAGAAAGAACCTGAACCGAGAATAGAAGATGTTTTATGGGCAATAAAGAATCTGAAAAATGGTAAATCACCAGGATGTGATGAGATAACAGCTGAGCTTATTAAAGCAGGAGGAAAGAAATGTGCAACAATCTATCATGCAATATGTAAAAAGATATGGCATTCAGGTATTTGGCCAAAAGAATGGAAAAAAATTATTCATACCACTGCCAAAAACAGAAGTAACTTGAAATTACGACTTATAATATGTATACTAAAACTCAAAGATAAAAATCATAAAACAGAAATCATCTTTACCAACTGTGCTAGTTATTTTCACATAACATTAACAATGTCATCTTCCTTTGTTCTACTATATTTATCTCTTTATCTTCTTTGTTGTTCATGATTTGATTAGACACCTAAATAAATCAATCATTTATTCATTCATTTGAATGTCCCTTGTGGAACTTTGCTTCCCTAACAACTTTCATATGGGCCTCTCGGTTGTGAGCAAGATGGCCTGTTGCTGATGCATCCATTTGCAGATCATCAACGATGTCTTGCAGCCATCTTCGCCTTGGTCTTCCTCTATTTCTTTTTCCCATTATGTACCGTTTTTTTAGATTATCATGACGTTTAATGTGCCCAAGATATTTAAGATTTCTCTGTCTAATACTCTTTGCTAGCCAGCCTTCTTCAATATTAAGTTCTTTTAGTATGGGTATACTTGTTCTTTTGTGCGTCCATGATATTTGAAGAACTCTTCTTAGCATTTACATTCAAAGGCATTTATGTGTTTCTCAGCTGTGTCCTGGTCTCACAGGCATATGTTGTGATGGGAAAGATGCATGCCCTTAAAAATCGTATTTTTGTAGTTCTGTCTGCTCCTCTCCACAGATTCCTTAGTTGTTTTACTTTCTGAATAGCGATAAATGTCCTCCTTTTAATTTCCTTCATTATATCTCCATTATTAGTGATCCAAGATATTAAAAACTCTCCACATCTTCCAGTTTTTCATCACTGATACATATATCAGTTGCCTTGTTTGTTTTGTCAGTTGTCATCAATTTAGATTTCTTCGTATTAAGATAGAAGTTTTGCTCTTCACTGTTCTTATGGACTGACGTGATTAGTTTTTGCATTCCTTTTTGTGTTGTGGACAGTTATACTATGCCATCAGCATATCTAATCTCTGGTATTTCATAACCTCCTATTGTTATAGCATTGTAATGTTCTTTGTCTACATCTTCTCTAACATTCCTCATTATATTTTCAGTATACAAGTTAAATAAGTACGGCGACAATATGCACCCCTGGCGGACCCCTTGGTTTTATGTCAAACCAAGTTGTTGTTTCATCATTTATTCTTACTGCTGCTTGTTGGTTACAGCAGTGATGTTAAGTGTATCAAATGTGCTGGAAATTTTTTTTTCCATGAATTCCCAAAATTTCTAGTGTTGTACACAATCAAATGCTTTTGATTAGTCTATAAAGGCTAAATATAGATTGACATTAAACACTCTGCATTTCTCTATTATTAATCTTATATTGAGTATATGATCTCTTGATCCTCTTCCTTGCCTGAAACCAGCTTGGCCCATATTGAGTTCTTCTTCTATTTTCTTTCGAAGTCTACCCATTATGTTTTTTAACAGAATTTTACTGGCATGACTAATCAGGGCAACAGTTCTGTAGTTTGTGCATAATTTTAGGTTACCCTTTTTTGGCAGTGGTATGAATATGGTTCTTTTCCATTCTTTTGGCCAAATACCTGAATGCCATATCTTTTTACATAGTGCATGATAGATTGTTGTACATTTCTTTCCTCCTGCTTTAATAAATTCAGCTGTTATCTCATCACATCCTGGTGATTTACCATTTTTCAGATTCTTTATTGCCCATAAAACATCTTCTATTATCAGTTCGCGTTCTTTCTCTTCCAATAATAATTCACACTGTTTATTTCTGCTTTCACAGTCAGTTGTTTCATAGATTTCTCTGCAATATTCCTTCCATCTTTCTAGAATTTCCTCTGCCTCCGTCAAGGTATTCCCCACCTTGTCACAAATTACATTTAGCTTTGGTGTGACATTTCTCGTCAATGTCTTCATTTCTTTAAACATTTCACTATCTCTTCCACACTTATGATGTCCTTCTATTCTTTCACAATAATCTTGCATATAGTATTTTTTGTCTTTTCTGATGTTTCTTCGTAGTTTTTTGTTAAAGATTTGTATTTCTCTTTGTTGTTGTTTGTCACTTTCCATTGAGTCTTCTAAATAAATCACATCCTGCTAAATGATCAATTAAAATGTGCGCATTTACTCACTTATTAAAGGGGAATAATTCAAATGCATTATTACTTCTTAAATATAAAGATATACATTTTTACTATTGAGAAAAAATATCATTTTTTTAAATAAAAAAATTATGCTTAGAATTTTAAAATGAAATTTAGCAAATGTTCTTCATTTTATAAAAGTTATTTTATGTTGCAGAATTTCGTGCCAGAAAAATAGATATTTATTTACCCGGAGTATCTAAAATAATTATTCGATGAAATTTTTCGTTTTTTTTTTTTTTGTTAATACAACTATCCACCAAAACTACACCCAAGTGTTGACGGTTATCTCGTGGGACACCCTTCTGGGTCTCTAAGATAAACTGAATACACGAGTTAACTAGCACAAACTTTCTCTCTCTCACGTATACACATAGAGGGTCAGATACCACTAGCACTACAATCCATCTGCACAATCCAGCGAGAGCACTGGATAGAAGCGAGAGCAGCGGTTGGAAGCGAGAGCACTGGTTGGAAGCGAGAGCGCTGGACGGAAGCGAGAGAACTGGATAAAAGCGCGAGCGCTGGACGGTAGCGAGAGGACTCGATGGAAGCGAGAGAACTGGATAAAAGGGCGAGCGCTGGATGGAAGCGAGAGAACTGGATGGAAGCGAGAGTACTTGATGGACGTGTGGTCCTGAGTACAGACTTGGCCCGTCATCACTGAACTTGAAAACACTAAAGGGGAAGATGGTATGAAAGCATTCATCATGCGTGGCTTGTAAAACAAAAATGGCCTAACCAGCTCGTTGTTCGCACAATCTCCGACTGTGACAGATCATCTCAAACGGTTAGCGCACTCCGTAGCACACTGATAACTGGAAATCCGCTACGGGCCGGGGCAGAACCTACAACCTTCCGTCAGAGTAAGGCCGATTTGGTATCGATTCTGTCAGGGAAGCCATGTCGGTATCGATTTTCGCCATTCTCGCTGTCGCAAACGGCAGAGAATGATGAAAAAAAAAAATATATTTAGACACTTAATTCATGGCGTAGAAAATGAATGGCCAACATAAAAAAAGGACATAAACAACTACAATTTAAAATAAACTTCCATTACCTGCTTTTACGAAACGCAAAGAAGAAAAAAAGAAACAAAATAACGATGGGACGAAATTAGAGGGATTTAAAATCACATTTTTTGTCTTACAGTTTTTAAGGGGATTGTATTTTCTACAGAGCTGAAAGCCTGGAACGTTTTTGAAAGAAGATGTTAGCTGATGATATTTCTTCTTTTTATACGCATTTGTATTCTACATCTCAAGCTCTAACTCTAGTTCAAACATTTCGTCTTCTTCAAACTGGCAGCCTGGTTGGTTGCGTGGTTAGGCGCTCGGTCTGCTAACTCTGGGATGACGGGTTCAAGTCCCAGAGTTGAGGATTTTGTTTTTCTGGTACCACCACAGCTAAAGAGGCCACGGGGCCCACCCAGTCTCTTAAAAACTGGTACCAGAGACATATATAAGGTAAATACGGCCAAGCGTGATAATGACCCACATCAGACTTTCATGTGCCGAAGGTCTTTGAAATACGGGACTAACACCGTATCCTCAGTATCCCTTAATGGCATGGGAAATGGGATTTTATCCTTCTTTTTAACCTTTACTTTCTTTTCAATCAACAAAATACATTTCTACCTACAGTAATCCTACATACTTCCTTAGATTTCACAAATATATTTTTTAAACACTCCTACGTTTAAGTAGTTTCGTTACTTTTGGCACGTTCTTGTAAGAAACATAAGTACAAAGAAGCACAAAAGTTTTATTTTAAGTGCTTGAACAGTCTTTTTTTTTCCAGTGTATGTCAGCCTCTTTTTTCCCAGTGTATGGCAGCCTCTTTTTTTTAGTGTATGGTAGCCTCTTTTTTTCCAGTGTATGGCAGCCTCTTTTTTTTCAGTGTATGGTAGCCTCTTTTTTCCAGTGTATGGCAGCCTCTTTTTTTTCCAGTGTATGGTAGCCTCTTTTTTTCAGTGTATGGCAGCCTCTTTTTTTCCAATGTATGGCAGCCTCTTTTTGTTCAGTGTATGGCAGCCTCTTTTTTCAGTGTATGGCAGCCTCTTTTTTTCCAGTGTATGGCAGCCTCTTTTTTTCCAGTGTATGGCAGCCTCTTTTTTTCCAGTGTATGGCAGCCTCTTTTTTCAGTGTATGGCAGCCTCTTTTTTTCCAGTGTATGGCAGCCTCTTTTTTTTCCAGTGTATGGAACCCTCTTTTTCCAGTATACGGCACCCTCTTTTTTTCAGTGTATGATAGCCTCTTTTTTTCAGTGTATGGCAGCCTCTTTTTCCAGTGTATGGCAGCCTCTTTTTTCCAGAGTACATCGTGAGGAAGAAAATTAAATAGACAACACCGGAAAGACAGGAAGAAATATAAAAGGTAAAAAAAAAAGAGGAGAAAATTTAGCAGATACTATAACAAAGCACAGGAGGTTAAAAATAGAGATTGAACAGACGTGTCACAGATTGAGTGGCCATTAAAAAAGGATAGACTTATGTCGTGCAATATAAATATCGTGGATATAAAATACAAACAACAATAGCACAGATCCCATAGACGTCTTAAACCTTATAGCCAGTGACCACTACAATATAGCCGGAAGGTTTTTGTGTTCCGTCATTAGAGAAAAGAAAGGGGACACAACCGTGAAAAATATGTAAAAAAGAATTTCAATCCACGATTCCAATATTGTAATGGAGGCTCCACTAATATTGCAGAAAGAACTGAAGCAAGATAAACCTATTGATTATTTCCCTTCTTACAAATTCTCTTATAAAACAAGAGGCTATTTATGTAGCTGAAGAGAAAGGCCGTTCACCCACTCATCTGGGCTCCGATATTATTGCCTAGAGTGGTCCGAGCTATCGACTTGGAGAGATAAAACAATAATTAGGGTTTAAAGCAGGACTTCTTTGTAATCGCCAAGAGACACATTTTATGTTCCCTTTTTTTCCATAGAACACTGGTGTCGAAGCAGGGGTGAACAAAAGATAATTTGGGAGGCCGAATATCAAACCTAGATTATGCAGAATAGTAAAAGATGAAGATAGACCCATAGCAAATACCGTAGGGGATGAAGCGTTAGAGACTTCATTATGCTGGGCCTTCAGGGTATGAGCTAGGGTGATGGGTTCCTTTCTTCGCTGCCTTTCCTTCCCAGAATTTCTGTGGTACCCATTTTTCGAGGCTGGGTCGACCTGGGGGGGGGGGCCGTATTGGTCGGAGAAATACACGCTCAGCTTGGGATTCGAACCCTCGACCATTCGGTTGCTAGACGAGTGCTCTAATCACTACGCCAGCCGATCGCTGGCTATGCAGAATAGTAGATATGTGTAAAGAATCTTCTTAACATAATGCCAGAGAGCTGCCGAATGTTAATGTCAGACTAAAAATGGGCCCTAGTTCTGTTGCTGGACCTGGAGAACTGCTTCTACACTCGGGGCACATATCTACTATTCTGCATAGCCAGGGATCGGCTGGCGTAGTGGTTAGAGCACTCGTCCATACGTTTCCTGTGTGGTTACCGGGGCCCATGTCGGGGGGGGGGGGGGAAGAATAGGACCACTGCCAGCGTAAAGAAGAATATCTCCTAAAATAATATCTAACCCGGCCAGTTCGCCGTGATTCTCACTTCTTGAGGACGAAATCGAAGCTACAAGAACTGTCCACGAACAAGTTCAAGGCCATCTAAACTGGTGATAGCCTGCATGTGTGGATTACTGTTGATAACAAAGTGTCTAGTGGGATAACTGATTGACAGTTAGTTTACTGTCCAGATGAAGTTTAAGTAGACTGATCTATGGAATATTCAAGTTTTGTTTCTATGATATTCTCCTACAAACACACAACGTCCCAGGCACACTTCCGCCACCTCTAGACAACAACAGTACCACTGGACTAAACTCTGCAAGCTTCCAACATGTCAACATCTCACGGCGTGAGGAATGACCAAGAATGTGGTTTCAGATCTCATGGCAAGAATTTAATGAATGACAAAATGGTCGATGAATTATGAGGATAAGGGGGAACAAAACTGCCAACATGGCACGGCGACCATACAAAACAGCAGTCAGCTCTCGGCAAGACATGGCACGGCGACCATACAAAACAACAGTCAACTCCCGGCAAGACATGGCACGGCGACCATACAAAACAATAGTCAACTCCCGGCAAGACATGGCACGGCGACCATACAAAACAATAGTCAACTCCCGGCAAGACATGGCACGGCGACCATACAAAACAACAGTCAACTCCCGGCAAGACATGGCACGGCGACCATACAAAACAATAGTCAACTCCCGGCAAGACATGGCACGGCGACCATACAAAACAATAGTCAACTCCCGGCAAGACATGGCACGGCGACCATACAAAACAATAGTCAACTCCCGGCAAGACATGGCACGGCGACCATACAAAACAACAGTCAACTCCCGGCAAGACATGGCACGGCGACCATACAAAACAATAGTCAATTCCCGGCAAGACATGGCACGGCGACCATACAAAACAACAGTCAACTCCCGGCAAGACATGGGACGGCGACCATACAAAACAACAGTCAACTCCCGGCAAGACATGGGACGGCGACCACACAAAACAACAGTCAACTCCCGGCAAGACATGGCACGGCGACCATACAAAACAACAGTCAGCTCCCGGCAAGAGATGGGTTTTGCCATGTGGGAAGAAACCTAAGATCTAGAATGCTACAACAACTGTATGAAAAATTTCCATACTTATAACTCCCATGAAACACCACAACTGGGAATTCCTCATATTCCAATATTCCATCTTGGAAAATACAGACTAACACTAGGATAGGAACATGTCTGACAGTAAAACAACATAACGCTGACTCACTCTAAATGTCCTGAAAGCACTACCAACAATACAACTACATACTTGTCTTAACGAAAATAGCTAAGTACTAGCCCTTACATTTTGAAAACCACTGGGCCGAACTGACTCTAACAAACCATGTCTAAATAATCCTCGTCATAATCCTTCCCAAGGTCTCACTCACTCTCTTTTATATTACTCTCATTCTTCCCGAAGATTCTCCTCGTTACGTTCATTTATCCGTGACTAGATATTGTTTTATGACCTTCGGTTCTCACAAAACCCATAATCTCCGTGCAAGTTCACATGTCTTCGACAGCACCCTCTGTCACCCAAATTTTGACATTTGTGTTCCCATAATTCAACTTTCCACTAACCTAAATATCATAAACATCTCCCATGCAATTTACACTGAGTACCTAACTTCTTGACACGTGAGGTTACTATTTTTAGACTTCTCGATGAGAAAGATCCAGGGTCACAAGGTCAACGGTTACTAACAGGGGAAGCAAATCTGCATCTTTGAAGAATTCTGTCCCTGAGACTAACAAAAATTCAAGCCTACTGTCCCTTTACTACAGAATGCTGCCACAACCTTTCCCTAATGTCGTTGGAAGCGACTACGGAGTTTAGGGGAATAGGCCAACGACTTCTTCCCTGTGGAGCGTTACAGAAACAAGGAGAGGACAACCAGGAAACTTTGCTTTGGAAAAGGAAGGAGCTCTGATAAAGAGCGCATGGAAGGAAGCAGAGAATAATTCCCAAAACAGGGATGACTGGAGAGCCTTTGTCCGTGACCTATGCTCTCAAGGGAGTGAAAGATGGTGATGATGATGATACATGTTCGTCTTTCTACATCAGGATGCCCTTCAAAGTTTTTTTTTTCTAAATTTTTACGCGAAACAATACGAATTATCGTTGGTTTCAATGGTAAAAGATATGGATAAGTTGAGAGTCTGTTCCAGAATAGTCATAAAAGTTCTAAGCAACGAGATACAGAGTCTGATGTTTAAAACCCTAGACAGATTGAGCGTGATCAGTCATGTGTAGAAAATAAGTGGCCCGGTTGATCAAAATATCTAGAACGTGGTCTGAAGAGTTCGGAGTTTTAATTCAGCTGAAATTAAATGAAATATCTGAGAATGTGTCAACATGACTGATCTGAGTGGTTGATTTGGTAAAACTTTAAATGTCTGAATAACAGAAGAGAAAGCTGTCTGCCACTCGTCAGATAATATATGAAGTAGAAAAAACAGATTTTCTAAGCATCGTCCCCGACAGTATTTTGTATACGTTGATGAATTAATTTTTGTTTCCATTTTCTTTAGCAATGATCTAACTGAATACTTGGTATTCCTAGATACTTTGATGAGTTAATTCTTGTATGTTCTTTTTTTCAAATATCTGAGGGAATACTTGGGTAGTCCTAATACCTTGATGAACTGTTTTTGTTTGTTTGTTTGTTTGTTTTATTTGGCAAAAAACGTATGTAATACTTGGTATTCCTAGATACCTTGGTGAGTTAATTGTTTTTAATATCATTTTGAGATATCTAAGAGAATACTTGTTAAGTCCTAGACAGTGAGCTCGTTATCCGACAATTAACTATAAATTACACACACACACATACAAACGAGAAAAACCGAAACATTTGCAGGTCGTCGGTTACTGTAGCCGGTTTATATTATCAGAAACCTAGTAAAAAGCAACCAGTGAAATCAGTTGGAGGATAATTAGGTCAATAGAGTGATGATGATCAGTTTGCAGAACAAGAATCAGCTAATTTTGACTTTGGTTCAGCATGTGACCATTCATCAGCATAACCTTTCACTCCCTTGAGAGCATAGGCCACAGATAAAGGCTCTCCAGTCATCCCTGTTCTTGGAATTATTCTCTGCTTCCTTCCATGTGCATCCCTTGTCTCTGAGCACTGTCATAACTTCTCTTCTCCAAGTAAGTTTTGGTCTTCCTCGTTTTTTGTTTCCTTGAGGATTCCATGTCAGTGCCTGTCTTGCTATGTTGGTGTCGGGTTTCCTCAGAGTGTGGCCAATCCACCTTCACTTCCTAGACATGATTTGTAGGTTCATAGGTTCTTGTCCTGCCCTTTCTCAGACCTCCTCGTTCCTGATCTAGTTCTGCCATTCAATGTTTAAAATCCTCCTCAGGCAGTAGTTCATGAATGTTTGTATCCTCTGTTGTGTTGTCTTGGTCATAACCCATGTCTCTGAACCATATAGCAGGACAGTCTTTACGTTTGTACTGAAAAGCCTAAGTTTGGTTCTACTAAATCACCTTGCAGATAAGAAAAAAATTCACTCGAAGATTTACTTTCCGCCGATGTTTGTAAAGTGTGCTTAACTTTAGTGTTAGGAAAAAAACGTATAAAGTACCGAAACATGATTTGACAAGGGAATGACAGCACTGGGTTAGTTTCTCTTTGCATTCACTTCAGTTTTTCTATAAGTACGAGAATCATACAGAAAGTAGTGAGAAAAAGCTGTTTAAAAATCAGAATTTATAGATTGAGAAAATATAAATATATCAACTTAATCTGCATCCTTTGCAATTCATACAGAGGTCACATGACGTCACCATCATGTGTCACGTGAAAACGCGGAGCATAAACAAACTGACGGATGCTGAAGTTTCGTTTCGTGAACGTGCTGTTACTGCGTTCCTCGTTAAAGAGGAAATCCCCGCTGCTGAAATTCATCAAACACTTCAACGTGCTTATGGAGATGCGTGTATGGGTGCTAGCAGTGTTAGGAGGTGGGTGAAACATTTCAAGGATGGAAACACGAGCTTCCAAGATATACCGCAGCGGTCGCCCTCGAACTACCTCCACTGAACGCAACATGGAAAGGGTTGACGACATCATTAAAGAAGACAGACATGTCACAGTATCTAAAACAGCTGTAAATCTTGGAACAGGACACAATGCAGTACAGGAAATGATTGAAACCCTAAGCTATAGAAAGGTTTGTGCCAGCTGGGTCCAAACGTCCAGAAAGCTGTGCGTCTGTGTCTTCGGTCAGCTGGAACGGAATCTACCGCGTATTTTTTTCCGCTAGTCTTTGTGTGAACGGACTGACGTGCAAGGGACAGCAGTGTGCCCATTTGGTCTGCAGATGCGTATTAAGATAATCGCAGCTGACCTCTCTATACGGAGGTCGTTCCAACTTCCGCCACCCGGTGGGCGTACCTGGTGGTTGGGACATGTCATGAGGAGACAGAAGTTGGAGAACCTAGAAACAGCTGGAAAATTCAGGGGGCAAAAGAAAGAAAGGAAGACCAAATGAAAAAAAATATCTGAGAGGACTGACCAAGTCGCATGCGAAAAGAAAACCATCTGAATTAATCGAAAATACCAAGGACCGCGCAAGATGGAGAAACATGATCACCAGTTCTGGTCAACACATAATAATAATATAATAATATACTAATAATAATAATGTGCAGAATCTTGTATTGAGAAAACCGGTATTTTAGAAGGCACTTGGTGCAGGATGAAGTCAGTCAGCCACTCAGTCAGTCAGTCATTTGCGTGTCCATTGCGGAACTTTACCTCCCTGACAGCTCTTCTGTAGGCCTCTCGGTTGTAAGCAAGATGTCCTGCTGCTGATGCGTCCATTCACAGATCATCAACGATGTCTTGCAGCCATCTTCGCCTTGGCTTTCCGCTCTTCCTTCTTCAGAACGAGAGACAAGTATAATTGTTCCGGTTTTCAAAAACACCTGGTGCGACCAATGGTACTAGGTACTCGATGAAATGTTTTTCGTTTTTTTTTGTGTGCAAAAATCTGACTGAATACTTGGCATTCGTAGATGCTTTGATGAATTAATTGGTTTTTTTTTTATATCCATGGACACATATTTCACAGACAGAGGTCAATCTCACGTTCCTGTTCTGTGTAGGAGGAAGTTACATTCACAAATAGATACTCTCTGCATAAAAGATAGATGAAAGTGAAGACTGCGATAAAGCTAGTTCCAGTAGAGTAGTGACAATGTAGGGCGTATGATGCAGTTTCGGGAAAAAAAACCCAAAAAACTAAAAGAATAGAATGAAGTAAAATAATAAGTAATGCCAAAAGCAGCAACGAAATTAGCAGGCAGAAATGTACAACAAACAGTACCAAATAACAACAACCCAGTATTTTGATTGTCAAATAAACAAGATTCTTGCACGACGCGCTGGTCAAGAAAGTCTTTCCATCTAAGTGCTACTTTTTTGTATTTATATGTTATTTTATTATTTTGTCACTCAAATGAAGACATAAGGCCGAAATATTGATTTTTTACTATTTTATTTGTGTGTGTGTAAAATCGCACCTCCGACTCTCTGTACAAAACACATTTTGTCCTAGAAGATGATTCTGAAGCAGATAGATGGCGTCAGTGAAGTTGTTGAGTCTTATTTCGTCGAATACTTCCTGTCTTAGCTGGATTTTTATTACAGTAACAGTGATTAATGTTTTTATGTTCAGAATTCAGTGTTTAGCTTCTCAGTATCATCGCGAACGAGATACTCCCATGATCGGTCCATCACCTGTGCCAGTGAATATCGCACAGAGTATTCATCGATAGGCCTTCGTATCAGTCTTTGATGATGAGCCACCCAGAGAGGACGCCATTTTTGGAACTGCAAAAGTCCAAATGCGAAATTAATCATCGTCACAACCGGAACGAACTCGATCTTCAAGGCGCCAAGCCGAACTAGGACACAGAAAGACCATCACACTCCACCATTGGCTGAGTAGGCATAACGTATAACTGTCGATGTTGTTTATATGAAGTTCAAGCTCATAGTAGCGCCACTGAACTTTATTCATAACAGCATCATAGTGATGCCATTACCTACAGAAAGATGAGACAACTCCAATGGATTCTTCTTTTACATCTTCTTCTTCTTCTTCTTCTTCAGCTTTCCGAGCCATTAAGGCTCATTTCTGCAGAGTTCGTCTCCATTCTTCTCTATTCCTAATCTTCTCTCTCCAGCTGGTGACACCAATTTCTTTTATATCCATTTCTATGTTGTATCTTCATCTCTGTCTTGGTCTACCCCTTGGTCTTGTTTCCCCTCGTCTCTTGTGCATACATCATTTTCGTTCGTCAGTTGTCCTTTATTCTTTCTACATAGCCCGACTAGTGTGGTCTGTTCAGTTTCAAGACGTTTATAATGCGATGAGATTTAAATAAGCTCTTCAGTTCAGTTATTTCTACCCCTCCATTTCCCAATATTGATATCCTTTATGGGCCCAAAGATTCTTCTTAGGATCTCGTTCTTGAACTTCCACTAAAATCAAAGTAAGTTTAAACATATAAGTATATTTACGAAATAATTTACAGTGGATTTACACAAAAATTAATTACAGTAGTGCGCTGACCTACGGACGCCGAATGCCGGCTGTTCGTTGTTAAGGCCGAGGTCCTGTAAGTAAAATTTGAAAATGTTCCAGAAAAAGAACACACCAGACCGGGAAGGGCGCATGCAATGATTTACAAATATTTACTGTTGTTCATTCATTCATTTACATGTCCCTTGCGAAACTTTGCCTCCCTAACAGCTCTCCTGTAGGCCTCTCGGTTGTAAGCAAGATGACCTGCTGCTGATGCATCCATTTGCAGATTATCAACGATGTCTTGCAAGCCATCTTCGCCTTGGTCTTCCTCTCTTTCTTTTTCCCATTATGTACCCTTCTAAGACGGTCTTCTCTAGATTATCATGACGTTTAATGTGTCCAAAATATTTAAGTTTTCTCTCTTTAATCCTCTTTAATTTGCCGTTGTACGTACATATAAATTCACCGTAAGATAAGAAAAGAAAATGAGCAAGCAGACATTATCATTTGGTGAGTACACAATATGTGTTGTATAGATGAGTATGTAAATTTTTATGTGCCAATAAAAAGTTATTACAGTATGATTCTTTATTTAATGTGTTGTTGTTCATGTTTTGTGATTCATTGCCACACATTTACTCTGATAATTTGTATTTTATTAATATTTTAAAATGATGGTAAACATGTCTATATCATCTTGTAACTTATTATAGTTATAGTGTCTGCATTGGCCTTTTAAAGGCCGCAATGCAATCGTTATCAGTTTACGGCTGGTTGGCCGGCCACACGTGCCGCCGTAAGTCTGCTTATGATTATACTAGCAGCATGTCACACAAAGAACTGAACTTAATGAAACAATTAACTCGCAAAACAGACAGAATCTTAACCGAGACTGGATCCAGGGGAGATCTGATATACATGGCACGATAGCCCACTGCCGAGAGCCTTAAAAAAATTCAGAGTGTGGTTAAGAATATCTTGGACAGGATGTTGTGAACATACATAAGCACCTAACAGAGGAAGAAAGAACACTGGCCCATATAGAGCGCTTCCTGTGTGGCAACTGTTGGTAGGAAACTCGTGCAGATTGAACAAACCACACAACCAGCTCGCTGGACCATCAAAGAAGAACTTCTCCTTTCGTGGATGGCAAAAAATTCTACGAAGGAATGAAGACGGCATGTAGAACAGACTTCGTTCTCAAAATGCTACATGAGTCTTGCCTCAAGTAAAGTCATTTGAATATTACGTCACTCCTACATTATAGCAGTTTAACTGTGCCACCACCTGACAACTTCATTCGCTTCACTTCTAAGCCGTATACAAAAGTCAGGGGCGGCTACAGCAAGACTTGTAGGTAAGCTCTCGTCTCAAAATACTGTTACAACAACATTCTTCCCCTGCATACACTCAGCATCGGTTAATCAGAACGGGCATTTTCCCACATAATGAGAATAAGTAAAACAAAATTGTTCACGAGGAAAGACAATCAAACGAAACGGAACAAATAAATTCCTTTCTTGACGGAGATCAAGGGAACGTATTCGGACATATATAACCAAAACACAGAGTAATCAGATACAGAACAGCTTCTCGCGCACTTTTCCACGCGGAGAAGACAAATTTGCACTGCAGGAAAATTTCTTGGCTGCAAATGGCACGAAAATTTTCATGGATTTAGTGATTTAACACCGCGCAAATTGCAAGCCGGGAAGTAAGACGGTCATAATGAAAGTCGTGAGCAAAATATTTTTAAAAATCAGAATTTATAGATAGAGAAAATATAAATATATCACCTTAATCTCCATCCTTTTCTTCACTTTTCAACATAATCTCCATTTCTATGCATAGATTTTTCCCATCGTTCTGCAAGTTTTAAAATACACACCCGGTAAACTTCCGTTCCAGCTGATCGACGGCACAGACGCACAGCTTTCTGGATGTTCTCTCCTGTGGGACCTAGCACCCAACGGGCACAAACCTTTCTAAAGCCTAGGGTTTCACTCACTTCATGTACTGCATTGTGTCCTATTCCAAGATTTACAGCGATTTTAGATACTGTAACAAGTCTGTCTTCTTTAATGATGTCGTCAACCCTTTCCACGCTGCGTTCAGTGGAGGCAGTTCGAGGGCGACCGCTGCGAGCCATACCTTAGACGCTCGTGTTTTCATCTTTGAAATGTTTCACACACATTCTAACACTGCTATCACCCATACACACATCTCCATAAGCAGGTTGAAGTCTTTGGTGAATTTCAGCAGCGAGGATTTCCCCTTTAACGAGGAACTCAATAATAGCACGTTGACGAAACCAAACTTCAGCACCCGCTTTGTGTTTATGCTCCGTGTTTTCACGTGATACATGATGGTGACGTCATGTAATCTCTGTGTGAAGTGCAAAAAGTGCAGTTAAGGTAATACATTTATATTTTCTCTATTTATAAATTCTGATATTTACACATTTTTGTTCCCGACTTTCGGTATGACCCTCGTATATGATAGATGGGGTTATGAAAGAAATATCCAGCAGAACTGGACTTATTACAGATCTAACAATAAATACTCGTGTATAAGATAGTCGATTGTGGCCGGTGTCTTTGTTAAAGGGTTGTCATCGCGACACGTCGGGCTGGTGTTTTTGTTAAAGGGTTGTAACTGCTTCACGTCGGGTTGCTGTCTTTGTTAGAGTGTTATCATCTCCTCACGTCGGGTTTGTGTCTTTGTTAAAGGATTATCACCGCTCTCGGCCAGTTGGACCAATATTTTTGTTAAAGGATTATCATCGCTCTCGGCCAGTTGGACCAATATTTTTGTTAAAGGATTATCATCGCTCTCGGCCAGTTGGACCAATATTTTTGTTAAAGGATTATCATCGCTCTCGGCCAGTTGGACCAATATTTTTGTTAAAGGATTATCACCGCTCTCGGCCAGTTGGACCAATATTTTTGTTAAAGGATTATCACCGCTCTCGGCCAGTTGGACCAATATTTTTGTTAAAGGATTATCATCGCTCTCGGCCAGTTGGACCAATATTTTTGTTAAAGGATTATCACCGCTCTCGGCCAGTTGGACCAATATTTTTGTTAAAGGATTATCACCGCTCTCGGCCAGTTGGACCAATATTTTTGTTAAAGGATTATCATTGACGTTCGATAGATAAATCCATAAGTGCTCCGATCTCCTACTATGAAGAAGGATCTAAGCACGATGCACGTATTCCGTAGCACAGGGAAGAAAACGGATGACTCTGTTCCGTGAGTAAGGGAAATAAAAAAAATACTCACATTTGCATAGAAAGGTTGTTGGTAGAGACATTGCCGGAGAGAAATTGTGAGTAGTTGAAAGAAATGAACCATTTTTGATCACTTGGAAAACCGAAATAAAACAAAAATGGTGAAAAAGCGTGGCTGTGATCATTAGTTTCCTCATTTCCCATGTGGTCTAGGTTCGATACTTCGCAATGGCACACGGCAGACTTATCTCATCCCTCAGTGCCATTTGACCCATAATTCACTCGTGTTTTTTTTTCTTATTTCGTTTCTTCCCCTTCTAGTTTTTAATGTGATCTGTATTCAATTTTGGGCCGTTGTTTTCTGGAAGTCCAAGTTTGAATCGCATATGCAAGGCCGGAGCTAATTTTTCAATCGCACTTGACAGCCACCCGGGGTACAGACGAAAGTAGGCCACAGAAGTGATCTTTGAGGGGCACTGTTTTATAAGAATCAGGTAGCAATGTCTGGGGCACAATATCTTCTGACAGCGGCAATGCAAATATACATACATACACACATACACGTTCAGTATGTAAGCTTTTAACGCATGGAACATATCACTTAGAAAGAATATGAGAAAAAATACTGACATAATGGGAACACAGAAAATGACAGAGCGGGAAAAAAGTAATGTATTACAAACATTGAAGAAATGCACATACAAGTGTACTTTACATGTACGTGTATCTCGGTCCTCTCTTTCTCTCTCTCTTTTTTGTTTCTTTCTGTCTGTTTCTCAGTTCACGTATCTCTCCGCAGCGTTTTCGCTTTCTCTTTATTTGACGGTTATCTCCCGTATCAGTCATATGAATAAAAAGAGGGAAGAAGTTTGGACCCTCAGTGGCGTAGTGGTTAGTGTATTCGACTCTCATGGTGAAGTCGAGGTAGGGGGCGTGTGAGTTACGTCTCGCTAGAGGGGCTCCAGTCATCCAGGTGTAGAAATCAGGATATTTAAGAGTCATGTTCCAAGTGTACTACTCTATGAAAGAGATTGCTGGAAAATCACCAAAACAACTAAAGAAAACAAGCTGAATTCTTTCTAGACTAAGTATTTACGAAAAATTAGAGGAATATTTTGGTTAAACGGCAAAAAATAACATCTTCTTGGCAGAGATGCAGATGAAGCCACTGACAGCAATTATAGAGGAAAGACGCTGGCGATGGTTGGGACAAGTTCTCCGGATGACTGACTACTCACTACCAAAAATAGCACTAAGATGGACACCACAGGGGAACAGAAGTAAGGGTACACCAAAGGAGACATGGAGAAGAGCAACATAGAGGATGTTGAGCAATAGAGGGCTCACCTGGGCAAGAGCGGGAAAAAAAGGCAAAGAACAGGCATTTGTGGAAAACCCTTGCGGAAGCCCCATGTGCCCTGGGCACTTAAGGTTCAGAGACAGAGAGAGAGAGAGAGAGAGAGATTGTCATTGTATTGATATCATGCAGCGATCACCTAATGCATTCTAAATAGCGTCATTACTGAACACTTTTCTGTATTTTGGTAGCTAAATGATCCATTTTCAATATAGAATACTAGAGACAATGAGTTACACGTAGCTCTCAAATGCCAGACGCACGAAAAAATGTGGGAAAAGAAAACTCATATCCCGTCATTTCATTTACAAGAAACGTTGGAATTCTAAAACTCAGAGAAAAGATGGAAGGAAAAAAAAACACCCTATAATGACGTCATCAGAAAGTGTTCTCTAACATACTCGTGAACTTTCAGACATGTCCCCTAAAATAAAAGTGACACTCTTTTTTATCCACAGCAAAGTAAGATTATACTTGCGGAGAAGAACTGGAGTGAGAAGCATTAGCTGGATGTAAGCTACTTGCTTCCTTGTATTGACAAACCCTTTGATTTCAATACTGTGGCCACACAGCCTTCAATAACTCTCCCAGTCACGCTTGTTCTTTGTTCGCTGCTTATGTGACAGTTCTTTAAGTCTGTTAACAACATTTTGTTGTGGTTTTTTTTTCTTTCTTTACATTTTTCTAATATTTCTATCATTGAACTGTAAACCTAACTCCCTTCTCCCACCTGGTGCTGTGGTTATGTCCCTTGTATGTTTTATGCGATTTTTCTCATATTTCTTACAAGTTTCCTGGCTTGTATTCTTCACTTCTTATTTCTTGTCTTGATTATATTGTTCATGATGTCTGTTTCTCTCCTTGCACTTCCGTGCTGATCTACTGATCCTTTCTCTTAATCATCATCATCATCATCATCATCATTCTCGCCCCGTCTCTCCAAGGAAGATCGGCTGCAATGAATCTCCACTCTGTTCTGTTTTTTTGTTGTTGTTGTTGTCTTGTCTTCCTAGAACACTCAGGGCCAAGCTGGACCCTGTCCATCTCTTAATGTTGTCCACCCGTCTACGTCGCTGTCGTCCTCTTGTCTTCCTAGAACACTCAGGGCCAAGCTGGACCCTGTCCATCTCTTAATGTTGTCCACCCGTCTACGTCGCTGTCGTCCTCTTGTCTTCCTAGAACACTCAGGACCAAGCTGGACCCTGTCCATCTCTTAATGTTGTCCACCCGTCTACGTCGCTGTCGTCCTCTTGTCTTCCTAGAACACTCGGGGCCAAGCTGGACCCTGTCCATCTCTTGATGTTGTCCACCCATCTACGTCGCTGTCGTCCTCTTGTCTTCCTAGAACACTCAGGGCCAAGCTGGACCCTGTCCATCTCTTGATGTTGTCCACCCGTCTACGTCGCTGTCGTCCTCTTGTCTTCCTAGAACACTCAGGGCCAAGCTGGACCCTGTCCATCTCTTGGTGTTGTCCACCCATCTACGTCGCTGTCGTCCTCTTGTCTTCCTAGAACATTCAGGGCCAAGCTGGACCCTGTCCATCTCTTGATGTTGTCCACCCATCTACGTCGCTGTCGTCCTCTTGTCTTCCTAGAACATTCAGGGCCAAGCTGGACCCTGTCCATCTCTTGATGTTGTCCACCCGTCTACGTCGCTGTCGTCCTCTTGTCTTCCTAGAACACTCAGGGCCAAGCTGGACCCTGTCCATCTCTTGGTGTTGTCCACCCGTCTACGTCGCTGTCGTCCTCTTGTCTTCCTAGAACACTCGGGGCCAAGCTGGACCCTGTCCATCTCTTGATGTTGTCCACCCGTCTACGTCGCTGTCGTCCTCTTGTTCTTTTCCCCTTCGATCTTGCCTTCAAGAACGGTCTTCGATACAGTATTGTGCCTCTTAATATGATCAAAGTATCTTAGCTGTCCTGTTTATTTTTTTTATGATTTTCAATGTTTCTCTTTTCTCTTCTAGTTGACTCAGGGCTTCTCTTTTTTCCTCACCGTGGGATATCCACATTTCCAGGGGAGTTTTTGTTTTCTGTGTCTTATTTTTTTAATGATTTTCAATGTTTTTCTTTTCTCTTCTAGTTGGCTTAGGGCTTCTTTTTTTCTGTCCGTGGGATACGCCTTATTGTTCGATATATCCACATTTCCAGGGGCGTTTTTTTTGTGGTCTTATTCAAGGTCCAGGCTTCTACACCTTGAAGGAATACTGAGCATACGTGGAATTTTACCATGCGCAATCTCTACCGCTGGTGATATTTGTTTTGATGTAAGTGTGAAGAGTCTTGGGGCAGACAATGACCATGTTTTGATGTAAGTGTGACGAGTTTGGGGGCAGACCATAACCATGTTTTGATGTAAGTGTGAAGAGTCTTGGGGCAGACAATGACCATGTTTTGATGTAAGTGTGACGAGTTTGGAGGCAGACCATAACCATGTTTTGATGTAAGTGTGAAGAGTCTTGGGGCAGACAATGACCATGTTTTGATGTAAGTGTGACGAGTTTGGGGGCAGACCATGACCATGTTTTGATGTAAGTGTGACGAGTTTGGGGGCAGACAATGACCATGTTTTGATGTAAGTGTGACGAGTTTGGGGGCAGACCATGAGCGCAGGGGCATGGTCGACCCGGAATCCTCCTAATTCAGTTGAAGATGTTTTGCTGTTCCTATTTTCTTTACCCTTTCTAGGTAATTCTAAAACAACACGGTTTTAGGCCGTCGTGATGAGCCCCGTGTAAGGCCGATAATAGGCCTGGGTCACATGGGAAATTTAGGCCCTCATTTTCAGCTGTTTCTTAAGTAGTATTGTAATCAGTGCTAGATACAACTCGTTTATGTACGATTTTTATCATTGCATATAGTGTGCATGATGCACGTACAAGCTGTACATAAATAGTACATGATGTACTTACAAGCTGTACATAAAGGGTACAAAATGTACTTATATCTTATCTTATATCTTATATCATTCCCATGCCGTTAAACGTCACACAGGGCTCGCAAAGTAGTTCGCCAATTTTTCCTGTCTTCGGCGAGTCTTTCAACCTCATCAAAGGATTTTATGCCTGTTAATTTGGCCTCTCTTAATAATGTGCTCTTCAGAGTTTCAGGCGGTCTGCCTCTTTTTCTTCGGCCTGTTGTGTTAAAAGCTGTACATAAAGAGTACATGATATGCTTACAAGATGTATGTGTAATGTTCATGATGTACTTACAAGATGTACGTGTAAATGTACATGATGTACTCACAAACCAGGGTCAAAGAGAGAAATATAAGCTGGTATTATCCCTATCCGCTTTAGCTTATTTAAAAAAAAATTCCCTACAGGTCCCCCCACCCCCCATCTTCCCCACTTCCATGCGACCTGGGCCCATCTTTTAAACGAGGGAAACTATCCGTCCCCAGGAGGGACACATTCCCTGGACCCCATCCTCCCCTATAGGGCTTGTTGACAAGTAACAAAACAGAGTAAAAGAATGAATTATTAAAATAAAGACATCGCTGGCCCATGTCAACTGGCCCACGGTTCTCCTCTCTGTTATTCTGACTTGATTTGTTTCTCTTCCCCTCCCCCCATTCTCTATTCTATTATATTCTGTTCTATTCTGTTTTGTTCTATTCTGTTCTGTTCTATGTCTAAGGACACACTCCAGCGTTTTGATACACGTAGCATGTTACTCTGTGTGCCTCTTTGTTTGTCAGGGCATCTGTCTGTCTGATTTTATCTCTCACTTCACTCCACCTGTATCTTTCTTTCTTCTTTTACTCTTTCTTTGTTTCATTTCATCTATTTCTTTCTTTTTCTTTCTTTCCTTTTTTTTGTCTCTTTCTTTCTTTCTTTCTTTCTGCAGCATTTTTTAACAAATGTATCCTGCCATATCAAATTCTACTTTTTTCTATTCTCTTTTCATCTACACCCTCATCTTTCTCTTTTCAGCAGTATGACACGATTGTGACACGTCAGTTTATCCCTGTTATTTCAGGAAAGTAACCATGACAGACAGCATCACGACACAGCAAGAAAAAAACCAGAATTCAGGAATCCGGTCACCAGATACACATTTTGGAAGATAGATAGGAAGGGGGTGGGGGGGGGGGGGGGGGGGGAAAGGGGGGGGGGGGGACAGAAATGAACACTCTATCCAAGACTGTAGAAGAAAATGGAGGGGAAAAAAAAACGGAGGACTCATCAAAGAGAATTTTCCTCGGAAGTCCGGAAAGTCTTGCTTGCAGCCACCATTAACGTTGATGTTGACGGATCAAACACTTTCAGCCATTTTTTTTTCTTTTTGTGTTCGTTCTTGTCTCTGTAATATTTTCATAGTTCTGTCATGTCAATCTACGGGGGGCCTCTTTACGGGGCCCATGAAGAGGCGGAGATGTTAAAAGATAAAAAAAAACCCGGCTCTCTTGACCAGCCTCTGAGAGATACTCATTCACTTCGGCTTCGGTTTATATTTCTGGTTGCTACGTAGAGTCTGAAAAACAACTGTTTCTTGGTCTATTAAACTCATTTAGAAACTTGAGATTTTTTTTTTTTTGGTTTCTTCTTGCGAAGCAGAAATTTGAATTGTGTTTGCTTCTCAATGCACGGTTCCATTAATAATCGTGAAGATGTTAAACCTAGAACAGATATTGGCTTCGGATAAAATCGATGATGAATATGAATACAATCAGGTGCAGTTTTAGCTAGCCTGATGTCCCAATTCGATGCACAATTGTGTGTAGGGGGACGCGCGGCTTTCCTATGTTCTTGTTAGTATTTCTGTATGTAATAATCAGGGTAATTATATCAATTTATATAATTAATAATATTATTTTATACCAGTTAAATTTTTCATGCTATAAAGAATAACTCTTCATATACATGCTTGTTTTTTTTAAAAATCTGTTTACTGTTTTCTGATTGTGATCCTTGAAAAAGGCTTTGTTCCGAAATATTGGATCGTTGTATGTTTTTCATTTATACTCGCCATCTTACTTTCTGCCGTTCTTGTTTCTAACTTAACATGACCGAGAGCTAGAATATTGAAGAAGAACTAGAAGAAGAAGAAGAAAATGATGATCGGCAATAATTATTGTTGTGACCACAGAATTTCATGCAAATTTACATTCATTTCCAAACTCAAACTCCATTCGCATTATCTATTAGTGTCCAGTTTTGCACTAAAATACACGTCTTATCCTGTTTTTCACGCTAACGATGTAATTCAGTGTAATATCTGTAGGCAATGTGGGCAAAACCTCCACTTTTATATTCTACGTGAAGGGCAGTTTTTGTTTTTCTCCGAAGGAAGAAAAGTGAACGCCATTTTGTGAAAACTAATCACGCTTGTTTGCAGCCTTTCACTCTCACATTTGTGAGTCTTATCAAGAGCCCGGTGAGACACAAGAGTCGAGAGACGTAGGCGTTGTTTGAAGCTTCAACTTACCAGGCAAGCCAGCAGATTTCTGGGACTCTGGGACTCTCAGTTATGAGCATTTGGGTTTTTTTTTTCCTCTTTTAACGAAACTGGAAGGGGGTGGGGGTGATTTGTGGTAGGAAGGGAGAAGGGGAAAAAAAAATTTTTTTAAATACGAATTTCAAGACTGGTTTATTAAATTCAGTCACGTGACGCAGTGTCTGGTAGAGAGGTTTTCTGTAGGAAAGCCATGTTTGACGTCGCTAGTTATTGCTGTCTCTAAAACCGTACGCCGCTGACGTGGACCACGTCGTAGATTATTTTACTGTTCTTCAAACTTCACGCTATCGAGGTTCCTCAAAACCGCAGGCTCTTTACGTCCTTCAAACTTCACGTTGTTGATATTATTCAAACTTCACGTTGTTGATATCATTCAAACTTCACGCTGTCGACGTCCTTCAAATTTGACGTTGTTGACGTCCAACGAACTTCACGTTGTTTATGTACGTCCTTCAAATGTGACGGTCTTGATTGTCCTACATACTCCACATTGCTGACATCCTTGAAACTCCACATTGTGAATGTTCTACAAACTCCACATTGGTGATGTCCTACAAACTCTACATTGCTGATATGCTACAAACTCCGCAATGCTGAAATCCTACAAACTCCACATTGTTGATGTCCTACAGACTTCACACTGCTGATATTCTTTAAACGTCACCCTGTTGATATCCATCAAACTTCACACTGCTGATATTCTTTAAACTTCACCCTTTTTGACATCCATTAAACTTTACACTTTTGACGTCCCTCACACTTCACACTTTTGACGTCCCTCACACTGCACGCTGTTAACGTCCCTCACACTTTACACTGTTGACGTCTCTCACACTTCACATTGTTGTAGCCCTACAGACTTCACACTTCACATTGTTGTAGCCCTACAGACTTCACACTTCACATTGTTGTAGCCCTACAGACTTCACACTTCACACTGTTGTAGCCCTACAGACTTCACACTTCACACTGTTGTAGCCCTACAGACTTCACACTTCACACTGTTGTACTAAGTGTTACCTACATCTGATCATTAGTCTGCCCCCGACGAATGAGAATATGTGATTGTATAGTAAGAGGCAGGTGAATGTATTACATACATGGCTGTCAGTGAATGATACATACATGGCTGTCAGTGAATGAAGAGCCAGCCCGATATCAGGAGAAGACCTGTCCTGCATGGTGATCTGAATCAAGACTCTGCCAAATAGGTCAGAGGGTCAGTGCATTAAGAAACAGAGCATCACTTCACAGAAGAAGCTTTCCGATCATTTATTGTCCAGAGCGGGTAAGAATGCATAAGGATAAAATATTTCTCCATCGACGCATCAGGAAACTACAGAGAACAAGACAATGAGATTCGGTTCTTGCTTCTAAATCTTAAAACCATTAAAGGTGATAAATCTTTTGTTGAAATAATCTTGTCCTATTACTGTCACTGTTTTATATGCAGATTTATAGATTTTGCAGCAGATCCGAGCGCCGGATTTAAGAAGCTTCGGAAATAAAACAATACCGGTTTAAAGAAAGTTTCCTTGGATTCCTCAGGTAGCGGATAAATGAAGTTCGGAGAAGGAGCAGCATTGCTGAAACCATACCGCGCGGAGATCACGAATAATCTGTCTGCTTAAATGAAAAGATATCAGTTTTGTTTTGTTATGTTTTTGTTTTTGTTAAGTAAAGACAAAACCTCTAAATCTATCAGCTACCAGGAGGTCACCGAGGACATCTACGTCTTAAGAATGATCGCTGAAATGTACATGGCGTTCCGTGCCAGGTAAAGACGTTCAGTCCAAAGTAGTGTTGGTTCTTTAAACTGAATAAAATTTCAAACGGATATACAAGTACAGGAAGCGCATCTGAAAGTGAGAGTCTTCCCATGGTGCTGTATATACTTCACATTGTGCTATATATACACTTCACATTGTGCTATATATACACTTCACATTGTGCTGTATATACTTCACATTGTGCTGTATATACTTCACATTGTGCTGTATATACTTCACATTGTGCTGTATATACACTTCACATTGTGCTGTATATACTTCACATTGTGCTATATATACACTTCACATTGTGCTGTATATACTTCACATTGTGCTGTATATACTTCACATTGATCTTTAACAGCACAGAAGCAAGGACATTGCGAAGCAAAATAGAAAAAGAACATGGAAACCATTGGAATGCTAATTTACAGAAGAAAAAGGAGAATTTAGAAGACAGAAAAGAAAACAAAACAAAGAAGAATAAATCAGCTGAATCTGACAAGAGAAACGATGAAAAACACTAGAACCTGGCAGTTAAAATATTTTGGCTACATCAAGAGACAAGGCATAGCACAATAATTAAAACCATACCAGAGGAAAACGTAGAAGGAAAAGAGCAAGAAGATGACAACGATGTATCTTAGTGGACAAAGAAACAGATAACAGTTACAGTCAGTGTGAGAGATAAAGTTTGGAGTTAGAGTTAGTGTGAGAGATAAAGGGTGGAGTGTGTGTGAGAGATAAAGTTTGGAGTTAGAGTTAGTGTGAGAGATAAAGTTTGGAGTTAGAGTTAGTGTGAGAGATAAAGTTTGGAGTTAGAGTTATTGTGAAAGATAAAGTTTGGAGGTAGAGTTAGTGTGAGAGATAAAGGTAGAGTATGTATGAGAGATAAAGTTACAGTCAGTGTGAGATAAAGGTTAGAGTCAGCAAGAGAGATAAAGATTATAGTCAGTGCAAGAGATAAAGGTTATAGTCAGTATGAGAGATAAAGGTTATAGTCAGTGCGAGAGATATAGATTTTAGTCAGTGTTAGAATAAAGTTTACAGTCAGTGTGAGAGATAAAAGTTAGAGTCAGTCTTATAGATAAAGGTTAAAGTCAGTGTGAGAGATAAAAGTTAGAGTCATTCTTATAGATAAAGGTTAAAGTCAATGTGAGAGATAAACGTTATAGTTAGTGTGAGAGATAAATATTAGAGTCAGTGTGAGAGATAAATATTAAAGTCTGTGTGAGAGATAAAGTTTAGTCAGTGTGACAAATAAAGATTAGAGTTAGTGTAAGAGATAAAAGGTACAGTCAGTATGCGAGAGATATAAGTTAGAGTAGTGTGATGGAGTAAATATAGAGTAATATGACTGATTAAGCTGAGAGTCAGTGTGAGAGATATAAGTTAGAGTAGTGTGATGGAGTAATATAGAATAATATGACTGATTAATTTGAGAGTCAGTGTGAGAGATATAAGTTACAGTAGTGTGATGGAGTAAATATAGAGTAATATGACTGATTAATTTGAGAGTCAGTGTGAGATATATAAGTTAGAGTAGTGTGATGGAGTAGATATAGAGTAATATGACTGATTAATCTGAGAGTCAGTGTGGGAGATAAAGGTTAAAGTCACTGTGACTGATATATGTTAGGATCAGTGTGGGTGTTTGCTGGCAATTACCTTAACTCCAAAACGGAAGAAGAAATGTCTGTGCTTGGTGACCTGAACTAGATAAGGGAGGAGAATTAGAAATCACTGACAGAATTAGATGTCTGGGAGAATTTCCGTACCAGTAGCTCCAAAAATTACTTCCGTGTGAGTGCTGTTGGCCCGGATAGCAACTTTGTGTGTATGTTTGTACCGGTATGTAAATATATTCGTGTTCATTGTCAGTATATGTTGAAGAGAGATCCCGGGTAAGAGAACGAAAGAACGAACATACTTTATTTTCAAAGAGTTAAGAATTGGGCACGTAGGCCAGGAAAGAGAGAAAGAAAGAGAGAGAGAGAGAAAAGAGAAAGAGAGAGAGTGAGAGAATTAGAGAAAGTGAGAGAGAAAGAGAGAGTGAGAGAGAATGAGAGAGAGTGAGAGAGTGAGAGAGAGTAAGAGAGAGAGTGAGAGAGAAAGAGAGAGAGTGAGAGACAGAGTGAGAGAGAAAGAGAGAGAGTGAGAGAGAAAGAGAGAGAGTGAGAGAGAGTGAGTGAGAGAGAATGAGAGAGAGTGAGAGAGAGAATAAAGAAAGGAAGACAGTAGAGAGAAGAATACTGAATTTTACAGACACAGGGAAGAAGTTCTGGCAAAATCGGAGAAGATCGACAGACATAGAGAGAGAGAGAGAGAGAGAGAGAGAGAAAGAGAGGGAGAGAGAAAGAGACAGACAGACATAGAGACAGACTAAATGATTAGAAAGACAGATAGACAGGCAGATAGATAGATAGACAGACAGACACACAGACAGACTAAACTATTAGAAAGACATACAGACGGACAGACAGATAGATAGATAGACAGACAGGCATACAGACAGACTAAACGGTTAGATAGATAGATAGATAGATAGATAGATAGATAGATAGATAGATAGATAGATAGATAGATAGATCGCGTCTTCCTTGCGAAGTCTCAGACACATTCTGGAGCTCTGAAACTGTTTGGCCAGTCAAACGTTCTGTGCTCTATAGGAACCACTAAAGTGCGAACTGAGATGAAAGAGGGCTGTTTGAGGGATGTCCTCAGAGTGATGTACCAGGGCAAGAGTGCATGGGCCCGAAAGAATTAGATGCAGTGGGGAATGCGTCGGATGAGTAAACTGATGGAGTCGTAAAGTGGGTCATTACGAATGCATTAAATTTTCAGATTAAATAATGTATTAGATTATTTCAGTAGATCTGAAGCTTCCAAACCTGTGAATTATAGCAGAATTGGAGATCACAGCCATGTTAAATAGAAATTAACGGAAAGTATCACACAGACTCGAACATTCATGAACAAACTTTTCAAACGAAAATGAGATTTAACACAGTGTTATATGGTTAGCCTTCAAAAATAGTAGACAAAAGAACTATAGATGTGTCAGTAAGTCATTTGCATGTCTCTTGCGGATCTTTGCCTCCCTAACAGCTCTCCTGTAGGCCTCTCGGTTGTAAGCAAGATGCCCTGCTGCTGATGTGTCCATTCGCAGATCATCAACGATGTCTTGCAGCCATCTTCGTCTTGGTCTTCCTCTCTTTCTTTTCCCAGTTACGTACCCTTCCAAGACTGTCTTCTCTAAGTTATCATGGCGCTTAATATGTCCAAAATATTTACGTTTTCTGCTTGATCTTCCTTACCAGCAAACGTTCTTCAATATTAAGTTCTTCTTGTATGGATATATGTGTTCTTTTTCTTTAGACATCAGAGGAAGAAAAATGGCACGAGAATATATGTGACTCGAATCACGGACTTCGTCAGGACGTGTAGTGAGTAAATACATATTACATCTTACATCCTTCTGTTAATCATCACAGAGGGCTCGCATGGTAGTTCGCCATGTTCTCCAGTTTTCGGCAAACTTTTCAAGCTCATTAAGGGATTTTATGCCTACTAAATTTACCTCTCGTAACAACGTCCTCTTTAGAGTTTCACATGGTTTATATATATATATATATATATATATATATATATATATATATATATATATATATATAATATACTGTTAATGTATTGTGAAACTCTGCATTTTATTTGCTTCTAAAATCTGTCAGGATTTTAAAGTCCACCAACATTTTTTAAAGAGATTCTGAAAATCCGCTTACCAAGAAAAAAAAAAACTACAAAATAATAACAATAATAAATAATATTCAATCCTTATTTTTAAGACACGAAGTAAACAAGCGGTCTTGCTGACTACCGATTGGAAGTCAATGGTTGGGCACTTGGATAAGATGAAAACAATGCGGGCATTTAGGAGTCAGACAAGTGCTTGCTACAAGCAGAGAGAAGCAAATGCTGGAACAATAAACTGGAAACAAAATGCATTTTACCACTGATGAGCTAACAGAAACATGATTGGCTTCTTAGAGACTGGAAAAGCTGAGAATACAGGAAGGATTCAAACTATTGACAAATAATTTAACTTCACTATGTTAGCTTCCTCTATGCCAGAAGCAGGCAAACTGCTCGCCGTTTGGAAAGATTAAAAAAAAAAAAAGCGAAGAAAGAATTGAGCACAAAAAGCGAATTTATGCAATTCGTTATTTCAGAATTAGAGTAACCATTATAATAGTTGCTCTAATTCCGAAATAACGAATTGCATAAATTCACATAATTTAAATGAATTTTGAGCCCTGCATGACATTTAGTCATATCCCTTCCATAGATTCAAGTCCCAGAAGTAGGGATTTTTTTTCCTGGTACCATCACACAAAGGGAGGCCCTGGGGTCCACCCAGCCTCTAAAAACGGGTATCCAGAGAAATCTGGGTAGGTAAAAACCGGCCAGGCGTGACACTGACCACACCACACTTTCATGTGCCGATAGTCTTGGAATTACGGGCTTAACACCCTACCTTCCCCCCCCCCCCCCTGGTGTGCCTTAATACCATCGAAACCAAGGTTGTATTTTACTGTTAAAGTCCTTGACCTTTCTGTGTACTAGAAGGTATACCTGACCATCTTTGATTCCTCACCTCCAGAAGAAACTGGATACCCAGGTCTACTTCAGAGTATCTGGGCAATCCTGGCCTCTCCAGGAACAATGAGCTGCTTCTCCACAGGTAAGCATCGTGAAGGAGGATAAAAATTAAAAGTTTTTTTTATCTGTTTATTTATGCATTTTATCTTACATTTAGATGTAGTCTTTTAGCCGAAATAATGAGGTCGAAGACGCTTCCGATGTGACGATCAGTGACTCACAGGTGACATGTTAGTGTCAGGATCGGTGACTCACAGGTGACATGTTAGTGTCAGGGTCGGTAAGTCACAGGTGACATGTTAGCATCAGGGTCGGTGACTCACAGCTGACATGCTAGCGTCAGGGTCGGTGACTCACAGTTGACATGCTAGTGTCAGGGTTGTTGACTCACATCTGACATGCTAGCGTGAGGGTTGGTGAATCACAGGTGACATGCTAGTGTCAGGGTTGTTGACTCACAGCTGACATGCTAGCGTCAGGGTTATTGACTCACAGCTGACATGTTAGCGTCAGGGTTGTTACCTCACAGCTGACATACTAGCGTCAGGGTTGTTGACTCACAGCTGACATGCTAGCGTCAGGGTTGTTGACTCACAGCTGACATGTTAGCGTCCGGGTTGGTGACTCACAGCTAACATGTTAGCGTCAGGGTTGTTGACTCACAGCTGACATACTAGCGTCAGGGTTGGTGACTCATAGCTGTCATACTACTGTCAGGGTTGTTGACACACAGCTGACATGCTAGCATCAGGGTCGGTGACTCACAGGTGACATGCTAGTGTCAGGGTTGTTGACTCACAGTTGACATGCCAGCGTCAGGGTTGGTGACTCACAGCTGACATATTAGCGTCAGGATTGTTCACTCACAGCTGACATGCTAGCGTCAGGGTTGGTGACTCACAGCTGACATGCTAGCGGCAGGGTTAGTGACTCATAGCTGACATGCTAGCGGCAAGGGGGGTGACTCACAAGTGACATGCTAGTGTCAGGGTTGTTGACTCACAGCTGACATGCTAGCGTCAGGGTCGGTGACTCACAGCTGACATGCTAACGTCAGGGTCGGTGACTCACAGCTGACATGCTAGCATCAAGGTTGTTGACTCACAGCTGACATGCTAGAAACAGGGTTGGCGAAGTCCCTGTCCAACTGCTCCATTGGTAAGTCCAGCATTAGGGCTATCCTGGCTAATGGGGCAGGAATCGCCATGGTTCCCCCATGGTAGTGGAGTCTGCTAAAGAAGCACTTCACACCTCCTGCTTGTTGGCCCCACTCATAGACTGGTAAAAAATAGCTACCATAGCCCGCCTCCAGACCAACACGACGCTGGGACTCAACATCTTCATAGCATCGGCTGCAGAGAACACCAGATCGCAGCTACAGGGAGTTCGCACAAGTACTAGTACTAGTGTTTAACATAACGGAGTGAGGTTGAGTTTTTGTTTTGTTTGTTTTCTTTAAAGTTCCTGCTACACAACGGGAAGTAGAAAACAGAGGAGGGAGGGGAGGAGACGGGAGTGGGGCGGGGGGGGGGGGTGGTGGGGTATCGAAGAGTTAGATAAGGTTTCCCTCTTCTGTAGGAGTAACCTGTGGGGGGGGGGGGTGGTGGGGGTGTCGAAGAGTTAGATAAGGTTTCCCTCTTCTGTAGGAGTAACCTGTGGGGGGGGGGGGTGGTGGGGGTGTCGAAGAGTTAGATAAGGTTTCCCTCTTCTGTAGGAGTAACCTGTGGGGGGGGGGGGTGGTGGGGGTGTCGAAGAGTTAGATAAGGTTTCCCTCTTCTGTAGGAGTAACCTGTTAGTCTGAGCACAAATTATACTTATTTGACTTCATTTAGATTGTTATCTGTCCTCAGTTCTGATGTACGTACAGCGGAGAAGAGTTTTATGGTTTCTTTTCTGATATCCTAAGTTTCTTATACTACACACACACACACACACAGCCACACTTCCCACACAAGGAACACCTAGAAACACATGCCTATGTGCTCATTGGCCGCGCCTGGAGGCCGATGGAAGAAACAGCCCATGATAGAACTAAATAGAGAGCCCTTTCTGGTGGCACGTGCCCCACATAGGGGCACAGAAAGCGAGGACTGAAGGACTGTGTGACTAGAAACCATAGAAGTAAATACCGTAGAACCAGATACAATAGAATTTGATGATATATAAACATACTTAAGAATTAGAAACTATAAAATTATGCGCCACAGAATTAAATATATTACAATTATTCTAACATAATTAGGTATTGTGGAATTACGTGATACAAAATTAGATATTGTGGAATTACGTGATATATAATTAGATATTGTGGAATTACGTGATACAGAATTAGATATTTTGGAATTAGATACTTTGAAATTCCGTTTACAGGATTACGTTCTCTGTATCATCGCGAACGAGATACTCCCATAGTCGCTCCACCGCCTGTGCCAGCGAATATCGCACGGAATGTTCATCGACATTCCCTCGCATCAGCCCTTGATGATGAGCCGCCTCGGTGAGGACGCCATTTTTAGGAGCTACGAAAAAGTCTAAATGCGAAGCTAGTCAGCGTCGCTCTCAGCACGAACTCCGTAGCTTAGGTTAAGGCGCCAAGCCGAACCAGAACACACGAAATACCACCATAATTCACCATTGGCCAGGGAAACATACCATAAGAACTATCAATGCTGTCTATGCGAAGTTCACAGCTCACATTGGTGTCGTAGGACTCGGCTCACCGAACCTGCCCTCCAAGCTTGGAAGAAATGACCCCGCTGTACCTTTCATGATAAGTTCGGATCTTCCTTTTCCTCACCATGCTCAGTCAGGCCGCTAAGATCCACGTAAGGACCCAAGCACTTCTAACCGCCAGCGCATAAATCCAACTTCTCAGCGAATATCATAACAATTATAGAATTACATTCTATGAAATTAGATATCTGTTATTAAACTTTTACGTGCTACCGATATTCTACATTGTTCAGAGTAACTGATACTAGAAAACAAAAACCGTGCTGGAGAATAAATTCTTGGAAACACTGTCACGTTGGTAAAAACATGACTGTCACGTTGAATAGAACATCAATGTTACGTTGGATAGAACATCAATGTTACGTTGGATAGAACATCAATGTCACGTTGGGAAGAACATCAATGCCATGTTGGGAAGAACATCACTGTTATGTTGGTAAGAACATCATTATCACGTTGGGAAGAACATCACTGTCACGTTGGGAAGAACATCACTGTCACGTTGGGAAGAACATCACTGTCACGTTGGGAAGAACATCACTGTCACGTTGGGAAGAACATCACTGTCACGTTGGACAGAACTTCACTGCCGCGCTGGGTAGAACAACACTGCCACGCTGGACATAACATCGCTGTCACGCTAGACAGAACATCACTACTACGCTGGACAGAACATCACAGCCGCGCTGGGTAGAACAATAGTGCCACTCTGGACTGTAAGGAGTGGAAAAATAAGCAAGCAGTGACCCGGTTTTGAATGGAAATCCCCAGGCCTTCGAGTCCGGCGCTGACCAGGTATATAAGACCAGAATAGAGAAAAAGGGAGAGAAGTTGAGCACGTGGAAGTCCAGCGGCAGACGTGGACAAGGAGGGTCATTCGATAGATGGAGGCTGACGTGTATAGTTTAGTTGTGTGCATTTGTAATCAGGATTGAAATCATATTATTCAAGGAACCTTTTTTGTTATGATTCAATAACGCGTGTGGAAATATATAAACATATGGACTTCGTGCGCATAGGTTTTATTTTGATTCGCATTGCCTTGTGGATGAGAACTTTGTAAATACATTGATCGTGATTTTAAGAAAAAGGATTGTTGTTTCGTGTTCCTGTTATATACATGTAAGGTGTGAATGTATGGTATAGTCATCCTTCCACCACTCAGTACGACGACGGCTAGACAAAATAAAAGAATTAAATAATAATTTTCATCAATCTAGTAAAGAAACATCTATTACCACAGGACAGAACATCACTGCCACGCTGGATAGAACACTGCCACGCTGGACAGAACACTGCCACGCTGGACAGAACACTGCCACGCTATACAGAACATCACTGCCACGCTGGACAGAACACTGCCACGCTGGACAGAACACTGCCACGCTGGACAGAACACTGCCACGCTGGACAGAACACTGCCACGCTGGACAGAACACTGCCACGCTGGACAGAACACTGCCACGCTGGACAGAACACTGCCACGCTGGACAGAACACTGCCACGCTGGACAGAACACTGCCACGCTGGACAGAACACTGCCACGCTATACAGAACATCACTGCCACGCTATACAGAACATCACTGCCACGCTATACAGAACATCACTGCCACGCTATACAGAACATCACTGCCACGCTATACAGAACATCACTGCCACGCTATACAGAACATCACTGCCACGCTGGACAGAACACTGCCACGCTATACAGAACATCACTGCCACGCTATACAGAACATCACTGCCACGCTGGACAGAACACTGCCACGCTGGACAGAACACTGCCACGCTATACAGAACATCACTGCCACGCTATACAGAACATCACTGCCACGCTATACAGAACATCACTGCCACGCTATACAGAACATCACTGCCACGCTATAAGAACATCACTGCCACGCTATACAGAACATCACTGCCACGCTATACAGAACATCACTGCCACGCTATACAGAACATCACTGCCACGCTATACAGAACATCACTGCCACGCTGGACAGAACACTGCCACGCTATACAGAACAACACTGCCACGCTGGACAGAACAACACTGCCACGCTATACAGAACAACACTGCCACGCTATACAGAACAACACTGCCACGCTATACAGAACAACACTGCCACGCTGGACAGAACAACACTGCCACGCTATACAGAACATCACTGCCACGCTATACAGAACAACACTGCCACGCTGGACAGAACAACACTGCCACGCTATACAGAACATCACTGCCACGCTGGACAGAACACTGCCACGCTATACAGAACAACACTGCCACGCTGGACAGAACAACACTGCCACGCTGGGTAGAACAACACTGCCACGCTGGGTAGAACAACACTGCCACGCTGGGTAGAACAACACTGCCACGCTGGGTAGAACAACACTGCCACGCTGGGTAGAACAACACTGCCACGCTGGGTAGAACAACACTGCCACGCTGGGTAGAACAACACTGCCACGCTGGGTAGAACAACACTGCCACGCTGGACATAACATCGCTGTCACGCTAGACAGAACATCACTACTACGCTGGACAGAACATCACAGCCGCGCTGGGTACATCAAAACTGTCACGCTGGACAGAAGCTCAAGGTCGAAGTAACATCAGGATCGCACATTACTTCCGCTTCAGAAAATGGAAGTAGTAGCAGGGGAGAAAACTCTCTGGGAGAAAATGTCATCGCCAACATCCCGGCATGATAGGATTAGACGCTTGAAACGGATCATCACTTGTCGGGAATAACATGCTTATCTGCTCATTAAATTCTTCCATTTTCTCTCTCTCCCCTCTCTCTCTCTCTCTGCTCTTCTTACTTTTCTCTCTCCCTCCTCTATCTATTCTCTCTCTCCTCTCTCTCGCTCACCTCTCTCTCTTCTCTCTCGCTTGTTTCTCTCTCTCCTCTCTCTTCTTTCTCCCCTCTCTCTCTTCTCCCTCTCTCTCCCTCTTCTCTTTCTCTGTTCTCTCTCTGCTGTTCTCGCTTCTCTCTCTCTCTCTTCTCCCTCTCTCATTTCTCTCTCTCTTCTCTCTCTCTGCTGTTCTCGCTTGTATCTCTCTCTCTTCTCTCTCTCCTCTCTCTCTTTTCTCTCTATTTTTTCTACTCCCTCTCTCTTTTCCCTCTCTCTTCTCCCTCTCTCTCTCTTCTCTCTCTCCTCTCTCTCTTTTCTCTCTATTTTTTCTACTCCCTCTCTCTTCTCCCTCTCTCTCTCTTCTCTCTCTCTCTGCTGTTCTCACTTTTCTCTCTCTCTTTCCTTTCTCTCTCGCTTATCTCTGTCCTCTCTCTCTTCTCCCTCTCTCTTCTCCCTCTCTCTCTTTCTCTCTCTCTCTCTCTCTCTGCTGTTCTCACTTTTCTCTCTCTCTTTCCTTTCTCTCTCGCTTATCTCTATCCTCTCTCTCTTCTCCCTCTCTCTCTTCTCCTTCTCTCTCTCTTCTCTCTCTCTCTCTCTCTCTCTGCTGTTCTCACTTTTCTCTCTCTCTTTCCTTTCTCTCTTGCTTTTCTCTTTCATCTCTCTCTTCTCCCTCTCTCTCTTCTCCCTCTCTCTCTCTTCTCCCTCTCTCTCTTCTCCCTCTCTCTCTCTTCTCCCTCTCTCTCTTCTCCCTCTCTTTCTCTTCTCCCTCTCTCTCTTCTCCCTCTCTCTGGGAGCCAAGTTTTAAACTCTACCATACACCTCCAACTATTTTCATTTCTAACAGAGAACAAAGGAGAGAGAACAAGTGGAGAATACCAGAGCGAGAGAGAGAGAGAAGAGAGAGAGAAAGAGAGAGAGTGTGAGAAGAGAGAGAGGAGAGAGCGAATAGAGAGAGAAGAGAGAGAGAGGAAAGAGAGAAACAAGAGCAAAGCCAAGTTAGTACATCAATTTCTTTCACGGCATTCCCTGCCTTATCTATGGAACCTGTTTAAATTTAGCCCAAAGTGCAGCCAACGCTTGAACAACATATGTCTTCCAAAACCTAGACTTGATCTTTACAAGAAAAGCCTTAGTTATTCTGCTGCTCATCTTTGGAATACCCTCCCATCCTATATAAAAAATATAAATTATACTCCCTCCTACAACTACAAGCTTTCCCAATATCTATTTGATGTCGACTACATGCCTCCATGAATTATAAAACGTAAAAGTTATCTTAAACTGCTCTTACAGACACCGAATACAATTAATTGTTTTCTGAATAGTCCTGAAAATTTTGTTTAGTAGATAGTCATTTATAATGTATATAGTTACTTCTGTACTGAGTGAATGTTTAAGAGCGAAATGTAAATGTTATATTTTATTTTATGTCTCTCAGCTTCAATGTTAGTTATGTTTGCTACATGAACAGCATATTTGTAGAATGTCTGGAATAGAGTGAAAGATGTATGATAAAGGGCAGAATGTCAGACGGGCCTTTTGAAATAAAGATCAATCAATCAATCAATCAATCTCTCTCTCTGCTGTTCTCTCTTGTTTCTCTCTCTCCTCTCTCCCTCGTTTTTCTCTGTGTTCTCTTTCTCTCTCTCTCTCTCTCTCTCCTCTCTCTCTTCTCTCTCTATTTTTTCTACTCCCTCTCTCTTCTCCCTTCTCTCTCTCTTTTCTCTCTCTGCTGTTCTCACTTGTTTCTCTCTTTCCTCTCTCTCTTCTCTCTCTATTCGCTCTCTCCGCTCTCTCTCCTCTCTCTCTTCTCTCACTCTCTCTTTCTCTCTCTCGCTCTGGTATTCTCCACTTGTCCTCTCTCCTTTGTTCTCTGTTAGAAATGAAAACAGATGGAGGTGTATGGCAGAGTTTAAAAAAAAAGGACAGAAAGAGCGAGAGAAACAGGAAGAAATAAGACGAGCACATATAACTGAAGGATATACAACAAATCCAATATTTCGGCAAAAGCCTTTTCCAAGGTTAATGTACAAAAAAGAAAACAACACACCACAGATGAAAACACGAAAAACGGATGAAAAATATATAGCCTCCGCGTTTTGGCCTCCTCTTTTTAAGAAAGTGAGGGCACGAAATGCTAAAAGATAGAGATTATACAAAAGCAGTTGGGGGGGGGGGGGGAAACCGGTCCAATCTGAAAACAAAATTTGGTCATTTATTTGCAAATACAGTCCTCGAACTACAAAGACTTAGCGATTTCTTTTTACCTAACTTGATGAGTGCAGAGAGGATTCGCCTTCCTCTTTGCTCTGAAATGATGATATAAATGAAACACGTCATTTGATTGGCTCGGCTAGGGCCGGGTGTTAAAAATAAATCATGTAATTTGATTGATTGGCTACGGCGAATAATAGTTCAAAGCTTTAATTACTGGATATTAACTTTCAGTTTCCTTTTTTTTTTCACCTTTAAAAGCCTTATGAAGAGATGAAGGTCAGCCGGTTTGCGTATTCGTTTCTCACAGTGAGGTGGATTTGTTAGATTCCCTGCTAGAATCGTCCCGGGCATCCGGTTGCTTACATGGTTCGTTCTTCTGGAAGTTAGTTTGCCATCAGGTAGACCTCATCATCTCGTCTGTGTGCTCATCTACAAGGGAAAATGGGAGCGCTAACAACATATATTCTTGTTGCTAACAATGCACCAAGACAGCTGCTATCTTTACACACTACAGTATATAGTACGTAAAAGAAAAACGCGCTTTTCAAGATGTAAGTGTGTGACCTTTAACCTGAAAAGCACTCCAGCAGCACGGGTACTACAGATATCCCTGCCCCGTTAGTCAGGCTAGTCTTGTTACTGGGGGTACAAACGGAGAGGTGGGACAGGGTCTAGGTCAGGTGTGGGTCGTCAGCACTGATGCTAGAAGGTCAGCTGTGGGTCGCCAGCACTGATGCTAGAAGGTCAGCTGTGGGTCGCCAGCACTGATGCTAGAATGTCAGCTGTGGGTCGCCAGCACAGGACTCTAGCATGGGTAGCTGAATGTGAAATCTGACAACGTTTTCACCTCTCTTACACATCCTAGCAGACTCACCTCTCTTACATAGACATTCTAGGAGATTCACCTCTCTTACACACACATCCTAGCAGACTCACCTGCCTTACACAAACATTCTAGCAGATTCACCTCTCTTACACAGACATTCTAGTAGACTCACCTCTCTTTTATAGACTTTCTAGCAGACCCACCTCTCTTACACAGACATCTTAGAAGAGAAATGTAGACAATTATTATATAAAGAAACAGAATACAGCTAATACAGAAACAGCAGAAAAGTCACACGAGGAAAAACCAAAATAGAACTTTAAACACTACGAAAATGATGTACCAGAAAATATAAGCACACCAGACACAAAAAGAGCAGGGCAAAAGAAGCAATAAAGTAATGAAGCACAGTCTTGTATGGTTAGATTTTGGAAAAAAATCAGACTACAACGTACTTTTAGATGTGAGAGAAAACAAATGATAAAAAAGTACTCGGGACTTGAACCATATACTCCGGTAGGACGTGCAACCGCCCAGCCACATGAGTCAGTCATGTGCATGATCTTTGCCTCCATAACAGCTCTCCTGTAGGCCTATCGGTTGTAAGCAAAATGCCCTGCTGCTGATGCATCAATCTGCAGATCATCAACGATGTCCTGCAGCCATCTTCGCCTTGGTCTTCCTCTCTTGTTTTTCCCATTATGTACTCTTCCAAGACTGTCTTCTCTAGATTATCATAACGTTAAATTTGTCCAAAATATTTCAGTTTTCTCTGTTTAATATTCTTTACTAGCAAACCGTCTTCAATATTAAGTTCTTGTAGTATGGATATATTTGTTCTTCTTTGTGTCCATGATATTTGAAGAACTCTTCTGTAGCAGTAACATTCAAAGGCATTTATGTGTTTCTCAGCTGTTTTGTTAAGTGTCCAGGTCTCACAGGCATATGCTGCGATGGGAAAGATGCAAGCCCTTAAAAACCTTATTTTTGTGGCTCTGTCTGTTCCTCTCCATAGATTCTTTAGTTGGTTTACTTTCTAAAGAGCGATAGATGTCTTCCTTTTAATTTCCCTCATTGTATCTCCATTATTAGTTAATAATGATCCAAGATACTCAAAACTTCCACTTCTTCCAATTTTTCCTCATTGATACATATTTCAGCTGTCTTTTTTGTTTTGTCAGATGTCATCAATTTAGTTTTTTTTTTCGCATTAAGATAGAGGTCTTGCTCTTCACTATTATTACGGACTGACATAATTAGTTTCCCATTCCTTTTTGCGTTGCGGACTGTAATACTGTGTCAACAGAATATCCAATCTCTGGTATTTCAGAACCAGAATATAGCAGTTTTATTGGCAATAAAGAATCTGAAAAATGGTAAATCACCAGGATGTGATGAGATAACAGCTGAACTTATTAAAGCAGGAGGAAAGGAATGTGCAACAATCTATCATTCACTATGTAAAACATATGGCATTCAGGTATTTGGCCAAAAGAATCGAAAATAACTGTATTCATTACCACTGCCAAAAAAAGGGTAACTTGAAATTATGAACAAACTACAGAACTGTTGCCCTGATTAGTCATGCCAGTAAAATTCTGTTAAAAATCATAATGGGTAGACTTCGCAAGAAAATAGAAGAAGAAGAAGTCAATATGGTCCAAGCTGGTTTCAGGCAAGGAAGAGGATCAAGAGATCATAAATTCAATATAAGATTAATAATAGAGAAATGCAGAGAGTTTAATGTGAATCTATATTTATATTTTATAGACTACTCAAAAGCATCTGACTGTGTACAACACCAGAAACTTTGGGAAGTAATTGAAAAAATAGGATTTCCAACACATTTGATACAATTAATATCACTGCTGTATCCAGACCAACAAGAATAAATGGTGAAACAACAACTTGATTTGACATAAAACAAGGGTCCGTCAGGGGTGCATATTGTCGCCTTACTTATTTAACTTGTATACTGAAAATATAATGAGGAATGTTAGAGAAGATTTAGACAAAGAATATTACGATGCCATAACAATTGGAGGTTATGAAATACCAGGGATTAGATATGCTGATGGTTCTAAGGGCTATTATAGCTAGAGGTGGGGTGGGGGATACGCTCTCCACTCCAATTAAATGCCTCCATGGCGTGCGTCTCAAATAGCATCTGACAGTACAAGTCCAGCTCAAGGTCTTCTTGTGGCGGAACTTTTTAACTGACAGGAGAAGGGGCGAAGGCGAATATCTCGCTTTTGAAAACCAGACGCATCAGGCAAATGAGACCCCTTAGTCTTGGTTGGTAGCTCATCTAGGAGAAGGAAAATTCTGATTTCAAACCAGCTGCTGGCAAGATTCTTCAGCTGCCATGCGTATGGTGAAAATCCTACTAGCCAATGAGGAAAAATGAGATTAGGGTTGCCGCGCGCCGCCGCCGTGGAAAAGGTGATGGAAATGATTAAGTGAAGTAGCCAGTGGTCTCGCGGTCAGGGCTACTCATATCACTGCACCTCTGCTCTAGAGGCCGGCACGTCCTATATACACCCATACTGGCTCAACTGCCTAAACTGGCTTAATCCAGGGGTGAAACTTGATGGCTAAACATATCACGGTACGTCCGCTCTAGAGGTCGGTCACGTCCTATATACACACATACTTGGATAATACGCCTAAACTGGTTTAAAACCCAGGGGTGAAACTTACTATTGGCTAGAATTCGTCATCCTCGACAAAAGCTCCGCCCCGGACATCACCAGGAACGGCCAAGACCACAAAATGTTGAAGTCGGAGACACTGGACCAGTGCAGTCTAGATAGGCAACTACCTCTCACCAGAAGGGATATATTCATAGCCAAATCACGCAGAGGTTTTCCGGTGAGAAAGTCCAAGTCTAGGCTGAATGGGCAACCACCTCTCGCCCGGCGGGGATATATTCATATCCAAACCACGTAGAGGTTTTCCGGTGAGATAGTCCAACTCTAGACTAACTGGTGCAACGAAAACCACGGTGTCACCCAATGCCGCTTCTGTGACCCACCGAGAATATAGGCCCAAGCCCCACGATGCTCTGAGCCTCTATCCTAAATAAGACTATGGCGAGAACCACAGGAGTAAATTCAATAAGATCACCGGGCGATCTTGATGGTAGAAGCGAACGACGAAGAAGAAGAAGATATGACACAGTATTACTGTCCACAACCCAAAATTAATGTAAAAACTAATTATGTCAGTCCGTAAGAACAGCAAAGAGCAAAACCTCTATCTTAATACGAAGAAAACTAAATTGATGACATCTGACAAAACAAACAAGGCATCTGAAATATGTATCAATGAGGAAAAATTGGAAGAAGTGGAGAGTTTTGAATATCTTGGAACACTACTAACTAATAATGGAGATACAGTGAGGGAAATTAAAAGGAGGACATCTATCGCTCAGCAGAAAGTAAAACAACTAAAGAATCTATGGAGAGGAACAGACAGAACCACAAAAATAAGATTTTTAAGGGCTTGTATCTTTCCCATCGCAACATATGCCTGTGAGACCTGGACACTTAACAAAACAGCTGAGAAACACATAAATGCCTTTGAATATAAATGCTAAAGAAGAGCTCTTCAAATATCATGGACATATACAAAAAAGAACAAATATATCCATACAACAAGAACTTAATATTGAAGAAGGTTGGCTAGTAAAAAGGATTAAACACAGAAAACTGAAATATTTTGGACAAATTTAACGTCATGATAATCTAGAGAAGACCGTCTTGGAAGGGTACATAATAGGGAAAAGGAAGAGAGGAAGACCAAGGCGAAGATGGCTGCAAGACATCATTGATGATCTGCAAATGATCAGCAGCAGCCATTTTGCTCACAACCGAGAGGCCTACAGAAGTGCTGTTAGGGAGGCAAAGTTCCGCAAAGGTCATGCAAATGAATGAATGAATGAAAGACTGAATGGTATTTCATAACCTCCAACTGTACGTGAGTACAGCGCACTCACTAATCGACTTCGCTTTCTCACAGCTCCAAAAACAGACAGAAAAAAAAAAAAACGTTTCACAGTGAAATCTTCAGTGCTTGTCTGACCCGAAATACCCCGATGTGCACCCAATGCTAGACGGGTGGTCCGCGTCAAGATCTCAGCCCAGATTAAATCCCAGGTAATTCTCTTGTCGCTTCTTCTTTCTCTCACGTCTACAACTGCTTTGTCCACGATTTGCCAAAGTCTAACCATACAGCGCTGTGCTCCATCAGTTTTCTATGCAAAAGTGTTTCCCCATTTGAAAAAAGAAAAGAAACAACTGGAACTTTAAAAAAAAATAAGGCAATAAAATAAAGATATGAACAAAAACAACAGATTAAGAGAAAATAAAAAAAAAGAAACAGTAGGACTTAAGAAACAGCAGAAGAAAAGAAATTTTTAAAAATACTGAGACTAAAAAAACTCACCAATTAATGGGCAATTAAGAAGAACAGCAACAGATGAAAAGCACAAAAAAAAGTGTTTAAAAAAAAATAGGCAGTTACAAAAGATGGCGGGTGACAAAACGTCGATGACTTCCTCAGGGGTAGCCACAGAACGTGCTAAGACGCTGTTCTAACAAAGCTGGTCGTGTCTTACGCGCCTCTTGCTGATAGAGTGACAGAAAAGATGAAAAGACATTGGAACTGCTACACAAATAAAATAAAATAAAAACCCGCTAAACCACAGCCGAAAGCAACAATCTTTCAATGATTGACGACTTCTAGGAGAGGCCAACAGTTGGTGAATGACAGCGAAGATAACTTCTGGAAAGAGGAGACCATTAAAACTAACCGCTGAAAGAAGAATAAGACCAAGTTTTCGGGAAACAATCAAAGGATTAGCTGTACTTCTGGAAAACAAAAACTGTTCTCATTTTACAGTCCTAAGCCTAGAATTACTGTGCAGAGAAAATGAGAGGAATATAAGCGAATACGAAAGAAGATAAAATAAGAGAATAAGATAAAACGAAAGAAAGATGGAACATACCACGTATGTTTATCCATTTAGTCACTATAACAAAAGTTAGGAAAAACTTGTTTGCAAGCGACGTGCCCTCCTTCGGAGATCTAGCAAAGAAAACTAAGGCACACGAACATTACTGAAACAATATGGACGAAAGACGTAATGTCAGTTGTTATCATTTACGGTAGTTCAAAGTTGTCAACTCATTGCTCTAAAAAAGCATTCGCGTGGGTATCTTATTTTAAATTTTTTGAAATAGCTGACTGTAAGGGCATCTCAAAGCCTAGACTGCAGACATAAATATAATCAGAACTGATTGTAGACATAAATATAACCAGAACTGACTGTAGACATAAATATAACCAGAACTGACTGTAGACATAAATATAACCAGAATCTACTGTAGGAATACATATAAAGAGAATTTACTATAGGCATAAATGTAAACAGAATTTACTACAGCAATAAATAAAAGCGCATTTACTATAAATATAAATATAAAGAGAATTTACTGTGAGAGGCGAGAGCGACAGATAACAAAGCTTATAAAGACCATATATGGAGGAACAACATGCAGAATTGTGCATGGAGGAACTCTCACAGGAAGTTTTAAAGTGGAAACAGGCGTGCGGCAGGGATGTTTGCTATCACCATTCCTATTTCTTCTAGCAATTGACTGGATCATAAAAACTACCATACAGTGGAAAAGAAATGTAATACAATGGAGATTGTGGAACCAGTTGGAAGATCTTGACTTTGTAGATTATGTGGAACTTCTGGCACACTGCCACACACAAAAATACAAGAGAAACTTCAGATCTTAAGCAAGAATTCAGCTAAATTGGGACTATATATTAACAGACAAAAAAAAAAAGATAATGAAAAGTAATAGTGCAAATACTAACCTCATGGTAATCGAGAGAGTACCAATTGAGGAAATTGAGTAGTTCACATATTTAGGCAGCATAGTGGATAAATACGGGGGAATGGAAAAGGATGTTAAAGCTAGAATAACCAAGGCCAGGACAGCATTTATCCAACTTAACAAAATATGGTCTTCTAAGAACATCAAAACAAGAACCAAACTTAGGCTTTTCAATAAAAATGTAAAGACTGTCCTACTATATGGTTCAGAGACATGGGTTGTGACCCAGACAATACAACAGAGGATACAAACATTCATGAACTACCGCTTGATGAGGATTTTAAACATTAAATGGCAGAACAAGATCAGGAACGAGGAGGTTTGGGAAAGGGCAGGACAAGAACCTATGAACCTACAAATCATGTCTAGGAAGTGGAGGTGGATTGACCACACTCTGAGGAAACCCGACACCAGCATAGCAAGACAGGTACTGACATGGAATCCTCAAGGAAATAGAAAACGAGGAAGACCTAGACTTACCTGGAGAAGAGAAATTATGACAGTGCTCAGAGACAAGGGATACACGTAGAGGGAAGCAGAGAATAATTCCAAGAACAGGGATGAAAAATATTTTGGCCAAACACCATAAGAAATAACATCTTATTAGCAGAAATGCAGATGAAACCACCGACAACAATTATTGAGGAAAGACGATGGCGATGGTTGGGACATGTGCTCCGAATGACTGACAACTCACTACCAAAAATAGCACTAAGATGGACACCACAGGGGAGCAGAAGTAAGGGTAGACCAAAAGAGACATGGAGAAGAACAACAGAAAGGATGTTGAGCAATAGAGGGCTCACCTGGGCAAGAGCAGAAAAAAAGCGAAGGACAGGCATTTGTGGAAAACCCTTGCGGAAGCCCCATGTGCCATGGGCACTTAAGGTTCAGAGAGAGAGAGAGAGAGGGATGACCGGAGATCCTTTATCCGTGGCCTGTGCTCTCAAGGGAATGACAGGCGATGATGATGATGATGATGATGATGATGATGATGATAAATATAAAGAGAATTTACTATATATGTATATAAATATAAAGACAATTTATCGTGGACATAAATATAATTTACTATAGGCATAAATATAACGGGAAATTACTGTAGACATAAATGTATAACCAGAACTTACTGTAGATATAAATGTATAACCAGAACTTACTGTAGACATAAATATAACCAGAATCTACTGTAGACAAAAATATTACCAAAACCTACTGCAGACATAAGTATAACCAGAAACTATTATAGACATAAATATAACGAGAACCTGCTGTACATATAAATATATAGAGAACCTACTGTAGGCTAAAATATTAAGAGAAGTTGCTGTACATATAAATTTAAAGAGAACTTGACGTAGATATAAATACAAAGAGAATTTACTGTAGACTTAAATGTATAACCAGCACTTACTGTAGACATAAATGGATAACTAGAACTCAGTGTAAACATAAATGGATAACCAGAACTCACTATAGATACAAATGTATAACCAGAACTTACTGTAGGCATAAATGTATAACCAGAACTTATAGTAGATATAAATGTATAACCAGAACTTATAGTAGACATAAATGTATAACTAGAACTTACAGCAAACATAAATGGATAACCAGAACTCTGTTAAGAAAATAAGACGATACTTGAGGAAGATAAAATTTCTTTATGTTAACACAGAACCAGAGAAATACAAACTGGGATCAATGTGTAACACTTTCTTTCACTCCACTCATCGTCCTCTGCGAGTATCAGTCTTCTAGTTTGGTCTTCTCTCCTCTCGGCTCAGGGCGGATGCAGAAAGGTACAATCTATGCGATCAGCGATTTATTATGTTTCAGAAGATCTCCACAGGAAACGACCGCACACAAAATGGTCCTTGACCAAGGGCTATGCAATGATGGCCAATTTCGGTTTCTTGATCTTATCAGAGTTCTGATTTAGGTTCCGTACCCTCGGGTGACTAAAGTGGGGTTTTTTTTTTCTGATATCAGTTTGTGAAAATGTGCGTCAGTTTGCTCCTACTTTTGTAGTTTTTTGGTGAGTTACTTCTCTTTCTGGTACGCGATTTAGCGATTTTACTGTCTTTAGTGTATTCTTTATCGAGTTATCTCTCTTCTTTATTATCCTATTTATTGAGTTACTTCTCGTTTAGTGTGTTTAGAACCTTTTCTTTCCTTCAGCATGTATTTTTTTGTGTGTGAGTCCTCTATGTTGTTTACTGAGTTAGTGGTCTTTTAGCATGTTTCTTTTCTGAGTTTCCTCCCTTTTAGCATGTTGTTTAGAGAGATAAATTTCTTGTGGTAATTTGTTTAGTGAGTTTCCTCTGTTTTAATACGTTTGTTCTTGGTGAGTTACCTCTCATTTAGCATGTTGCTTGGTGAGTTAAATTCCTTTTAATATATTGCATGGTGAGTTACTTCTCTTTTAGTATGTTGCTTGGCGAGTTACCTCCCTTTTAGTATGTTGCTTGGTGAGTTACCTCTCTTCTACTATATATTTCTTGGTGAGTTACCTCTCTTTTAGTATATTGCTTGGTGAGTTACCTCTCTTTTAGTGACAGTTTCTCTAGGGAGCTGAAAAGTCATCTATATATTTTATGACATAATGAGACATTTCTAGCTGACAGCGGAGTAAATGAGTTAATGTTGGTTTTTCTACGCTGGATAAGACGGGAGTAAACTGTACTGCAACATCATTGAAAGCGAAACATGTGGACACAGATAAGCCATTGTGCAGTTTTAAATAGCAATAAACAGTGTTATGGTCCTAGGTGATAAGTTATTCAGTTTCTTTTTAATTTAATAAAATATGTAATAATATAACGAGAATATTGATGGAGAAATCAATAGAAGTAAAGATGGACCTATACTTATGCTTCATATACTACTGTAAAGCATTTGACAGAGTGAGACACACAGAAATTATAAGAATACTGTAAGACATCAACATAGATGGGAAAGGTCTGAAACTCATAAAAACATATACTGTCAGCAATCAGCAGTTCTTTCGTTGATAATCTGAAAATGGATGCATCAGCCGCAGGCCATCTTGCTCACAACCGAGAGGCCTACATGAGTGCTGTTTGGGACGCAAAGTTCCGCAAGGGACATGCACATGAATGAAATGAATGAATCAGCAGCAGTGACGGTTGAGAACCAAATAAGAGCATTCCAAGACATAAAATTGGGAGTGAGACAAGGATGTGTTCTATCTCCTGACCTCTTTTCCTTGTATAGCGAAAACATAATGAGAAATATAGAGAGCTTGCCATTAATATCAATTGGCAGGTACAACCTTAACAACTTAAGATATGCATACGACACAGTTCTGATTGTTAAATGTGAAGAAGAGATGCAGGCTATTCCAGACATCGTGGTTCGTGAAAGTAAAAGTAAAGGTTTCAGCCTGAACAAAAAGAAGACTGAAGTGATGGTCATCTCAGAGGAAAGAATACCAGCAAAATGTAGCATTGCAATCTGTGGTACAAATCTGAAACAAATTGGTAGAATCAAGTACTCAGGAACAATTATAACAGCTGATGGGAAATGTCACAATGAAATAAAAAGCAAACATGGTCAAGCCATGTCAGCATTCCAGACAATGAGACACATCTTGTAAAACAGATCCATATCAATGAAAACAAGATTCCGAGTACTTAAATGTTACATCGAGCCAATTTTGTTTTATGGGCGTGAAGCATGGTCCATGAATAAAAGAGTACAGCAAGAAATGGAGGCCATGAAATGTGGTTTATAAGAAGGTACCATGGACAGCTAAGAGAACCAAAGGAGAAGTATTCAGAAAGGCTGGAGTTAAATAGTAAATTATAGCAAAGATCGGAGGCAAACATGTGAGATTTATAGGACATTTCCTGAGAAGAGGAATATTGGAACACATTGTGGCAAGTGGAAAATTGATGGAATGATGAGACAAAGGAAGACAGTGAGAGAAGTTACTGGATGGACTGTCAGCTATGAAAAAAGTCACCGGCGGATCTCATAATCAAGTCTAAAGATAGGGAATTGTGGAGAGAAATGATCGCCTACGTCACGTGGCGTGACACTTGGATTTAATTTAATTTAATAAAGGCAAGAATTTATTTTGATTATTTGAGTGTGTGCAGATTCTCATTCTCTTTACGACTCTCTGTCTGTCTGTCTGTCTGTCTGTCTGTCTCTCTGGTCTATGCGAATTATGGGTTGGTAGTCACTGATTTCCACAACCATCTATCCTTTGCTCTTTCTATAAGATGTGTGTTGGACCGTGCTCTGTCCCATTCTTTCAGTCCGTCAATAATCTTATTTCTTTGTCTTCCTCTGTCCCTCTAATTTTCCTGTTGTCACTTAGGTGTTCCAGTTTGCCTCTCCTCAAAACATGTTCTACAATTCTGGATTGGTGTGTCCTGAAGTTTGCTCATAACTTCTCTCTGTTGCCCGGCCTCACTTAGAAGCTCTTCATTTGTTCTCTTGACTGCCTGTGCAATTCTTATCATTCTTCTCAGGAACGACAACTCCGCTGCTTCCAGTAGATTCTGAGTGCTCTTGGTTATTGCCCATGCTTCGCATCCACATAACAATACGGGTTCGGTCTAGCACTGAAACCCTCTCCTCTTGGTTCTTCAGGACTGCAGACGTTGAATTACCAGAAATGTCCATAAATCTCTCCACTAAACTGCGGAAATTAACAACAACAACAACAACAACAACAACAACAACAACAGTAATAATAACTACGAGTTCTCTTAGATAACAGTATGATTGTAAAATATGACAAAAGCCTTATTGTTGCTCTAGGCTAGGCCAACTCTGATACTAGTAAAGCCAGGCTAATCCAGTCTTGACACTAGTAAAGTCAGGCTAATCCAGTCTTGACACGAATAAAGCCAGGCTAGCCATTCTTGACACTAGTAAAGCCAGGCTAGGCCAATCTTGACACTAGTAAAGCCAGGCTGACCAATCTTGACATTAGTAAAGTCTGACTAAGCCAATCTTGACACTAGTAAAGCCAGGCTAGGCCAATCTTGACACTGGTAAAGCCAGGCTAAGCCAATTTTGACAGTAGTAAAGCCAGGCTAATCCAGTCTTGACACTAATAAAGCCAGGCTAAGCTAATCATGACACTAGTAAAGTCAGGCTAATCCAGTCTTGACACTAATAAAGCCAGGCTAAGCTAATCATGACACTAGTAAAGTCAGGCTAATCCAGTCTTGACACTAATAAAGCCAGGCTAAGCTAATCATGACACTAGTAAAGTCAGGCTAATCCAGTCTTGACACTAATAAAGCCAGGCTAAGCTAATCATGACACTAGTAAAGTCAGGCTAATCCAGTCTTGACACTAATAAAGCCAGGCTAAGCTAATCATGACACTAGTAAAGTCAGGCTAGGCCAATCTTGACACTAGTAAAGCCAGGCTAAGCCAATCTTGACACTAGTAAAGCCAGGCTGGCCAATCTTGACACTAGTAAAGCCAGGCTGGCCAATCTTGACACTAGTAAAGCCAGACTAAGCCAATCTTGACACTAGTAAAGCCAGGCTAGGCCAATCTTGACACTAATAAAGTCAGGCTAAGCCAATCTTGACATTAGTAAAGCCAGGCTAAGCCAATCATGACGCTAGTAAAGCCAAGCTGGCCAATCTTGATACTAGTAAAGCCAAGCTGGCCAATCTTGACACTAGTAAAGCCAGACTAAGCCAATCTTGACACTAGTAAAGCCAGGCTAGGCCAATCTTGACACTAATAAAGTCAGGCTAAGCCAATCTTGACATTAGTAAAGCCAGGCTAAGCCAATCTAGATACTAGTTAAGCCAGGCTAGGCCAGCCCAGACGCTAGTAAAGCCAGGCTAAGCCAATCTTGACACTAGTAAAGCCAGGCTAGGCCAGCCCTGACGCTAGTAAAGCCAGGCTAGGCCAGCCCTGACGCTAGTAGACCCAGGCTAGGCCAGCCCTGACGCTAGTAGACCCAGGCTAGGCCCGCCCTGACGCTAGTAAAGCCAGGCTAGGCCCGCCCTGACGCTAGTAAAGCCAGGCTAAGCCAATCTTGACACTAGTAGACCCAGGCTATTCCAGCCTTGACGCTAGTAAAGCCAGGCTAGGCCAGCCCTGACGCTAGTAAAGCCAGATTAGGCCAGCCCTGACGCTAGTAAAGCCAGGCTAGGCCAGCCCTGACGCAAGTAAAGCCAGGCTAGGCCAGCCCTGACGCTAGTAAAGCCAGGCTAGGCCAAAGCCTGACGCTAGTAAAGCCAGGCTAGGCCAACGCCTGACGCTAGTAAAGCCAGGCTAGGCCAACGCCTGACGCTAGTAAAGCCAGGCTAGGCCAACGCCTGACGCTAGTAAAGCCAGGCTAGGCCAAAGCCTGACGCTACTATATCAGCTATGAGTTTCTGGCTGCCAAGTGAGATAGCGTTTTCATTCAGTTGTCTCCCTTGCTGATCAGTCCCCAGCTTCCTCTCACTTCAGACGCGGATGACCAACAGCAGAAAAGTTCAGAGGAAAAAGAATATAATAAAAGAACAAACTCTTTTATAAATATTTATTAGAAATAGCGTTCAATAAAATTCAACAAACAATAAATATACAATATATTCAGCTTCCTTTAAACTTCTTTAGATTTCCACCTATTTTTCTACTACGTATACTCAACTTTCTTGCCTTAGCCCCCCGCGTATTTCGCTGCAGTTTTTCATTCATCAGTTTTTTTACGTTATCTCCCAGCCCCCACCCCCCACACTTTCTTCTCTAGCGGCTATTAGGTATTTATTGCCTCCTGTGTTCTATCCTACGCTCCCCTCAATACCACCTCCTCTCCCCCCCTCATATTGTTCTCTCCCTTTCACCGCCGCTGACATTCGATTGGGTGAAACCTTTGTGGTCTCCCAGCCTCGTCTATAGGGCACATTCTTGTATTCTGTACTAAGAGGGATATTCTGTACTAAGAGGGATGTCACAAACCTAAGTTTCTTTAGGGCACACTCTTGTATTCTGTACTAAGAGGGATGTCACAAAACTAAGTTTCTTTAGGGCACATTCTTGTATTCTGTACTAAGAGGGATGTCACAAACCTAAGTTTCTTTAGGGCACATTCTTGTATTCTGTACTAAGAGGGATGTCACAAACCTAAGTTTGTCAGTTTAATTTTTTTTTCTTTTTATTTATGTGTGTGCGTGTGTGTGTGTGTATTTTGTTTTTTGTATGCGATCCTCGAAAAAGGCTGACATCGAAATATTGGATGTTGTATGTTTATCATTTATTCTCATCTTACTTTCATACTTTCTGCCATTTGTGTTTTTCTCACTTTCCTCCGTCGCTTTGTAAAACTGTACCATAAACCTCTATCTACATTTATTACTAGAACCGGTTTTACCGCAGGCGTTATCTCTTTTATTTCTTTTCAGTAACGCCCATCATTTAGTTCCCATTACCCCCAAGGAGTATGAATAAGACAGATTGAAAACCGCTGACCTAGATCGAAACCTGCTGACTTACATGATGATCATTAGATTGAAAACCGCTGACTTAGATTGAAAACCACTGATTTACATGATGATGATTAGATTGAAAACCGCTGACTTATACTGAAAACCGCTGACTTAGATTGAAAACCGCTGACTTACATGATGATTATTAGATTGAAAACCGCTGACTTAGAAAACCGCTGACTTACATGATGATGATTAGATTGAAAACCGCTGACTTAGATTGAAAACCGCTGACTTAGATAAAAACCGCTGACTTACCTGATGATGATTAGACTGAAAACCGCTGACTTAGACTGAAAACAGCTAACTTAGATAGAAAACCGCTGACTTACATGATGATGATTTTAATATACTGAACTGCAGAAAGCTGGACCAGAACTTTGCTCATCTCTTGCGCATGCGTCTTCTATTGATTTCTTCACTACCAAGGTCACGTTAAAATTGTTGTTTATTTAACATAAACCTGACTTACTGCATTGTTCTAGGACGCGGGTTATTTCTCTGAAATAAAAACAATTTCTGGGTTATTTATCCGAAATAAAATAATATCTGGGTTATTTATCTGAAATAAAATAATCTCTGGGTTATTTATCTGAAATAAAATAATCTCTGGGTTATTTATCTGAAATAAAATAATCTCTGGGTTATTTATCTGAAATAAAATAATCTCTGGGTAATTAATTGAAATAAAATAATCTCTGGGTTATTTATCTGAAATAAAATAATCTCTGGATTATTTATCTGAAATAAAATAATCTCTGGGTTGTTTATCTGAAATAAAATAATCTCTGGGTTATTTATCTGAAATAAAATAATCTCTGGGTTATTTATCTGAAATAAAATAATCTCTGGGTTATTTATCTGAAATAAAATAATCTCGTCGGATTAAACAAGTGGCATGGGGATGTAGAATTAATTTATAGGAAACTCGATGTATCGTAGGAAGTGGGAAAGTATGATCGCCAACGTTATCCGGCCGGCCATATGAATGAATAAATGAATGAATGAGATGCACTAGGATAATTAATGTGATGGATCTATATCCACAGAAATCTGCGTGTAGTAAGGGCATGAAGTGTTAGTGTTTTCACATTTCTTCCAGCACCCTTTTTCCTCGTTTCATTTGATTTGCTGTTTTTTCTCATTCATTCATTCATTCATTCATTCATTCATTCATTTGCATGTCCCTTGCGGAACTTTGCCTCACAAACAGCACTCCTGTAGGCCTCTCGGTTGTGAGCAAGATGGTCTGCTGCTGCTGCATCCATTTGCAGATTATCAACGATGTCTTGCAGCCATCTTCGTTTTGGTCTTCCTCTCTTTCTTTTCCCCATTATGTATCCTTCCCAAGTCGGTATTCTCTAGATTATCATGACGTTTAATTTGTCCAAAATATTTAACTTTTCTCTCTTTAATCCTCTTTACTAGCCAGCCTTCTTCAATGTTAAGTTCTTGCTGTATGGATATATTTGTTCTTTTTGTGTCCATGATATTTGTTTTTTTCTATGAAAGCAAAATGCCGAACCCTGGCAGGGCGTCTATTTGCCACCCTGAACACTGAAAGGTACATGAGGGAGGAGACAAGACAAGTCAAGACAAGGCAAGACAAGACTCCATGTACCCATGATATTGAGGCTATATGGACCCCTGGTGCCGTTTGATCCGAGAAAATTCCGCCCGAATTTGAAACTGTACCTGAGACTTTCTGATCGGCAAGCGGGTTCTATAATCAATGATCACCGAAATCTGGTCGCCATAGAGCATATGCAGAACTTGCGTATTATGCCTTTATATCTATCATAGATTATACATGGACGCGCCGACGTTCAGCTGGTCTGAGTTTCAACATGTTTAAATCTGAGTAAGTTATTTCACTAGAACAATCTGCGGTTTGATTTAACGCTCGAAATCTCTTTTCGAGCCCTCATTTTGTGCTTCCAACATCCGGTTTGTCCCATCCAGGAGACATTATTCGAATCAGGGCAAGGTCAGGGTTTCTTTTCTGTAGGGGCAGAATAAAAAAAACCCAGTCCGCGTACACAGTGACAACCACTCCAAGCAAGCAACCATTAATCCCTCAGTTTCAAAGTATTCCCAACAGGACGTCGGAAACTAAAAGTATAAACGCTCTAACTCACTGTTTAGTAGAAAAATTAGGAAAAAGGCAAAGATTCCTCTACGACGGTTCAACGGTTCAAAATTCAGACTCCGGCTTCATTGCATTCAGGACAACCCCATATATGCTCCACCGCATGCCGCAGCATCCATCCAAGAGTATGTTTGCTAATAGTTCCTGTCAAATGTTGGCTGATTACGATGCGTTTTCTCCCACACAGTTCGGATTTCCTGCCCACTCCTTTAATTCCAAATTAATAGCGCCAGAAATTTCTTCAGATCTACACTGGTTCTTCCATTCCGGCTCGCCAAGCGTATGCGTAAGCTGATACCTGACCTTCCAACTGTAGTCGCTCCATTATCATCTGTACCAGAGCATACACCATGGAAAGAAGCAGATTATACACAAATAACTATTCAGACTGAAGTGAAAGGTGTGCAGAATGGTGAGATGCAGAGCAGTCTTGTAAGATCAACAGCCACACTTAGTGTTCTAGATGACAAATATCCATGTGACACCTGGATACGTGTGTATACAGATGGATCTGCACATAATGCCATAAAGAATGGAGGGGCAGGAGCATATATTGAATATCCAAACAACACCATTGACAAGATTTCCATACCCACTGGTAAATACTGCAACAACTTTGATGCAGAAGTTAGGGCAATTATTGCTGCAGTTGAAAAACTATCAGACTCCAGAATTGATACATGTCCTGTAGTAATTCTCACAGATGCAAGATCAGTACTGGAGGCTCTTCAGTGCAACAAACTACCAGACCTTAAGGATGCCTTGTCAAAAATTGGCTTACAACATGGAGTCACTTTGCAATGGATTCCCTCCCACTGTGGGATACCAGGCAATGAGAAAGCTGACCACCTGGCCAAAGAGGGCACTGAAATGGAGCAGCCAGACATACCAATCACTTATAATCAGAAGAAAAGCATGATAAAAACCTACAAGAAGCCACAAACACCACCACATGATGACTATCACATGCTAAACAGAAAGGAACAAGTCACCATCTTCCGTCTCCGAACAGGACACAGCCGACTCCGAAGTCATATGTATACAAAGTTTAAGGTTGGTACTACTAATCTGTGTACATGTGCCCAGGTGCCCCAAACTGTGGAACATATCCTCCAGAACTGCATCAACTACGAGTCACTGAGAAATAATTACTGGCCCAGTGAAACCACTAAAGAAGATAAGCTCTATGGTTCCATACATGAATTACAAAAAACAGTGAAATTTATCCAAGAGACAGGACTGCAGATATAGACAGACAATGCGAACGAAGAAGAAGACATTCCGGCTCTTCATTCTCTCGCGGTCTGTCCAGTACTGCTTTAGCAAAGTCCCCCTTGTCCATTGTCAGTCTGCCATTTATTTTAGCTTGTCCAACAAGTCTATCTGCCACATCACTGCCGTGCACGCCCGCATGCCCTGGACACGCGAAAGACTGCTCTGTTATGCCATAAAGGTACTCAGAGGATATGATGTTAGTGCCCAAATGTCCCCTGACCTGCCGACACACTAGAGGGTCAGCATCACGCCCTGGTTGCCTTCTCCTTCCCGAACTCCCGAAAAAGCAGGATACCCATTGCTACAGAATGGGTGGCTGGAGGTGTTCCGGCTGGATTCGAAACTTCAACCTTGGCCATCACAGACATTGTAGAAGAGAAACGTCGACCTTGGCCATCACAGACACTGTAGAAGAGAAACTTCGGCCTTGTCCATCACAGACATTGTAGAAGAGAAACGTCGACCTTGTTCATCACAGACATTGTAGAAGAGAAACGTCGACCTTGGCCATCACAGACATTGTAGAAGAGAAACGTCGACCTTGGCCATCACAGACATTGTAGAAGAGAAACGTCGACCTTGGCCATCACAGACATTGTAGAAGAGAAACGTCGACATTGTTCATCACAGACATTGTAGAAGAGAAACGTCGACCTTGGCCATCACAGACATTGTAGAAGAGAAACTTCGGCCTTGTCCATCACAGACACTGTAGAAGAGAAACTTCAACCTTGGCCATCACAGACATTGTAGAAGAGAAACTTCAACCTTGGCCATCACAGACATTGTAGAAGAGAAACTTCGACCTTGTCCATCACAGACATTGTAGAAGAGAAACTTCAACCTTGGCCATCACAGACATTGTAGAAGAGAAACTTCAACCTTGGCCATCACAGACATTGTAGAAGAGAAACGTCGACCTTGGCCATCACAGACATTGTAGAAGAGAAACTTCAACCTTGGCCATCACAGACATTGTAGAAGAGAAACGTCGACCTTGGCCATCACAGACATTGTAGAAGAGAAACGTCGACCTTGGCCATCACAGACATTGTAGAAGAGAAACTTCGACCTTGGCCATCACAGACATTGTAGAAGAGAAACTTCAACCTTGTCCATCACAGACATTGTAGAAGAGAAACTTCAACCTTGTTCATCACAGACATTGTAGAAGAGAAACTTCGACCTTGGCCATCACAGACACTGTAGAAGAGAAACGTCGACCTTGGCCATCACAGACATTGTAGAAGAGAAACTTCGACCTTGTTCATCACAGACATTGTAGAAGAGAAACGTCGACCTTGGCCATCACAGATATTGTAGAAGAGAAACTTCAACCTTGTTCATCACAGACATTGTAGAAGAGAAACTTCGACCTTGTTCATCACAGACATTGTAGAAGAGAAACTTCGACCTTGTTCATCACAGACATTGTAGAAGAGAAACTTCGACCTTGGCCATCACAGATATTGTAGAAGAGAAACGATGATTTTTAAACTGAACAAGAATTTGACAGTGGCCGTTCCAAGAAAAAAAAACAGAGATAAAACAGGAAAAAGAAATGTTAAGTGGCTCTGTTTTTTTTTTGTTTTTTTGTTTTTGTTTTTGTATGTGTTTGTTTTTGACAACGTGGATGAACCGACATCTTGTTTGTATATTTTGTTTCAAAAAAAGTATTCTTTCTCTCTCTCTCTCTCTCTCTCTCTCTCTGTCTTTTTCTTTTCTGTTATTTCGTTCTCTCTTCTCGTTATCTCCTTTTACTTGTTTTCTTTCATTTCTTCCCTGTCTGTCTGTGTCTGTCTGTCTGTCTCTCTTGCTCGACATTCCAAGCTTCTAAAGTGCATACCTGCTGGACCCAAATCTGACTTCTTGGCTTTCACTGCCCACGTCTCTCTAGTCCATGTTATCCAAGGTCTTCTTCTACACAGTCTCTCTATCTTTCCCTTGGTTTTGTTCATTATATCTCACGAAAAGAGTATCTGGATAAATGATATGTGTTCCAGATCCACAGGTACGCACAATGATCATTGGAAGAAACAGAAAATGGCTTATCAGAAGAATGCTATGTACTCCCTGGGCAGCAAAGATTACTAATAAAGAATGTATGAGAAGAGTGAGAGAGATAAAAAAAATTGCCAAAAATGCAAGGGAGACAATATACTTTCATAGGACATGCAATGAGAAGAGGGGGGATTGAAAAATATTGTAATAACAGGAAAAATAGAGGGAAGAAGAGCCAGGGGAAGGCCAAGAGAAATGATACTGGACAGTCTGACGGGATGGTGTGAGAGGAGATCAGCAGCTGAGCAACTTCGGTTAATTTGGAGAAACATAATAGCCAACACAAGTTGGAACGACATATGATGATGTTGATTACAGACTGATTTCAAAGGAAACTGATATTGCAGTTTTTTCACAGGAATGATCAAACTCTAGAAAACATATCAAAATGAGTAAAAACCTGAAATCTAAACTGACAGAGAACACAACAGCCTAATAATGAACTGTCTTTTAGGAGTCATGACAATCGTTTGTAACCTGAGCTTTGAAAATAGATGTGTATCTTCTTCCAAGATAAGGGACAAGAGAATATACGGTGCGCTAGACTGTCAGTGCTTTAATGGAGAAATAGATATTTAAGCAAACTTCAAGCGATGATGTAATAAACATCTAATGACTAAAGCTATTTGGTTCTAATGATTACCTCAGATAAAGTGGTATTTCTAAGAAAAAAAAACATCTGAGGATCAAAAGTAGAAAAACTGAAATACTCCATGCTTTAACAGAAAAATGCACCAAAAATGGATACAACTACACACACATCTTAACTTGACTGCTAGTCCAACAACAAAACAACATCAAAACAAACATAAATGCGATGTACATGATGGCATCAATACCTGCAGTCGACTGTGAAAGCAGGAACGAGAGCGATTGGGAAAACATGATCTATCACTCTCTTTTCAAACCTCGATCACTCCCTCGTATTTTTGTCGCATTTTCTCCATCAAGAACCTTAAATTAAACCTTTCTAAACTCGTCTTACTATCTCTTGTACGTGACATTTAAAATCCAATCATTTGGCCTATAATGCCTAAGGCCATCTCACAGCAAAGAATCATTCCACGCGAGCTTCATGGCTTGATCTTGTTTAAGCCAATTTTTTTTGTGTGTCTATCTTTTGTTTTCCAGCCAATATAGCTCGCTGCTAGCTTATCAGGCGTGAAAAATCAACAACATTGTACCAGAAATAACTTTACCAGTTGGAAAAGCTTCAGCAAATATGGCGTCATTGATTTCAAGTCGCTGACCCAGAGCAGTGACTGCGGGCGCAAACCAAAACCCCATAGTCAGGACAATAATCGTGCGAATGAATAACACAAAAAGTAAACTAATTTTACACCTTTCGTAAGGACAGACACGGGATTTGGCTGTAAATGTCTGCTACATAACCTTCCACCAATATCTTATATCCTTTCCGTGCAGTTAAACTTCACATAAGGCTCGCAAGGTAGTTCGCCCATTTTCCCTTTTTTTTCAGTGAGCTTGTAAACCTCATCTAGGGATTTTATGCCTATTACTTTGATCTCTCTTAACAATGCCATCATGAGAGTTTCACATGGTCTGCCTATTTTTTTTTTCGGCCTGCTGTGTTCCACTTAATGGCTTGTTTTGGGATTCTGTGATCGGTTCTTCTTATCACGTGACCAACATATGCCCATCTTCTTTTCCTTATTACTGATGAGACTGGTTGTTGTTCGCTGATCTGTCTTATCTCTGCATTGTTCTTGATTTCGTTCCACTTGATGCCGAGTATTTTCCTTAAGCATTTGTTTTCAAAAGAGTCTAATTTCTTGTCTATTTCTTTAACTGTTTTCTAGCTTTCGCATGCGTAAACAAGGGTGGATATTACATTTGAATTGAATAGTCTTAACCTGGTTTTTGTGCTTATAACTTTTGAATGTCATATGTTCTCAAGATTCTTGAAGATCAATGTTGCTTTTGCAATTCTAATTCTAACTTCCTTTCTTCTTGATGCTACCATTCTGATCTATGTAGCTGCCAAGGTATACAAATTGACTGACTTCTTCATTATCAATCCCTTCTATATGTATTTTTTCCATTTTGATTAATGGGAATTTTTATTATTTTTGTCCTTGTTAATTTCAAGTCCTATTTTGCTAGCCAGTGAAGATAGACTATCCGTTTTTTTCTTGCATGGAATTCACACTGTTGCTAATAAGAGTTATGTCATCAGCAAAATCAAGATCTTCTAGTTGGGTCCCATGTACCCAGTCAATACCTGTGTTACCTGTGCAGCATTTTTTTATTATGAAGTCTATTGTAATTCCAAAAAGCAAAGGAGACAGTATACATCCTTGTTTCACGCCTGTTTCAGTCTGGAACCCTTCACTCATCCCATCTTCTGTTTTAACTGCACAAACATATCCATTGTAGAAATCCTTAATGATGCTGATAATTTTAGATGGTATTCCATATAGACTTAAAATCCTCCACAGTGAATCTCTGCGTATGCTATCAAATGCCTTTTTAAAGTCTATGAAGTTCAGTATAATGGTTTCTGCTTTTCAATATGTTCTTCAAGTATTATTCTTAGAGTAAAGATCTGGTCAAGACAGTTTCTTCCTTTTCGAAATCCATCTTGTTCTTCTCTCATTACTGTATCCACTATATATTTAAGTCTAATCAAAATGACCTTGCAAAATACTTTTGACACAACTGATATTAAGGTTACTCCTCTCCAATTGTTACAGTCACTAAGGTTGCCTTTTTTTTTTGGTACTTTAACAATAATTCCTTTTTTCAATTTAGAATGACCTTTTTTCCAAATCTTATTAAACATTCTCTGTAGTTGTCTTATGTTGTCACTACTGATAGCTTTTAACATTCCGGGTGTTATTTCATCTTCACTTGCAGCTTTGTTGTTAGTCATTAAATTCACTGCTGTTTCAATTTCATGCAATGTAATTTCGTCTAGGTTGACATTTAGTTGTGGGAATGGTAAGTTAGTTTCAAGGTTTATCAATTCTTTTGTGTGTGGTCGATTAAGTATTTCTTGGAAGTGTCCAGCCCATCTTTGATTTTGGTCTTTACTTGATGTTAAATAGGGTTCCAGTTTTGCTAAAGATTGGTCTTTCTTTAGATGTAATAGTACCTGTTCGCCCTTTTTGTATGTTATATAAAATTTTGCTCTCTTGTTCTTTTTCCCCCATCTAGAGTAGCTAGATCGGTCTAGATAGGTCCCAGGATAAGGTTATTTGCTTTATGCCCAACTACCGATATAGAATAAGTGCAGATCAAGCGGAACTTTGCTGATTTGTGCACACCGAAAAGAGCGTTAAAAAAACGTCCGCCATCTTGCACGTCACACCGGAAGTGTTTCCACCAATTATATATATATATATATATATATATATAATATATATATATATATATATATATATATATATATATATATATATATAAACATTGTTTATGTCTTACGCACACGATTATGTTTTTTTTCTGTGACAGATAAAAGAAATGACGACTGCAGTACAACTGGTTCTGTTAATACAGGGAGCCAGAGGTGTATGGTACAGTTTTACAAAGCGATTTGTAAAACTGTACCAGGCGCCTCTATCTACCTGTATTTTGTTTTCTCTGTAACCCTGGATATGACAAGGTCATCAGAACAGCGGTTTTATTTTCGTCTGTGTTTCCAAGCATTATGGTCTTATCGCCAGTCATCTTAGAAAAGATCTAGGAATAAAAAGTGTGAAACCGGACAGGAAGTGGGCTACTGTGGATTTTCTTTCACGCCGTGAACTTAACAAGAAGGTTTATATGCAAGCTCATTTGCCAAAATATGCGAATAAAACGTTCAGAGGTATTTATGTATTTCACGAGAATATGTGTGGATAAAAACTGACACTTGAGCATGATTCTGTAGACCGTATAAAAATCCCACAGACTCATCAAACTCCAACTGATTACCCAGAATGAAGGAATAAAAATCCCACAGACTCATCAAACTCCAACTGATTACCCAGAAAGATGGAATAAAAATCCCACAGACTCATCAAACTCCAACTGATTACCCAGAAAGATGGAATAAAAATCCCACAGACTCATCAAACTCCAACTGATTACCCAGAAAGATTGAATAAAAATCCCACAGACTCATCAAACTCCAACTGATTACCTAGAAAGATGGAATAACAGAAAGATTGAATAAAAATCCCACAGACTCATCAAACTAGAACTTACCCAGAAAGATGGAATAACAGAAAGATGGAATAAAAATCCCACAGGCTCATCAAACTAGAGATTACCCAGAAAGATGGAATAACAGAAAGATGGAATAACAGAAAGATGAAATAACAGAAAGATGGAGTAACAGAAAAATGGAATAACAGAAAGATGGAATAACAGATAGATGGAATAACAGAAAGATGGAATAACAGAAAGATGGAATAAAAATCCCACAGGCTCATCAAACTAGAACTTACCCAGAAAGATGGAATAACAGAAAGATTTAATAAAAATCCCCTTTGACTCTTCAGAAAAATGCAATACAAATCATACTGGCTTATCACAAAAGATGAAATAAAAATCCAACTGCTTTACCAGAAGGATGTGGCACTTGGGTTACCAGAACGATGAGATAAAACTCTCTCTAGCTCACCAAAGAGACGAGATAAAATCCCGTTGACTTACCTAAAAATGGGATAAAAATCCCATTTGTTCACGAAAAAGACGGTACAGAATTCCAGTTGGCCTACTAGAAAGACGGGACAAAACCCCAATGGCTTGTGAAAAGAGAAAAAAAAATAATGGAAAAGTACATTTGAGTCAACGGAAAGATATAATAAAATTACTAGAAAATTATGATTAAAATTCTTTTGGCTCATCAAAACGATAGTGTAAATATTATATTTGCTTATCAGAAAGAAATATTACAAATCACATTGCCTCATCAGAAAGACGGTATAAAAATCCCATTGACTCATCAAAACGATCCTATAAAAATCCCACTGGCTCATCAGAAAGACGGTATAAAAATCCCACTGGCTCATCAGAAAGACGGTATAAAAATACCATTGGCTCATCAAAATGATCCTATAAAAATCCCATTGGCTAATCAGAAAGACGGCAAACAAATCCTTTTGTTTTTGGTCATCAAAAAGGAGACCTGGAACACACAACAAACAAAGACATTTTTTCTGGCAATGTTGATAGAAAGTGGGAGCCTTCAACATTTAAATCTATCCCCATGGCCTGCTTTGTCTTCAAGCGGTCCAGGTTGTGTCTCATCATTTCCGCCATCTTTGGCAAAATTGGAACTTTATTCCCGGGAAAGTTGTCCGTTGTATCATATTTTCACTTAAATGCATCGGTTGCCGCGGACTATATAAAACAGTGTGCTTCGCCCTGCAGGCTGATATATTCAGTTTTCAATTTTCCTCAGTAAACGTTTGTGATGTACTCATTTTTACAGCAAAGTTTTTCTGGACAGCGAAGCAGGTGAGTCTCGGAACCATAAGCTTTGGATGAAATAACAACTCTTTATCGACTGCGCTACTTGAAAAACTATGAGGTAGGTGATATCGTAACTTACGCAGGGTTCTGCTACAAGGGGCCAGGTGAAGGAAGTGGTGTCTTACCTTGAAAAGTCTGAGAATATTCGCTACCATGATGGACACAGGGCTGTTGGCAGCTCCGATGACCCCGGCCACTGGTCGTAGCGGGTGATGGATGGGCGGGGTCATGTCCTTGCACGAGTAATCGTCCACGTCGACGTTGGAGAGATGGGCCTTGATGAAGTCCATGCTCTGCTCCAGACCAAAGGTGTCGTCGCCGCAGGTATCCAGGACATGAAGGCCTACAGTGAGCCCAGGTAATATTGAGGGATCGGCGTTCAGCAAGTCCACCGCGTACAACATGGCTTCCAGTCTTTGGACGCCCTTGTCAAGCTTTATCCTACCGCATGACGTGCTGTCATGAGGGCTTTCTTCGTGGATCGGGAAAAGCCCACCGAAGATCAGGTCCCCATCGGTAACAATTTTTTGCAAATGTGACTGCAGGACAGCGTCGTGCTCGTGTCCTCGACCTCTATCCGTGCCACCAGCATAAGATGGAGAGATCGGGCTGTGTCTATTCCGGGCGTGAGACGGGATAAAGGAAAGCAGAAATAAAACGGTCGTGAACTGAAGGCCCACTCTGCCCTCCCCGAACGATGAGCTCGTGTCCAGAACGATCTCTCCTGGGGGCATCGCTGTACCTGGCGCCAAAACATAGAAATATGTGTGAACATACGACAGGGTATGTGAACATATGTCAGTGTGTAAGAGCATATAACAAACTATGTGAATGTGTAACATATTATGTGTAAGCTAAAGTGTATGAGGACAGTAAGATAGTGTATGTGAAAAAAGACATATTACATCTTACGTCATGATAATCTAGAGAAGACCGTCTTGGAAGCGTGCATAATTGGAAAAAGAAAGAGAGGAAGACCAAGGCGAAGATGGCTGCAAGACATCGTTAATGATCTGCAAATGGATCCATCAGCAGCAGGCCATTTTGCTCACAACCGAGAGGCCTACAGGAGTGTTGTTAAGGAGGCAAAGTTCCGCAAGGGACATGCAAATGAATGATACATCTTACATCCTTCCAGTGCCGTTAAACGTCACATAGTTCTCGCATGGTAGTTCGACGAGATTTCCTGTTTTCGGCGAGCTTTTCAACCTCATCAAGAGATGTTATTCCTATTAAACTGGCCTCTCTTACCAATGTCCTCTTTAGAGTTTCACGTGGTCGATCTCTTTTTCTTCGGCCTTTTGTGTTCCACTTGATAGGCTGTTTTGGGATTCTATGATTGTTTCTTCTCAGCACATGACCAACATATGTTCATCTTCTTTTTCTGATCACCCATGAGACAGGTTGTTGTTCGCTCGTCTGCCTTATCTCTGCGTTGTTCTTGAATTCATTCCACTTTATACCGAGTATTTTCCTTAAGCATTTGTTTTCAAAAGAGTCTAATTTGAAATAAAGATAATATATGTTAAAATATGACAGTGTATTCCAGCACATGGCAACGTATGTGAACAAATGACAATATATTTATGTACATGACAATATATGTGACATCATGTCTGTGAATATGCAAAAGTGTATGTGATCATATGGCAATTTACGTGAACCTCTAACAATTTGTGGACATATGATAATATATGAAAAACGGACAATACCTGTGAACATATAACAATGCATCTGAACATATGACAATGTAGATAACGTTCAATGAAAACTCGATATTAAATGACATATTATAAAGCAAATGAGAGTAGAAAGATGGTTCTTAAATGATATGTTGTAAGCTGCAAATAATGCACTACATCCCATACTGAAGGTAAGGCAAGAATCAATCAAGAAAGGGAAGCACATAGATGCACTTTTGATGCCGAGATGTCTTGTAGGTTGAAAGATAACTTGTTCACAGTTTGCAGGGTGCTATAAGATGGATTAGATCGACATACAATGCCATGGTTGGATGGATTATTCGATGCATGGAGAAATGGATCTACCTTCCTGTCTGCCTAGCTAGCTCGCTACTTACATGCCTGCCTAACTACCTGTCTATTTGATTGTCTGCTTGTCCTGTCTGATAACCGTTTTCCTATCTTCCCCTAATATCATATATGCAATGGCGAGGAAACAAACTTAATACAAAAAATCATTGCGCCAGAAAAAAATATCGATCTGGATAAAATCTCTCTCTCTCTCTCTCTCTCTCTCTCTCTCTCTCTCTTTCTCTCTCTCATGGCATATGGGGATTCCGCATGGGTTTTCCACAAATGCCTGTCCTTTGCCTTTTTTTATACTCTTGCCTAGGTGAGCCCTCTATTGCTCAACATCCTCTCTGTTGTTCTTCTCCATGTCTCTTTTGGTCTACCCTTACTTCTGTTCCCATATGGTGTCCATCTTTCTGCTATTTTTGTAGTGAGTTGTCAGCCATCCTCTGTGCTGTCTCAATTTTCTACTACTCTGCTGCCAAAGTATACAAATTCATTGACCTCCTCCACTAACTTGCTATCTACTCTGAGTACATTTCTGTTGTTCACATTTTGCTTCATTAACTTTGTCTTTCCTATGTTGATCTTTAGTCCTATCTTAGTTAGCTTGTTTATTTTATCTTCCATATCTTTGTGGCTGCTTGATAGTAGACAAATGTCGTCCTCAAAGTCAAGGTCCTCCAGCACTGTGTCAAGGGTCCATTGTAATCCTTTGCGTTTGTCTGATGCTGCCTCCTTCATTAACCAGTCTACTGCCAAGATAAATAATGTAGTTGATAGTACACATCCCTTCTTCATTCCTGTTTGTATCATAAAGCTGCTGGAGGTATGTTCTCCACAGATCACTTTGCACTGAAAACCCTCCTATAGGGCTTTTATTACATTCACTATCTTATGGGGGAGGCCATGCCATCTTAGGATTTTCCACAGTGCATCTCTGTTGACACTGTCAAAGGCTTTCTCAAAATCTATAAACAATGCATATGTTGTGCTATGCCACTCATTTGCCTGTTCTAATATTTGTCTAAGTACAAATATGTGATCTATGCATGATCTTCCTTTCCTAAATCCTGTCTGCTCTTGATAAAATCATTGCATATAAAGTTCTGCTTAAAAAAATTAGTCTACCGCCAGGATGTTGGGAATCTTAGTAAAATTGAAAGATTTTTTTTTTATGACCACAGTGTTTTTTTTTTAATAAAATTATTTTTTTTTCTCCTTCAAATGAAAAGTGATTATTAGAAAATATAGCACTGTAGAGGAAAGGACGGCACATCAAGTGAAACTAGCGTACACATGATCTCCAGCTTAGCGAAAGAGTTTGTCGGCAAGATATGCATGGAACAGCAAGGTGAGTTTGAACACTGGCCGAAGGTACGCGGAAACTATCCACCAGTTGTCTTTTCTGTGGTGAAAAGGAGGAACGCTGATGGGAGTTTATTATTGTAAGGTAAGATCATCATCAGGTGCCTTGCCGTAGTACCGTCAGTTCAACTGATTATCATCTCATCTCATGTCATCTCGTCAAACTGTCCTGTTTCATTTTTTCTCTCCCTTGAAAGCAAATGCCACAGATAAAGGCTCTCCACTCATCCCTGTTCTTGGAATTATTCTCTGCTTCCTTCCGTGTATCCCTTGTCTCTGAGCACTGTCATAACTTCTCTTCTCCAAGTAAGTCGAGGTCTTCCTCGTTTTTATATTTCCTTGAGGATTCCATGTCAGTGCCTGTCTTGCTATGTTGGTGTCGGGTTTCCTCAGAGTGTGGCCAATTCACCTCCACTTCCTAGACATGATTTATAGGTTCATATGTTCTTGTCCTGTCCTTTCCCAGACCTCCTCGTTCCTGATCTTGTCCTGCCATTTAAAGTTTAAAATCCTCCTCAAGCAGTAGTTCATGAATGTTTGTATCCTCTGTTGCATTGTTTTGGTCATAACCCATGTCTCTGAACCATATAGTAGGACAGTCTTTACGTTTGTATTGAAAATATACGTGAACCAAATTATTTTCTCAGAGTCTGTGAACTATACGTATATATTTGTTGTTTTTTTTTAACCCAAGTGGCATTACAACGTTAGGTTATTACTTGGCGTATGATTTCAGAAAACAACTTGTACATGGAAGGCGAGCCAATAGACGCGCAAAAATCTGTTTACCTTGAAAATATCAAAATGTGGTTAAATATTAAAATCTTTGCAGTCAGGACAAAGCCACAAGTACTCTACTCACATTCGTGGGACACTAACTCCATAGCACTGGGCCGAATATTGACATAAGGGAAGCTTTGGAGCAGGTGGAGCAGAACCCACTACTTTCAGTCAAAGAAGCCGCTCTGACATCGTTCTAGCCACTTCCGCTCGGAAAGAGCTGGATTAGCCTTTTCATATAACATTCCCTATTTTGTATCATTTTGGGAAATCTTAAAAAGCGGCAGAGAATCTGGAATTTTATCAACCGAAGTGGGATTCATCTAAATACATCAAATTTAGCTTTCTTTACAGTTGCAGACGAAATCAATAGCAATATTACACACAATTAGATCACCAACACTCACGCAAAATTAGATAAATGACGGGGTCTACGCTCAAAGAATTCGTAATTGCTCCCGTCGTGAATACCCAACAAGTAAAGATCACGCCTTTAGTCTGTCTGTTTACCAGCGGCTGGGGGAATCTACTGTTTGGGGTCGAAAGATCTCGGAATCTTACCACGCGAAGAACAGTTGACGTTCGAAAAGGGGAAGTAACAGAACGGTTCGGACTTTGATCACAAGGGAGATAATTAAAAGGCGGACATGAAATCGAAGATGCGGTGGTTTCCAATGGGTATATAAAAAGTGATAATTATATGGGTTTAAAAAAAACTATAGTGGAATAATTACAAGGAAAAGATTCATAGCTGAAGATGAGGAGAGGTTGTCGGTGACTTCTCAAAATGCCTTCAGTCGCGACGAAACGTAGTACAAAAATAAAGCATTCTTACAGCGAAATTCAAGAAGGTTATTCATAAGTGGATGTCATGGATGATAGCAGGAACAGAAGTTAGGAAAGACCGGGACGTGTACATGGATTCAGAGCCGTAACCAGACGCCGCGACGACTCTGAAGAACTGGCAAAGGAACGTGTAACATGGATATCTATACTCTTGTGTTCAATTTTCTGAGGAGGGAAACGACAATAACATGAAATTAATTAAAGGAATAACAGTCGCTAAAGTGATATGGCTAGGCGAAGGCCTTGTTCCATTTGAGAGCCAGCGGCCTATAGCTGAGATGCTAGCGCCATTGTCGGCGAAACATAGCCCATCACGATCCTGTTCCACATCTCCTTTGGTACCCTCCAGAAACAGACCCAGCCTTGGCTAACAGGGCAGGGGTCGCCACAGTCTCCATGGCGGTGGAGTCTGCTAAAGAATTACTGCATGCCCCCTGCAATTTTTTTGTTTGTCGCCACTCAGGGTCTGAAAAATGTAGCCGCCATAACCAACTTCCAATCCGACACGATTCTGTGTCTCAATACCTTCACTGAATCGACTGTTCCAGAGGATAGAAGAAGAAGAAGAAGAAAAATGCTGTTTCACTATATTTAATACTTGCCACATCTTGACATCTTTATACAAATTAATTACAAATCATTATCAGTCCTCTGTACTCCCAATGGAGCATAAAACGTCAACAAAAGTTCTCCAGCCAGTCGTGTCCTGAACAAGTCGGGGATACCTCAAGCCACGTCTTTCCTGCTTCCTTTAGTTCTTCTTGTACTGTGCGTCTCCATGTTCTCAGTGACCTGGCCCTCTTTGTTCCTCCTTGAGGTGTCCAAAACAAGGTGTTATAGGGGTGTCTTGTTCTTTCCAGTCGGAGTATGTGACCCAGCAATTTCCATCTTCGTCTTTTGACCTCTTTAGTAATGTTCTCAATGCCTGTTCGCTTGGTTATTTCCTCGCTTGTCACGTGTTCTTCCCAGTGTATTCTTAAAACTATAAATAGTTTCCTTATAAATACATTCTTATAATACGAATTTTTATGTTTGTTGTGCAATAGTATTATTATTGTTGTGCTATACTATTACTTGTATACCTTGGCAGTAGAGTAGTAGAAAATGGAGACACCACAGAGGACATCAACAGCAGACTTGCTAGAGCAAACCAGGCTTTTGCAGTGTTGCAGACTATATGGAAATCTAAAAAACTAAGCATGAATATGAAAATCAGGATATTTAAGAGTAATGTTCTAAGTGTACTACTCTATGGAAGTGAATGCTGGAAAATCATTAAAACCATAGAAAACAAAGTGAATTCTTTCCAGACTAAATGTTTATGAATAATTAGAAAAATATTTTGGCCAAACACTATAAGAAATAACATCTTGTTGGCAGAAATGCAGATGAAGCCACTGACAGCAATTATTGAGGAAAGACGCTGGCGATGGCTGGGACATGTGCTTCGAATGACTGACAACTCACTACCAAAAATAGCACTAAGATGGACACCACAGGGGAACAGAAGTAAGGGTAGACCAAAAGAAACATGGAGAAGAACAACAGAAAGGATGCTGAGCAATAGAAGGCTCACCTGGGCAAGAGCAGAAAAAAAAGGCAAAGGACAGGCATTCGTGGAAGACCCTTGCGGAAGCCCCATGTGCCCTGGGCACTTAAGGTTCAGAGAGAGAGAGAGAGAGAGAGAGAGATATTATTACTTAAGTTATTATACTTAAGTTCCTTGGCATAGCGTAGGAGGGTGAAATGTTATTGCCTTCACATTTCTTAGACCACGATAGTATTTAGGTTTAGAAATGTCAGTATCTGTCTTCGCTGCCTTCATCTTTCCAAAGAACATCCCAGCATTTATTTTATAAGACTGTGTCTCCTCTCGGTGCCTATCGGTTCGAAAGGAACAAAAATAAAAAATTCACACAAATGCAGAATCGAACTTAAAGCCTCTTGAGAGACTGGAGAGAGCACTAACCACTACTAATGTGCCCTTTAAACTTTAGTGGTTCGTGCGCAAAAGATTTTGAACTCGCGTGCAAATATATATTCCAAAAAAAGATTGGAGCAGATGTGCATCATAACGTCAGATTTGCAAAGTATGTTTTAACATTTTCATAGGGAAAAAAAGATGCTAAAGTCAAAACAAAAACAATCTGGGAAAACAAAATCATGTAGCTCTAGTATGTTTTCCTCAGCGCTGCTAGTAGCACAGAACAACACCAGGAAGGTTAAAAATGAAAGTACCTTTTCTTCCCGTTTATTTCCCACTTTGTTGCTTTGTTGCGTGGCATATAACATTTCTTACGCGAGTTGGGCCATGGAGAAAGAATGGAAGAGAACAGACAAACGAAAATGATGTATGCACAAGAGATGAGGGAAATTAGAGCAAGGTGTAGACCAAGACAGAGATGGAAAAAAATAGAAGAGGATATAAAAGAAATTGGTGTCACCAAATGGAGAGAGAAAAATAAGAATAGAGAGGAATGGTGGCGAACTTTATATGCAGCAATGAGCCTTAATGACTCGGAAAGCTGAAGAAGAAGAAGAAGAAGAAGAAGAAGAATGATTTTGTTGTGTTTGTGTGCGTGTATGCTCGGGCGCGCTGCTTGGAGGGAACATTGGCCATTACACCTCTTAGACAACCGTTATTAAATTATAGATGAATATTTATTATTGAACAGTAATAGCAGCGAAGTAAAACTGCGTAAACAGCCGTAACAAAAATGTGACATATCACATACAGTTCTCGAGATGTTCTATAAAATATGTCATCATGCGGTGTGAAGTGTTATTGTCTTCACATTTCTAAAGGATTGTGAGGTAGGGAGGCCAGCACATGTCATGCAACATTATGCATAATTGAACAGTTAAAAAATGTTACGCGATGTTATGCTCCGTATTTTTTCTGAAGCTGGCTCAACCACGGTAAAGGTCAGGATTTTTAAACAAATCCGTTCCAAACTCTGTACTTTCTCGTCCGAATGTGAATGCGCTAACTACTCAAAAGCAGCAGTGTCCTCATCATCATCGTGTGCTGTCTTCGATACGAAGGTGGGGGGGGGGAGAGGGGGGATGGGCAATGAATCTCCAGTTCTCTCGTTCTCTCGCCTAGATGGTGCTCTCAGCCAGGGTGCTTCTCGTCCGTCCACTCTGTTATCTTCCCGTCTACATCTCTGTCTACCTCTCTGTCTACATCTCTGTTTAAATTTCTGTTTACATCTGTCTACTTCTCTGTCTACCTCTCTGTCTACATCTCTGTCTACCTCTCTGTCCACCTCTCTGTCTACATCTGTCTACATCTCTGTCTACATCTCTGTCTACATCTCTGTCTACCTCTCTGTCTACATCTGTCTACCTCTTTGTATACCTCTGTCTACATCTCTGTCTACCTCTCTGTCTACATCTCTGTCTACTTCTCTGTCTACCTCTCTGTCTACATCTCTGTCTACCTCTCTGTCTACATCTCTGTGTACATCTCAGTTTTAATTTCTGCTACATCTATGTTTAAATTTCTGTCTACATCTCTGTCTACCTCTCTGTCTACATCTGTCTACCTCTTTGTATACCTCTCTGTCTACATCTCTGTCCACCTCTGTCTACACCTCTGTCTACATCTGCCTACCTCTCTATCTACATCTGCCTGCCTCTCTGTTACATCTGTCCACTTCTCTGTCTACATCTGTGTCTACCTCTCCGTCTACCTCTCTGTCTATCTCTACTTATGTCTACCTCTCTGTCTACATCTGTATACCTCTCTGTTTACATCTGTCTACCTATCTGTCTACCTCTCTGTCTACTTCTCTGTCTACATCTCTGTCTATATCTGTCTACTTCTTTGTCTACCTCTCTGTCTACATCTGTCTACCTCTCTGTCTACATCTGTCTATCTCTCTGTCTATATCTGTCTTACCTCTCTGTCTACATCTGTCTATCTATCTGCCTACATCTATCTTACCTCTCTGTCTACCTCTCGTTCCTTTTTCTTCTACCTTTTCCTTCTAACATAGTCTTCAGTTTATTACCACGTCTTTTGGTGTGGTCAGAGTAACTTCTGTTTTCTTGATCCTTGACAAGCTCACTTTATACTTGTCAGTCAGTCAGTCAGTCAGTAAGTCAGTCAGTCAATCAGTCAGTCAATCAGTCAGTCAATCATTTGCATGTCCCTTGCGGAACTTTGCCTCCCTAACAGCTCTCCTGTAGGCCTCTCAGTTGTATGGAAGATGCCCTGCTGCTGATGCATCCATTTGCAGATTATCAACGATGTCTTGCAGCCATCTTTCACCTTGGTCTTCTTCTGTCTCCCTTCGTGTACCCTTCCAAGACGGTCTTCTCTACATTCTCACGACGTTTAATATATCCAAAAACTTTTTTTTTATCTGTTTAATCTTCTTTACTAGCAAACATTCGTCAGTATTAAGTTCTTGTATTTTGGAGCTGTCCTAAAACTTTTCTTTTCATTCTCCATGATTTATGACCCAGTTTATTCTTCTATCCGACATTTAACTTAAGAGTCCTGACTTCCACCCGTACTGTAATGCAGAATAGATGTAACTTTTTTATAGATCTCCATTTTTTTATGGACAGATTCCTGGACAAAAGAACTGTTTTCATGGTGTGGAATATGTGTCTTGTCATTCCTGTTATTAACTTCAGCTCGCATCTCCCATCCGCGGTTAGTGTATATGCCCCTAGGTAGCTGTAATTTGTCACATGTTCCTGTTCCGCCTTATTTATAATTATATCCATCTGTGGATTATATTCTGTAAGTAGGCTAAATACATTGTACGCATGCGTGATTTTAATGGACGCGTGACACATTTTTCTCCGGATTAAATCAATGCACTGTTAACTATATAGCTCGCTGTAGCCCTCGCTGTAACAAAATGCATTTGTAAATATTAGAAAACTGTTAAACAGCTCTCGCTCCACGTAACATTTCTGTACGAGAAGGAAATATAGTTCCTTGGTACGACAAAATATACGCTAAATGCAGCTGTCAAGCTGATTGCCTTGTTCATAGTTCGGACGAATTAGAGGAACAAATAGATCACGGTGAAGTGCGTTCTTGCTTGTCTTCTATAATTACTTGAGAATCATTTCGATCTTCTAAATTTATGTAACATTTTCTTTTCATCGTGAACGAGGAGGACGGCAGTTGCGGGAGTTATCTCGGCGGATTTCTTTGAGTGAAAGTAGTGCATTCTGCCCAGGGATGCCTCCGCTTCTATTAGTCAGGGTTCTCGCCGGTACTACGGACTACGCGAACCATGCTGATGCCCTTGGCAAGACGATTTGTCAGCGTTTTATCTATGTGTTATTGCCTTTGACTGAACTTTTTCTACACAAATAATGGATCACTTGCATCCTGTTATACTGGATAATAGCCCCGGGCGCCTGTCAGGCCGAGCTTGAATAAACTTGATGGTTTATGTGCAGATCTTAATGTTTCACACGATTCACTGTCGTCTGTCTTTATGTGAAAGTGTGAGTGGCGTATATACATATAACAACAACCAGTACTGAAATGAGATAACGCATAAACAACAGTTATGGGCAATAATACCGCTATTATAAACAATAATTCCACTTCTGAAATATCTTACAAATTCTCAGTTGGATAATTTACAGCAGCACTGCAGTTGGAGTTTAGTAAAACCCGTTCATTCATTCTGTATGTAGGGCATACCATGGCAAAAGCCTGAAATGAGTTCTAAATTTTTTCCTCCTTGGCGTCATGCGTGCCTCGTTGGTGTAGTAGTTAATGAACTCACCTGCCGATCAGAAGATCCCTGGTTCGATTTCGCGCTCGGGTGGATTTTTTTCTTCGGACCGACCGGCATCGGGGGCAACCTAGTCTAAAAAAAAAAAAGTACCCGGGGTTTCTTCAGTGCAAAAAAGGCAGCGAGGACAGGTACTGGAATCTCTACCTAAAATGTTGAAGTGGCTTAGAATAAGCAAGAATCTCGTCTGTTGCCACTGTGCAGGAACGATTTCGAACGGAATTCCCGAAAGCAGCACCTGTTTTCAACAATACCAAGAAGTAGTATGCGAAATTTCGGGATGAAGAGGGGGAAAGAGGGGGGGGGGGGCTTCGCTGGTAACCTTCTCTAACACGATTCACAGTTTCTTCCCTTGGTCCTGGACGTCCCTGCCGAGGAGCTGTGCACAGACAGTCTTCATCCTGGATTTGTCTTTAAAAAAACTTGAAAAGTTTCTCTCTCTCTCTCTCTCTCTCTCTCTCTCTCTCTCTTGCCGTAAGAATAATCATGATCTGTTACGTAGTTTATTTGTTGTGAATTTTTTTAATGTTTCAAGGACTTATGAAAAACGATGTACTTATTTTTGGTACTATTTTCTCGGTACATTAACACCCTTTAGTATTTAAATTTCATAACTTTCAATTACTTTCTTCATAATTTAGTTAATAAGTCATAAACTTAATGACTAATTTCAAAGACAAGTTAATGTTAATGAAGTAAAAGGAATGAAAAATTAAGATGAAAAACGAGTAGTGCTTGACAAGAGTCCAGTCAAAATCAGTTCTTATGTGATAATATAATCTCGACATTTCACTTCGGTTATCAAATTGTAGGAAGCTAGCAAATCATGGCTTCTGTTGCTGCTAGTTCTGGATAAAAAGTGATCTAGCCTCGTGTTTCATTCAGTTTCTGCACATTTCTAATAAAATATCGATATTGCCCTTTCTCCACTCTCTCTACCGCACTATCTATCAAGTGCCACGCCCACTGGCTCTGGCGGTCATAACTCTCCACAACTCTCTGTTCTATGCTGCCTTTGTGAGTTGTTCTGATGTCCTCTTTCCATGCCATCTTGCCAATCTATCCATGATTTTCTCTCTTGGTCTTCCTTGGTCTCTTTTCCCCTCTAACATTCCCGTTGTCACGATATGTTCTAGTTTGTCTTTTCTCCCATGAAATTTCCTATAAGTTTAGACTGTCTTTTCTAGATTCTTGTAGTATAGTGGAAGGAAATGAAGACGCTATCCGATGAGGCAGTCAACGACCCATAGCTGACATGCTAGCATCAGGGTTAGAGAACCATAGCTGACCAAGACCCTGTCCCTTTTCCCAGTTAGTACCCCCAGTAACAGGCCTGGCCTGGCTAACGGGGCAGGGATCCGCATAGTCCCCATGGTGGTGGAGTCTGCTAAAGAAGCACTGCACACCCCCTGCTTTGTAGCTGTACTCCGGGACTGAAAAAGTAGCTGGCGTATAACCTGCTCCCACGCCGATACGATGTTGTGCCTCAACATCTTCACGGCATCGGCTGTAAAGAACAACATCTCGCAGCTGTAGGGAGATAGCACAAGACAAGACAAGATATACAGTGGAATACATTTATATCAGCGAACATCAGAAAGAGAGTTCTAAAATGCTTCATTGAGCCTGTCCAACTCTTCGGAAGTGAGTCATGGACAATCAACAGATCGATGGAAAGATCATTAGAGGCAACAAAGTCGTGATTCATTAGAAGAATGTTAATAAAATCACGGACAGGCTAAGATAACAAACAGGGAACCTCTAACAAAAGCAAACGTAGAAAGAGACCTAATTAAATCGATAAGAAAATGACAGTCATCATTCACCGGGCACATAATGAGAAGAGGAGGGCTTGAAAACATCGTAACAACAGGGAAGACAAAAGGGGAGAGATGCAGGGAAAAGCCCAAGAGAAAAAAAAATCATGGACTGTCTAAAGCCGTGGCAGAAAAATAAAAAACTCACCAAATGAGTTGATGAAAAATACCAAGGGACCAGATCTTTATAGAACCATGGCTGCCAACTGCTACCGACATGCCGCATAGCGATGATGATATATGCCGAAGAAGACAAACTAACTGTAGGACAGCAAAGAGAATCAGTCATTTGCATGTCCCTTGTGGAACTTTGCCTCTCTAACAGCTCTCCTGTAGGCCTCTCGGTTGTGAGCAAGGTGCCCTGCTGCTGATGCGTCCATTCGCAGATCATCAACGATGTCTTGCAGCCATCTTCGCCTTGGTCTTCCTCTCTTTGTTTTCCTATTATGTATCCTTCCAAGACGAGAATAATCCCCAAAAAGTGCAAATTGATTTTAAATAGAAGCAAGTCACGGATAAAAGAATGATATATAGACAGACAGGCAGCTAAAGAACTAGAACTGTTATTGAGAGAACACGAGAACTTGCTCCATCAATAAATAATTAAGACAATGAGAAAGCATATCCTACCGTGTTATACTAAACTCCCACTTGACTCTTCTTATTACGTCAGAGGACGAACATGGCCCACGCGCCCGGAAATCTATACTGACAGGTAAAAATTAACGCACGCTATATATTGCATGGAAACGAGTTACAGCAATGGGTCCAGATCACAAGTAATGTTCTGAAACGGGTGTAGGATGCTGGAGAAGGACAGGCCACGAGTGAAAACTTGACGTGCATGGGTTTGTAACAAATCGGCAGAATGTATCGTGGGAACTACAAATCATGTCTGAGAAATGGAGGTGGATTGGCCACACACTGAGGAAACCCGACACCAGCAAAGCAAGACAGTCACTGACATGGAATCCTCAAGGAAATAGAAAACTAGGAAGATCTAGACTTACTTGGAGAAGAGAAATTGTGACAGTGCTCAGAGACAAGAGATAAATATGGAAAGATGCAGAGAATAACTCAAAGAACAGGAATGACTGGAGAGCCTTTATCCGAGGGCTATGATTTCAAGAGAGTGAAGGACGATGACGATGACGATATATCTTGGAAAATCATGAATTAGCTGAAGCATTTGTATTACAAGATTTTCAGAATTTATGAATTGTTTGTTTCCTGTAGTCCACATAAACCCCTTTCAAATGCCAGTAAAACCTATTATACGCTTACACTGGAAAAAGATGCTATGGCTCATTAACGATGAATGGCATCAGGCGATCGGCTTGCTTAGAGATGGAGCAGCAGTCCATCACACCACTATCTATAGATCGGTACGTCGTCACCAGACCACAGGTCGTGTCCCTGGCCGAACTCCGACCAGGTACTCCACGAGTGAGCACAGCCAGGCAGGTCAGAGCCATGCGCGAGCTCATGCACAGAGATGCTTCAGTTCTGGTCCGGGCTGCTCTCAGTTAGGGTTTATTAATGCTGCCCTTACTGCCCATCGACATCCTGAGGGAAAAACTGCAGCTACAACTGCTGCCACTGTTATCAGGGCATGGGGCTGCTGCAAGGTTGATTTTCCAGCAAGATAACGCTAGGTCACCTTCCGCTGTTCTTACATAGCACTTTCTTCAGCACAATTGAGTAAAAGTCATGCAGTTGTCAGCATACGATGGACACCACAGGGGAACAGAAGTAAGGGTAGACCAAAAGAGACATGGAGAAGAACAACAGAAAGGATGTTGAGCAATAGAGGGCTCACCTGGGCAAGAGCAGAAAAAAAGGCAAAGGACAGGCATTTGTGGAAAACCCTTACGGAAGCCCCATGTGCCCTGGGCACTTAAGGTTCAGAGAGAAAGAGAGAGTTGTCAGCAGTTTCCCCAGACATGAACTGTACTGAATGGGACAAGATGGGACGCCATGTGTCTCAATAGCAACTAGCACTCCGATATCAACAACAGTTGATGAATAGGCTGCAGCTTGCATGAGATGCGATTCCACCGGATGCCATTCAACGTCTGATGAGGTCAATGCCGAACTAAGTTCATGAATGTGTCGGAGCAAAGAATGCATGCGCTTTTGATGCATTCAGGTTTAAGTGAGATCATTGTTAGTGTGCAGCGCAAGCACGTATGGGGGACTTCTGAGCTGAGTCAATTTTGATTGATGGATTAATTGTCTCACGGTCTTGATTGCATTGGATGTTGAGGCACGTATAACATCATTTTTTTGTCAGAATTGCTTTCTTTATTTTAAAATTAAAGTTTTTTGCCCTTTAAACCTATCATATATCAAATGATGTGTTATTTTTGCGCTTTAAACCTATCATATATCGAATGTGAGCTATTTTTGCGCTTTAAACCTATCATATACCGAATGTGCGTTATTTTGTATCTTTAAACCGATCATATATTTAATTTGCGCTATTTTGAGCTTTAAACCTACCATATATCTAATGAGTGTTATTTTGTAGCTTTAAACCTATCGTATATCGAATGTGCGTTATTTGTGGACTTTCAGTATAGTAGAGCCCCAAGGACTGTCACCTGACAGGTCGAAATAACCTCACCGTTCATGATGTTTTCATGACAGAAAAGGTTTGTCTTTTTGCATATTATAGACATCTTGTTACTGTATTAGTACCGACATGATGACAACAGTTAAGAATACAGAGACAACGTGCCTCCAAACCATGCGGTTAGCTCTTACATTTAGCAAGACCAAGATTACATATTTACACATTGATTATCTGTCCTCGGAGCTATCGTATCGGCATTCATGTTTGTCATTTCTCCGAAGATTCCAACAACATAACACATTTTACATTGATGCGACATGTACCTTTCTTAGCTGCAAATTACAGCCCTCGTGAAAGGTCTCGGAATTATACATGAATTAGTTAGGGCTAATAAACGTCAATATGTGGAGAAAACAATTCTCTCTCGTCACGCGATGCCGTCGAAGAAAAGCTGACATTGCTATCATTTCCTCGTTTGCGTCTCACTGCTTTGCAGTAAAAATGGAGGGTTTCGTGAGTAGCGAAACTGGCGACAGGTGATGAATGTAATAAAGACGAAGATGTCACGGTCATCTAGCTATAGATATGGGTGCCTGACTGATTATGAAGCTGTAAGATATGAGTGTCTGACTGCTTATGAAACCTAAGATATGAGTGTCTGACTGGTTATGAAGCTATAAGATATGGGTGCCTGACTGCTTATGAAGCTATAAGATATGAGTGTCTGACTGCTTATGAAGCTATAAGATATGGGTGCCTGACTGCTTATGAAGCTGTAAGATATGGGTGCCTGACTGCTTATGAAGCTATAAGATATGGGTGCCTGACTGCTTATGAAGCTGTAAGATATGGGTGCCTGACTGCTTATGAAGCTATAAGATATGAGTATCTGACTGCTTATGAAGCTATAAGATATGGGTGCCTGACTGCTTATGAAGCTGTAAGATATGGGTGCCTGACTGCTTATGAAGCTGTAAGATATGGGTGCCTGACTGCTTATGAAGCTGTAAGATATGGGTGCCTGACTGCTTATGAAGCTGTAAGATATGAGTGCCTGACTGCTTATGAAGCTATAAGATATGAGTGTCTGACTGCTTATGAAGCTGTAAGATATGAGTGTCTGACTGCTTATGAAGCTATAAGATATGAGTGTCTGACTGCTTATGAAGCTATAAGATATGAGTGTCTGACTGCTTATGAAGCTATAAGATATGAGTGTCTGACTGCTTATGAAGCTATAAGATATGAGTGTCTGACTGCTTATGAAGCTATAAGATATGAGTGTCTGACTGCTTATGAAGCTATAAGATATGAGTGTCTGACTGCTTATGAAGCTAAGATATGAGTGTCTGACTGCTTATGAAGCTATAAGATATGAGTGTCTGACTGCTTATGAAGCTATAAGATATGAGTGTCTGACTGCTTATGAAGCTATAAGATATGAGTGTCTGACTGCTTATGAAGCTATAAGATATGAGTGTCTGACTGCTTATGAAGCTATAAGATATGAGTGTCTGACTGCTTATGAAGCTATAAGATATGAGTGTCTGACTGCTTATGAAGCTATAAGATATGAGTGTCTGACTGCTTATGAAGCTATAAGATATGAGTGTCTGACTGCTTATGAAGCTATAGATATGGGTGCATGACTGCTTATGAAGCTATAGACATGGGTGCATGACTGCTTATGAAGCTATAAGATATGGGTGCCTGACTGCTTATGAAGCTATAGATATGGGTGCCTGACTGCTTATGAAGCTATACGATATGGGTGCCTTATTATGGTGGTGTATGGGTTCCTCACTGTGTGGGCCAGTCCACTTCCATTTTCTAGACAATATTTCTAGGTTCACAATCTCTTGTCCGTGCTCTTTCCCAGACCTCCTCGTTCGTGATCTCATCCTGTCATGTTATGTTTAGAAAATCCTTCTCAAGCAGCAGTTCATAAATGTTTGCATCCTTCGTTGTATGATCTTAATCATAACCCATGTATCCGCTCCATAGCCGAAAAGCAGGACAGTCTTTACGTTTACAATGACGAGTCTGATTTTGGTTCCTGTCTTGATGTTCTTTGATGCTCATATTTTCTTAAGTTGGAAAAATCCTGTCTTGGCATTGGTTATTTTAGATTTAACATCAGAGGCCTTCGACAGTTCAGTCGGTCAGTGACCATACTCAGCGTTCCCTCCCACTGGATGATATAACACCCTAAGCGAAGCGGACGTTTGTGATTAAAGAAATAGGCGGATCTGTGATGGTAAACTTTGCACTACAAGCATCTCACCTAGCAGCTGTGGAAGAATATGTCCTAACGTACAGGATATATAATAGATTTAGAACAGTGCCAGGTTGACTGATAGAGTGAGTGCTTTTGTTAAGGGAGTCAAAGGGCAGCCTTGCTTTGAATGCACTAGGCAGAAGTCCCGAAATAAGCCTGCGCTCAAGAGAATCTCGTGTCTTCTGAGCAAAGACTGGGAGATATATAAAAAAGAAACCCGGAAGAAAGAGAGGAGAGTGCTTGGTAGTAATTTAATTGAGGTTAGAGTACTAGTTGAGGTTAGAGTACTAGTTGAGGTTAGAGTACTAGTTGAGGTTAGAATACTAGTTGAGGTTAGAATACTAGTTGAGGTTAGAGTCCTAGTTGAGTTTAGAGTACTAGTTGAGGTTAGAGTACTAGTTGAGGTTAGAATACTAGTTGAGGTTAGAGTCCTAGTTGAGTTTAGAGTACTAGTTGAGGTTAGAGTACTAGTTGAGGTTAGAGTACTAGTTGAGATTAGAATCATAGTTGAAGTTAGAGTACTAGTTGAGGTTAGAGTACTAGTTGAGGTTAGAGTACTAGTTGAAGTTAGAGTCCTAGTTGAGTTTAGAGTACTAGTTGAGGTTAGAGTACTAGTTGAGGTTAGAGTACTAGTTGAGATTAGAATCATAGTTGACGTTAGAGTACTAGTTGAGGTTAGAGTACTAGTTGAGGTTAGAGTACTAATTGAGATTAGAATCCTAGTTGAGGTTAGAGTACTAGTTGAGATTAGAGTACTAGTTGAGGTTAGAGTACTAGTTGAGTTTAGAGTACTAGTTGAGGTTAGAGTACTAGTTGAGGTTAGAATACTAGTTGAGGTTAGAGTCCTAGTTGAGTTTAGAGTACTAGTTGAGGTTAGAGTACTAGTTGAGGTTAGAGTACTAGTTGAGATTAGAATCATAGTTGAAGTTAGAGTACTAGTTGAAGTTAGAGTCCTAGTTGAGTTTAGAGTACTAGTTGAGGTTAGAGTACTAGTTGAGGTTAGAGTACTAGTTGAGATTAGAATCATAGTTGACGTTAGAGTACTAGTTGAGGTTAGAGTACTAGTTGAGGTTAGAGTACTAATTGAGATTAGAATCCTAGTTGAGGTTAGAGTACTAGTTGAGATTAGAGTACTAGTTGAGGTTAGAGTACTAGTTGAGATTAGAATCCTAGTTGAGGTTAGAGTACTAGTTGAGGTTAGAGTACTAGTTGAGGTTAGAGTACTAGTTGAGATTAGAATCCTAGTTGAGATTAGAGTACTAGTTGAGGTTAGAATCCTAGTTGAGGTTCAGTTAGAGGATGTTTCTGACAGGTTAACTTTTGAAAGTTTTTTTTTGTGAGATAGATTGAGGGTTCAGTGCCCTTTTTTGTGGCTTAAGGATGAATTAGATGAGAGATGTTCGAAGATTTTTTTTTTGTCGAAGACTGATAGTAGAAATGTAGACCAGCCATTCTGGTTAGATTCTAGGCCTTTGTTCAGTGGTTAAAATGGCAGTTTCTGGGGAGTTTTGTTTTGTGCCTTGATGAAGTGTTATTCCTGTAGGAGTTTGTGAATATTATTTTGTACTAGAATTGTAATAGGTTTCTTCCAAATGGCGTGGAATATTCACCCCGAGAATCTTAGTTGTCTTGTATATTTTTTTCTAGCCTGATGGGCTACACACTCGTTCTCATCGCTTCATCTTTCATTCTGCCCATCAGTAAAAGCTATCATTCAGAGTTTATTCTAACAGCAGGCTTGGTTCAGTCTCTCTTGGAATGTTAATTGTCAGTTACGTTGGATGACTGCAGGTTTCGTTATAGTATACTTTGTCACGCGGTGTTCTGCTGTAGGAATGTTGGAGAGGCTGGCTGTTCTTGTTGCGTTGCTGTGCGGATAGTGTAGCAACAGATTCTGCAAAATATTTCAACATCGAGGCAACTGTGCAATAAGAACAAGAACAAAATTATTAGACACAGGCAGCAGACAGCCTAACTTTCTACATCTATATAGGAGATGAAGATATGCTACTGTAATGGTGCCAGTCTCAGGCACACATCATTAGCATCCTGTAATACCAATTTATTTGGTGCCTTAATGGCACCCAGCATACTCCCTTTACAGTTTCTGAGGACTAACAGGGCTACTACTTCTATGTCCGCGCCATCTGGGCGACTATTGGTTAGGCCATAGAGTTATCCAACGAGAGCAAATTGGGCCGTCTGGGGCATAACGTCATGTTGTTTGTCATCCTGTACCCTTTGTCATCCTTTCTTTATCTCACTTCTCAACCTATCATTTGCTGCTACGTCGTGTTTACCTACATCTAACGAGGCGCATTTTGTGCCTATTTTTTCTTTCAAGGAGAATAAAAAAGAGAGGTTTTTCATCTACTTTTCCTGTTTTAATATTTGAAAAAGGACATTTGCCGAAATATTGGATGTTGTATCTTCTTCATTTATGCGTGTCCATCTTACGTTCTGTCACTCTCGTTCCTTCCCATTTTCCCCACTCTTTCTGGCTTTTTGTAAAACTGAACCGTACACCTCTGTCCTCTTACATCTTTCCCGTGCCGCTAAACGTCACATAGGGCCCTTATGGTAGTTCGTCAAGATTTCCTGTCTTCGGCGAGTTTTTCAATCTCATTAGGGGTGTTATGCCCGCTGAACTAGCCTCTCTTAACAATGTCCTCTTTAGAGTTTCACGTGGTCGGCCTCTTTTTCTTCGATCTTTTGTGTTCCACTTGATAGCTTGTTTTTGGGATTCTCTTATCGTTTCTTCTCAGCACATAACCAACATATGTCCATCTTCCATTTTTTTGACCACCCATGAGACAAGATTGTTGTTTGCTCATCTGTCTTATCTCTGCGTTGTTCTTCATTTCGTTACACTTTATACCGAGTATTTTCCTTAGTCATTTGTTTTACACCTCTGTCTACCTACACTATAAAATAACACTCTTTCTAGCTAAACTGATAAAACTAACTTCAGATTTTGGCTGTGAATAGGGCCGATAATTTTTCAGCAAACCTCGTGGTATAAGTAGTGAGATCTACTGGTACAATAAACAATTTGGCACAGCTCCTAAATAACTTGGCACAGCTCCTAAATAACTTGGCACAGCCCCTAAATATCTTGTCACAGCCCCTAAATATCTTGTCACAGCCCCTAAATAACTTGTCACAGCCCATAAATAACTTGTCACAGCCCCTAAACAACTTGTCACAGCCCCTAAATAACTTGTCACAGCCCATAAATAACTTGTCAAATCCCCTAGATACCTTGGCACAGCTGCTAAATAACTTGTCACAGCCCCTAAATAACTTGTCACAGCCCCTAAATATCTTGTCACAGCCCTTAAATATCTTTTCACAGTCCCTAAATATCTTGTTACAGCCCTTAAATATCTTGTGACATCCACTAAATATCTTGTCACAGGCCTTAAATATCTTGTGACAGTCCCTAAATATCTTGTCACAGCGCTTAAATATCTTGTCACCGCCGCTAAATATTTGTTACAGCCCCTAAATAACTTGTCACAGCCCCTAAATATCTTGTCACAGCCCCTAAATATCTTGTCACAGCCCCTACATAACTTGTCAGAGCCCCTAAATAACTTGTCACAGCCCCTAAATATCTCATCACAGCTCCTAAATATCTTGTCACAGCCCCAAAATATTTTGGCACAGCCCCTAAATATCTTGTCACAGCTCCTAAATAACTTGTCACAGCCCCTAAATAACTTGTCTCAACCCCTAAATATCTTGTCACAGCCCATAAATAACTTGTCACAGCAACCAAATAACTTGTCGTAGCCCCTAAATAACTTGTCACAGCCGCTAAATAACTTGTCACAGCCCACAAATAACTTATCACAGCCCCTAAATAACTTGGCACAGCTCCTAAATAACTTGACACAGCCACTATATAACTTGTCACAGCCACTATATAACTTGTCACAGCCCCTAAATAACTTGGCACAGCCCTTAAATAACTTGGCACAGCCCCTAAATAACTTGACACAGCCCCTAAATATCTTGGCACAGCCCCTAAATAACTTATCACTGCCCCTAAATTAATTGTCACAGCCCCTAAATATCTTGTCATAGCCCCTAAATAACTTTTCACATCCCCTAAATAACTTGTCACATCCCCTAAATAACTTGTCTCAGCCCCTAAATATATTGGCAGAGCCCCTAAATATCTTGGCAGAGCCCCTAAATAACTTGTCACAGCCCCTATTTCTTAGCACAGCCCCGAAATAACTTGACACAGGCCCTAGTTCCAGGACACTAAATAATTCTGCACAGGGCCTCTAAATAACTCGGCACAGGCCCTAGTTCTAGGACACTAAATAATTTGGCACAGCGTCCAAATAACTTGACACAGCCCCTAGTTATCGGACACTAAATAACTCGACACAGGCCCTAGTTCTAAGACACTAAATAACTCGGCACAGGCCCTAGTTCTAGGACACTATATAACTTGGCACAGCCCCTAGTTCTAGGACACTAAATAACTTGTCACAGCCCATAGTTGTAGGACACGAAATAACTTGGCATAAATCCCTAAATAATCTGGCACAGCCCCAATTCTATGGCACTAAACAATATATCACAACCCTTAACTGTGACACACACAAACATATTTTTAAAAAAACATTGCACTAACCAAAGAAGATCTCAACAAAACCACATTTCAGAAAGCCATCGGCGGCACAATAGATTTTTTAATTGTTTGTCAGATAAAGAAAAATTATTTAAACATGACAAAACGTTCAACCATATACTCTCAGCTTAGACGGGCAAGCTACGTCGTGTTGACAGTATAAATGCGCCCAAGTCTAGTAATTCAGCTAAATACAGAAAATGCTGCGGATAGATTCAGTACGCACTACGTCATAGTAACCAAGTCTGTTTTGTGAGGCTCAATCTGCGCATGCGTGTAAGTGAATTTCCTGCTTTTCTTCCGCAAATGGCGAGGAGACAATACCTCTTGTCACTTTCACTGATTCCCGTCCCCAGTGTAACATTGTCCTCATCTCATAAGTTCCCTTCTGCGAGACTCGGAGGAATGTTGCATTGACTCTACTACCTGTCAGGAACAATGGGAGGTCTTTACGTCTGTAAGTCTGGTGTCCCAGTGGTTGTCTGAAGATAGAAAAGAACAGGACCACCCCATGATGGTTTTTTTTTATGTCAGCCAACCCTTTTCTGTCTCTTTATTATTCGTGTTATTCTACATTTGACAGGAGCAAGATTACATATCTTTGATCATTCGTTGAGTTCTTCTTCTTCTTCGTCTTCTTCTTCTTCATCTTCTTCTTCTTCTTCTTCTTCTTCTGCGTTCAAGTTCTTCATCATGCTAAATCAAAAGCTCGGACTCCAGGATGGAGTCCACAATCTTCTCCAGGTCCTCCCAGCAGCCCCTACAGCTTCCGCCTTAGGTCCGAGCCCTGTGGCCATGTCTGGTTGCTTGGGCCTGCAAAAGTTTGGGCAGTCTTGGGGAAACATGTCCTGGTGTCTGTTCTCCTCTCACACGAGGGCATTCATCCGTATATGAGATCTTGAATCGGTGGAGATGGCTCAGCAGCCGGCATGGCCGGTTCTTAAACGCAAAAGGACCGTTTTATGCTCCCTTTACTAGCCGGCGGACTGGATCCTGCTCACTATCTGCTCTCAGCCCTTTGACCCACAGGTGGTTTCCTATGAAGGTCTTGATCTCCCTGTAGATGACCTGATGGTTGGACTGGTTTCATTTCGCTGCCATTTTTAGCTAGGGCATCCACTTTTTTAAAAATTTCCGGCCGTGGCACAATGGGAATGTAGCCACTGCAAGGCTATTTCTTTTAATTGTGAGAGATGGTTATTTTCTAGTTTTAGATGGTTAATTTCTAGTTGTTTTTTTTAATCCCCTCCCCTGGAACTGCTCATTTTTTTGTGTGTCTTTAGTGCTTCCAGTAGTGATTTATAGCCAGTATTAGTTGACTACTTCAACACCATAGGGCCCTTCCACAGAGTTCGCAGGAAATCATTAACAATAACAAGGAAACTATAGAATGGATGACCGACATAGAATATATATTGTGTATATTGTCCGGTCTTAACTAGTACTTAGTACTGAATAAGGTTGGGTGGTAAAGAGGATTAAACAGAGAAAACTTAAATATTTTGGACACATTAAACGTCATGATAATCTAGAGAAGACCGTCTTGGAAGGATACATAATGGGGAGAAGAAAGAGAGGAAGACCAAGGAGAAGATGGCTGTAAGACATCGTTGATAATCTGCAAGTGGATTCATCAGCAGCAGGCCATCTTGCTTACAACCGAGAAGCCTACAGGAGAACTGTTAGGGAGGCAAAGTTACGCAAGGGACATGCAAATGACTGACTGACTGACTGACTGATTGTCCAGTCTACACTGGCTGCTATGTTTTATTTTAATCACGTAGACCATGTCACATGCTTTCATACCCTCATGTAGAAGAGAATGTACCAAACGTTTAGAAAATGTTACCTACTTCAGTGGTCCTCAAATTGTGGGTCATGAACCCCCGTGAGTCTACGGGGAGGTGAGGGGGGCGGATGGGAGGGGGAGGGTAACAGTGGGGTGGACAGACTAACAAATTTATTGGCTAGATTAAAAAAAATCTTAATATCATATGGGTTCTATTTATTACTGTATTTTTAATGAGGTGGGGGGGGGGTCCCCACAGCTGTTTTCAGATCGGTGGTTGGGGGGGGGGGGGAGTGTGAATTCGGTCAAGAAAAGAAGAAGAACCGATATCTACTTGGAAGGCCGAACACATGAAACTACACTTAACTGATTTCAATGTACCCAATGAAAGACATATTAAATTTTCTCCACGAAAGAATCATTTTTTTATTAGGAGATTATTTTCCTATATTTTAAAGGAATGGAATCTTTGCCCGGGTATTTGTTTTTTTTTAAACTAGACCTTTCTAGAAAATCTATGTTGAAATCTTCCAGTGTGGCTGTATATTTTTTTTCTCACAAACCCTTCCGCTACCATGTTCTCTTTCATAGAAGATCGTGTGCCATGCGTCTTAAAAATAGATTATCTGCTTGGAAGGAGAGGTACAGCGCGATACACGATATTGCTTTCAAAGTATTAAAGCAAAGAGAAATCGGAGTAAACATATGCCTGGAGGTTAGCGCAGGAAAACGTCCAAAACTAGTTCTACAACCAATCGTTTGTAAGCTGGGATGTTCAGACAGGTCACTATGGGATTCTACGAAAGGTCACTGGGAGAGTCTGCGAGAAGTCACCAGAGATTCTGCGAGAGATGAATAAGGGATTGTGTGAGAGGTCAGCAAGGAATTCTGCGACAGATCAATAAGAGATTCTGCGAGAGATCAATAAGATATTCTGTGAGAAATCAATAAGGGATTCTGCGAGAGGTCAGAAAGGAATTCTGCGAGAGGTCAGTAAGGGATTCTGCGAGAGGTCAATAAGGAATTCTACGAGAGGTCAGTAAGGAATTCTACAAGATGTCAATAAGGAATGCTGCGAGAGGTCACTAGGGAGGTGCTATGGGAGGTAACCGGGGGTGGGAGAAATAATGTTTAAAAAAAGCATCTTTATACAATAAACACATTTATCTTTCTTAACATAACGTTGGTAAGTTATTAACTGGAATGTGTTACCTAGAAACGTGTGATAAACTAACGTATGATGTATGGTAGAGACGATCGTTGTATTATACAGTTCTACAAGGGTAGAAAAGTTCAGAAAAGTAGATCAAGGTAAAAAAAAATTCTTAACCTTTTTTTTACAGTTACATAATCCCCCTATAAAGGGTCCAATATGTTGTCTATATTCCAATCTCCTCACTGTCAAAATACTCATCCTCATCATTATCATCATCATCATTATCGCCATTACATCACAAGTCCTGCTATGTTGTGGAATGACTACATTATATGTCAACTGCTTGAGATTACATTACATATAGACAGCTAGTAAGAGAACAGCTGAAAGAAAAAAAACATCTACCAATTTTTTTCCCACCTGGTGTTCAGGGATCGGAGTCCCACATCCCTATCATACCTTCAGGGGATATGGATACCCCAGTTTAAATAGCCTCCCAGCTCCTGATGGTTAGAATCGTGTACGTATGTCTCAAACATACTTTTGTTCAGGTTGACTCTACCGAGTTCGAGCCCCAGCAGTGGTAATTTCTTTCCCTGGTACCACCACACCAAAAGGGCCCCCGGGGTCCACCCTGCCTCTAAAAATGGGTACCAGAGAAATCTGGGAAGGCAAATGTAGCCAGGCGTGATACTGACCACTTCACACTTTCATGTGCCGACGGTCTTGGAAATACGGGCCTAACAACCTGTCCCTAATATGCCTTAATGTCATGGAGACTGGGGTTTTACCTGTGCCTTACCTGCAGAGTTAGAGAAAAGAAAATTGAAAGAGAATAAAAATCTGAAGAAGATATATTCGACATAAATAAACCCTGTACTTTTAACAATATTATGTGACGAAAACTTACGTGACTGACTTGATTGGCGGCCAAAATCAATATGTCTCTACGTTTAAATAATGTACCCGATTTAAGCTTCCACTTGTAACTCTGTAATGAGATTTTTCAATCATTCAGCACTTTAGCTCCACGAGGACCTTTCTTGCGAACTCAGGCCCGTCCCACTGCAACTACGTCAATGATCGAGCTTGGTTTTGGGAACAGATACAATTATACCTGTTGTGCAGACAGATACTAGAAACACGGAGTTTCCATTCAGACAGTTAGAAATCGTCTCCAAGACGACCAGCAGTTCTAAACCCAGTCTATTATCGTCAGTGAGTGCCATGCCTGCCTGAAATGGGACATGACACTACTGTACATGCATAGTATCTTTTATTTTGTTTGTTTTCTGATACTATTCACCGAACTTTTTAGATACATCGCATATATAATACCATCAGTAGAAGTATTGTTTAGTTCTTGCTTATACAGTATAATTTAATATCGCTGCTCACTGGCCGAAATATTCAAACTATTATCTATTCATGCATAGACTGCATTTCAGAGAATGAGAAACATATTATCCAACACATTCTTATCAATGAATGTTAGAAAACGAGTCCTAAAATGCTATATCGAACCTACCTTGTTATATGGAAGTGAAACATGGACAATAGGCAAGTCTGCATAAAAATCATTGGAAGCAGCAGAAATGTGGTTTATTAGAAGAATGTTGCGAATTCCTCTGGACAGCAAAAATAACTAATGAGAAGAGCTGGAGAGACAAAAAAACCTTGTAAAAAATATAAGAGAGAGACAATGTACTTTCATAGGACATGCAATGAGAAGAGGGAGCATTGAAAATATTATAACAACAGGAAAAATAGAAGGAAGTAGATCAAGAGGAAGACCAAGAGAAATGATACTGGACAGTCTGACGGGATGGTGTGAGAGGAGATCACCAATTGAACTGAAGGTCTGCATGAAGGATTGTGTACTCTGGAGAAGCATAATAGCGAACGCCAGTCGGCACGGCACCTGATGATGATGACGATATTTATTCATGATTATATCGCGATTTTGTATATGTACTTATAAATTCATTAATCAACGTATAAAATGATCTTTAATTATCCAATCAACTGCGACGACAGGCCAGTATAAGCTGGATGAATCATCTGTTAATTTCAAATACTGATTCGGAATCAAAACATAATACAGTGAACTGGAAAACACAGCAGGTAGCAGAAATCCTTAAGTGATGATCGGACTAAGAGAACAGAAATCCTAAACTGATGATCTGAATAAGTGAACAGAAATCATAAACTGATGATCTGACTAAGAGAACAGAAATCATAAACTGATGATCTGACTAAGAGAACAGAAATCATAAACTGATGATCTGACTAAGAGAACAGAAATCCTAAAATGATGATCTGACTAAGAGAACAGAAATCCTAAACTGATGATCTGACTAAGAGAACAGAAATCCTAAACTGATGATCTGACTAAGAGAACAGAAATCATAAGCTGATGATATGACTAAGAGAACAGAAATCCTAAACTGATGATCTGACTAAGAGAACAGAAATCATAAACTGATGATATGACTAAGAGAACAGAAATCATAAACTGATGATCTGACTAAGAGAACAGAAATCATAAACTGATGATCTGACTAAGAGAACAGAAATCATAAACTGATGATATGACTAAGAGAACAGAAATCATAAACTGATGATATGACTAAAGAGAACAGAAATCATAAACTGATGACATGACTAAGAGAACAGAAATCCTAAACTGACGATTTGACTACTATCGGCTGTTACTATAGGGTCTCACCGAGAGCTGGTCTTAAACTGAAACGTCAACTGCCACTGGAATGATCTGGAGTTTAATAAACAATATTCCCCTGATTGTGGCTGACCGTATCTGGCCACCGACTGGTCAAACATCCTTGTTTAGATCCTCGCCTTCCCAGGTCGCGTAACACCAAATAATCTGGCCGTAGGTGTCAAGATTTGACTGGACATCAAAAGACATCAGAGGCCTTTGACGTGGTCAGTTAGTGGCTGGAGGCACCAAACCTGGTTCAGTAACACGTGCAGGACTGACTTAAGTCTTCAGCTGTTGGCGTCACCGGGTACGTGTTACAGGAGAGATGTTTGCAGGGGATATCGGGTATATGTTGCAGGAGAGATGTCTGCAGGAGAGGTGTCTGCAGGAGAGATGTCTGCAGGAGAGATGTCTGCAGGAGAGATGTCTGCAGGAGAGATGTCTCCAGGAGAGATGTCTGCAGGAGAGGTGATGACAGGGGATATCGGGTATATGTTGCAGGAGAGATGTCTGCAGGAGAGATGTTTGCAGGGGATATCGGGTATATGTTGCAGGAGAGATGTCTGCAGGAGAGATGTTTGCAGGAGAGGTGATGACAGGGGATATCGGGTATATGTTACAAGAGAGATGTCTGCAGAAGAGATGTTTGCAGGGGATATCGGGTATATGTTACAAGAGAGATGTCTGCAGGAGACATGTCTGCAGGAGAGATGTCTGCAGGAGAGGTGTTTGCAGGGGATATCGGGTATATGTTGCAGGAGAGATGTCTGCAAGAGAGTTTGGAAATATGTTGCAGGAGAGATGTCTACATGAGAGATGTCTGCAGGAGAGATGTCTACAGACTTTGCTGTTGCAGAATATGACAGGTTTGGATATTTTATATCACACTCCCCTCCCCTCCCTCTTTTTAAGAAGTTTTCTCCAAGCAAGGATTCGAGTCAGGAATGTTGGATCAGTGTTCCTAAAACGTAGCCAGGTACTCCCTTGTAGTAGGCTTGTGATAATACAACTATAAACCGGGTACAGTAACCGACGACCTCCAAAAGTTTCGGTATTTTTCTGCTTTTAATCGGTAAATTACGGATAATTGCCGGGTTAACTATCACGGGTGCATACTTTCCCCCTACTTATTTAACTTGTATATCGAAAATATAATGAGAAATGTTAGAGAAGATGTAGACATAGAATTTTACGATGCTATAAGAATTGGAGGTTATGAAATACCAGAGATTAGATATTCTGATGACACAGTATTACTGTCCACAACACAAAAAGGAGTTTTAAAAAACTAATTATGTCAGTCCATAAGAATATGTTAATGCAAAGAAAACTAAATTGATGACAGCTGAGAAAACAAAAAAGGCAGCCGAAATATATATCAGTGAGGAAAAACTGGAAGAGGTGGAGAGTTTTGAATATCTTGGATCATTACTAACTAATAATGGAGATACAATGAGGGAAATTAAAGGAGGGCATCTATCACTCTACAAAAAAAAAGTCAAAACAACTAAAGAATCTGTGGAGAGGAACAGACAGAACTGCAAAAACAAGATTTTTAAAGTCATACATCTTTCCCATGGCAACATATGCCTGTGAGACCTGGACACTTAACAAAACAGCTAAGAAACACATAAATGCCTTTGAATGTAAATATTACAGAAGAGTTCCTCAAATATCATGTAATAAAGGTAAATAGAGGTTATGGTACAGTTTTACTCGGCGGCAGAAGGAGTTAAGAAAAAACAAATAGCAGAACGTATGAGAGTAATTTGATAATGGTTAAATGAAAAACCATACACCATCGAATATTTCGGCATGAGCCTTTCTCAAGGATTACATACACAAACACGACAACATATAACTAAAATAACATGCAAATGAAAACCATCCTCCTAGAAAGTTTATATAGGTGGTGCACTCAACCAGGCTGTGTCCTGTCCATTCTCGTATGTTATCTTCTCATCTACATCTCGGTAGTTTTTCGTCTAGTATTTCCTTCTAGCATGGTCTTCGGCATATTGTTATGTCTTTTGTTTTGTACTTTTAATTTCGAAAATTCAAATATTTGATTAGAAACTAACAGGAAATGAAACGCTGATGGCAAAAAGAGAAAGGATGACAGAGAACAGGAATATAACACGAGCGTGGGTAGCAGTGTTTCAGGGTATTTTCAACATGAGGCAGACCCAAATTAAAGACCCACTTCGCCGGGGTCCAAGATGGCTCTTGACGACGACGATGACGAGCAGCCATATTTGTCATCGTGCCTTCACGGAAAGTACCCAGATATAGCTGCGGGTATTGATTTGGAATCATCTCTCTCCGAAACTGACGTCCCATCACGAGAATCCATTCTAATTCAGGAGGAAAGCAGAAGAAATGTCAGACTGTCGATAGAGTAACCACAGTGTTTTCACAAGGAGAACAATGTTCTTTCACGATCTCTCTTGAGGGGGGGAACTGTTTAAAAATTACTTATGATTTATGTTGTTAAACTTTTCAACAATATGTGTATATATAACCGATCGGGGAGGTTGAAAATTTCGCAATGACTAGACCTGGTTCTGACAACTGCAGTCGAAATATGTAAATCAATGCGGTAATGAGTCTTCAAGTAGAAGGTAATTGTCATCTTCTTCGCCCATGTCATATTTAAAACATCTCTCCCAGTTTTTTTTTTCTTTTAAGTCAATTTTTATGTACGTCTTATATATGTGTATTATTTTTTAAATGTGATCTGTTTGTAACTTCGGCAGGGAAGATCTTTGGCGGGTCACAGCATATTTCTTGTAGGCTTACAGACTTATAATCTCAGGACACACAAACAATAGTACAACAAACTCAGCGGCCATGTCTTTTGAGAGCGGAAATAACGCGATGCCTATATTTAGTTTACACAGTAATTAAAACTGTTAATCTAAAAAGAAACGGAATAAAACCATATAGACGTAGATATTTTATGCGCAATTTGTGCACAAAATCATTTACATTGTTGCTCGAAGGATTACAGTCAACTTTTATTTTCTTTTACTGTATGGCACCAAACGGAGTATGTGGGGAACAAATCTTACATTTTAGCTCTCTTTGAGGGAAGAATTTTAAGAAGTAGACCTTTGAACAGTTTCCTGCACTATAGAAAACACATAGATTTCTATCTCGTTACACCGAACTACAGGACCATGACAGCATAGATATCAAACTACAAGACTGTAAGATGGGCAGAAAGAAAAACAGACTAGTAAACCTAAGTTTGTTGGCAACAACAGAAGCGTAGGAATAAAAATGGGCCAGGGACTGGTCAGTACCAGAGGTGCGCAACTCTGAGAAAATCAGTCCGATTGACCCAATATATAAAGAAAATGTTAGAGAAGTCTGGTCGGTCGGGATTTGTACGTTGAGCACGTGGGAAGGTGATAACGGATCGGAAAAGGCCATGTTTTCATTTAAGCACGAATGAGTATGTTTATTTCGTCGATGGAAAAAATATATATGTTTTAGGTTAGTATTAGTTATTATCCTGTGGTGTGGAGGCGTGCAAGCTGTGTGTCGATTCCTCCGATTCACCCCGACTCACTCAGGCATGATTGTGGTAGATAAAAATAGTACATGAAAAAATCGTAGTTCCGTTATAAAATTTGCGTATGTTCTATGTGAGACTTTTGATATTTCTTAATATCCAATGATAGTTTGTTAGTACACATAAATGTATGTCACTGAATTTATTTTATGTACGGCCTTTATTTCGCAATATCATTTTTCTTACCAATACTTCATTTTGTTATCATCAGAGCATTCAATCATTTTAAGTATGATAATTTGAGATTGTACATGGGACGATTTTGTTGCAAATCATGCTAACTCACAGTGCGTAAGATGTTATAGTTATTTCAGTTCTTCCATTATTGGTATCCTATGAAGGAATCAAAATATTGAAAGAAATTGATTTGATTATGTTAATAACAATATAAACTGATGATCAACTGATGAAGAATCTTACTCGTGTTTTTTTTCCTTCTTTGTTGTAATATTGTGATGTGCAGGAATGAATGAGACATAAGGCAGAGTGAAGAATAGATCACAGGCCAGATACAGTTGATCGAGAACATATAACAACATACAAACATTACTCTCCTATATCATTAACATACAAACAGTATAAATACAAGTATAAATAGAAAATATGTACATTTAATTGTATTATTTCCCCACAGGACCACAACAGCATTAATATCAAACTACGGGACAACAACAGTACAAACACCTAACTATAGGATCACAGTAGCATAAACATCTAACTACAGGTTCACAATAGCAGAAACACCTAATTACAGGATCACAACAGCATAAACACCAAACTACAGGGCCATAACAGCACAAATACCAAAATACAGGACCACAACAACATAAACACCAAATTACAGGACCACAGCAGCAATAACAACAAACTACGGGACCACAACAGCATAAACACCATACAAGACCACAACAGCATAAACACCAAACTACAGAACCACAACAGCATGTTACAAAGTGTAGATTTGTCTATAGAAAGACAAACAAATCACTGCAGATTGAACTGTATGGAAAAGTAATTCAGAGTGAAAGAACACTTGAAGGAATCGTTGATTCGCTGTTTCTCGGAAGAAGCGACTATGAAAAAAAGGGGCAGGTTTCAGCAAGGTAATGTGATAGAGTGCGGTGCTGTATGCTTGGTTTATAATAAACAGGAGACAAAGCCGTTCACGCAAGATAAAAAGAAGCAACAACAAACAAACAAAAATGGAAAAAAAGAACGTGTGCATCGCATTTATCCTCTTGACCGTTAAAAGACTCGAAGAAGCTGAGCAGAAATTGTGTTGTTCTATCGCGGCTGGGCGGGGCATCGCCCTATGGGAGTCTGTGGTTCGAGTCACGGTCAGTCTCTTCCTATTTTCATTTTTCTATCTCTCATATGTAAATTATTATTATTATTATGATTATGATTATTATTATTATTATTATTATTGTGTGTAATAATAGGTAGGTTGGCTAGTAAAGAGGATTAAACACAGAAAACTTAAATATTTTGGATACATTGAACGTCATGACATTTTAGAAAAGACCCTCTTGGCAGGGTACATACTGGGAAAAGCAAAGAGAGGAAGACCAAGGCGAAGATGGCTGCAAGACATCGTTGATAATCTGCAAATGAATGTATCAGCAGCAGGGCACCTTGCTCACAACCGAGAGGCCTACAGGAGAGCTGTTAGGAAGGTAAAGTTCCGCAAGGGACATGCAAATGACTGACTGGCTGACTGAGGAGAGACTCGGAAATCACTCTTGTCCTTCTTGAGCGGTCCTTGCTGTTTTCCATCAGATCAGATGCTTTTCTCTTTTCCATGCCACAAGGTCAACCCTCTGAAGTATTTCTCGTTTAACAAATCTCTCTCCATTTTTCGCTTTGAATTTTCCAGTCATTACTGTGGTCCAAGCTGGTTTTAGACAAGGAAGAGTAGGAAGAGATCACAGATCCAATATAAGATTAATAATAGAGAAATGCGGAGAGTTTAATGTGGCCCTATATTTATCTTTTATAGACTATTACAAGGCATTTGACTGTGCATAACACCAGAATGGAAAAACATGAGATTTAAAACACATTTGATACAATTAATATCACTGCTGTAACTAAGCCAACTGGCACCAGCAAGAATGAATGGTGAAACAACAACTTGGTAAGACTTAAACAAAGGGTCTTACTTATTTAAATTGTATACTGAAAATATAGTGAGTAATTTTGAACAAAATGTAGACAAAGATATTACGATGCCATAAAAATTCGAGGTTATGAAATACCAGAGATTAGATAAGCTGATGACACAGCTTTACTGTCCACAACACAAAAAGGAAGGGAAAAATTAATTATATCAGTCCGTAAGAACAGCGAAGAGCAAAACCTCTATTTTAATGCTAAGAAAAAACTAAACTGATGACAACTGACAAAACAAACAAGGCAGCTGATATATGTATCAGTGAGGAAAAATTGGAAGAAGTGGAGAGTTTTGAATATCTTGGAGCATTACTAACTAATAATGGAGATAAAATGAGGGAAATTAAACGGTGAACACCTATTGCTCTTCAAAAACTAAAACAACTAAAGAAGCCGTGGGGAGGAACAGACAGAACTACAAAAATACGATTTTTAAAGGCATACATCTTTCCCATCACAACATATGCCTGTGAGACTTGGACACTTAACAAAACAGCTGAGAAACACATACATGCCTTTGAATGTAAATGCTACAGAAGACTCCTTCAAATATCATGGACACAAGAAAAAGAACAAATATATCCATACTACGAGAACTTAATACTGAAGAAGGTTGGCTAGTAAAGGAGATTACATAGAGAAAACTTAAATATTTTGGACATATTAAGTGTCATAACAATTTAGAGAAGACCGTCTTGAAAGGGTACACAGTGGGAAAAAGAAAGAGAGGAAGACCAAGGCGAAGATGGCTGCAAGACATCATTGATGATCTGCAACAGGCCATCTTTCTTACAACAGAGAGGCCTACAGGAGAGCTGTTAGGAAGGCAAAGTTCCGCAAGGGACATTCAAATGAGTGATTGACTAGGTTTTTCAGATTCTGTCTTCTCATGATCTGTCCAAGAACTGTCTATTTTTCTGATCATTTGAACTAGTTTTCGTTGTTCTGAAACTTCTCCCAGGGCCTCTTCATTTCATTTCTTTTTCTGTCTGTCCAGGGTATGTTCTACATCTTTCTTCTGCTGTATAAGAAGTAAGAACAGCTTTATTACTTAACGAGGGCACAATTGTGACGGTTCGGATTGAGCCTGATTTCATTCAACAACACGCTGTAAGAAAGACGGAGAATGAGTACTTATGGGAACAGTAATTAAGTAATTAAAATTCTTCCAATTCTACAAACCCACTGTGACCCCCAACCCTAATTTTTAAGAATATCTGACCCCAACCATCCCCGGTTCCCCGATCCTTGTTAGCCAACAGTTCAACCTACAGATATCATGTCTACTCTGCTTTCTCATCATCTCTCATGCTAAAAAATACAAAACAAATTTCTCAGTGTGTAAAAAAGAGAACTAACAAAATAAGCTTATTACGGCATCATCAAGACACTCGTCATGAACACACAGATTACCAATAACGGTTCAGATCACATTCCACGTAAAGGACCACAGAATATACATATATATATATATATATATATATATTATTCTTATCTTATTTCTTATATCCTTCCCGTGCCGTTATATGTCACATAGGGCTCGCAAAGTAGTTTGCCAATTTTTTCCTGTCTTCGGCGAGTCTTTCAACCTCATCAAGGGATTTTATGCCTGTTAATTTGGCCTCTCTTAACAATGTCCTCTTCAGAGTTTCAAGCGGTCTGCCTCTTTTTCTTTGGCCTGTTGTGTTCCACTTGATAGCTTGTTTTGGGATTCTCTGATCATTTCTTCTCATCAAGTGACTAACATATGTCCATCTCCTTTTTCTGATCACCCATGAGACTGGTTGTTGTTCAGTCATCTGTCTTATCTCTGCATTGTTCTTAAATTCGTTCCACTTGATGCCGAGTATTTTCCTTAGGCATTCGTTTTCAAAAGAGTCAAATTTCTTGTCTATTTCTTTAGTTGTTTTCCAGCTTTCGCATGCATAAATGAGGGTGGATATTACATTTGAATTGAATAGTCTTAACATGGTTTTTGTGGTTATAACTTTTGAATTCCATATGTTCTCAAGAGTCTTGAAGATCAGTGCTGCTTTTGCAATTCTGATTCTAACTTCCTTTATAGTGTCACCATCCTGGTCTATGTAGCTGCCAGGGTATGCAGATTGATTGACTTCTTCAATATCTGTCCCTTCTATGTGTATTTTTCCATTTTGATTAAGGGGAATTTTCATTATTTTTGTTTTGTCCTTGTTAATTTCAAATCCTATTTTGCTATTTTATTTCTATTATATATATGTATAATAGAAAACAATGGCGTAGCAGTGCATCACTGCGTCCTTATGCCTGCAGAAAACGAATCATGCCACGGACCTTGCAGTTGGCGGGAATGGCGATTACAGGGTTCATGTTTGCCGGATGGCTACTCGTGCACCACAACTGAACAAAATGGACTGTGGGCTGGCAGCTGACGAGATAATACTTTATACTGGACGATAAAATGTCGTTTCAGTATGGCTACTACTTTATTTTAACGAATCAATCTTTGGAATATATATATATATATATATATATATATATATATATATATATATATATATATATACATTATTTAGACTTTACAATATAATTAGAATTTCCGAGTTATAATTTGTAGGAAAACCCAACGGATTCTTAACTGCCACCTACCATTTAGATTAACAAACAGATAATCTATTGAAGGAAGCTACACATACAGCATAATCAGATCTTTTAAAATGAAAGAGTCTTCAGTAAATGTCGACACATCAGAGAGTAAGTGTGTGAAAGCTTTTCTTTATCAAAATTTTCAGATGAAAAAGTTTTGTGGAAGACAGTCTTTTTTTGTGTGTGTGAAACAAAACAGCGATAAGAGCTTTATTTCCGCACAGATACTCCACTGGAGACTTCTCGAGTGCTTTTGTTCGGTTAAAGCACTCGAGATTCAGTAATAATTTAGCATTTGACTTCCACTGTTGTCTTCTTTTGTAAGTGACTGGGAAGAAAAAAAGAACAGGCAGAAAGTAACGTTTCTACTCTTTTGTGTCGACAAGGAAGTAGAATCTTAGTTTATGTTATATTTAACACGACCAAGAATGGTTAACTGTATGTATAAACACGTGATGATACAGTCATCAACATAAACTATATCCATACTTTCTTACTAGACTTACAAAAGGTTAAGTCTACATTTTTCATCTATTTTTTCATGTTTTTTTTTGTTGTTGTGATGTTTTTATACGTGATCCTTGAAAAACGATTTTGCTGAAATATTGCATTGTTGAATATTCTTCACTGGTATGTGCTATTCTTGCTTTTCTGCTATTGTTGTTTCCACCCACTTTCCTTACTCTTTCTATCTTTTTTGTGTGTGTGAAACTGAACCATACACCTCTATCTATCTTTATTACTATAACTATACACCTCTCTATCTTTATTACTATAACTATACACGTCTATCTATCTTTATTACTAGAATCATACACTTCTATTTACTTTTATTACTAGAACCCCACACTTCTATCTATCTTTATTACTAGAATCATACACCTCTATCTACCTTCTTTATTGGAACTAGTTTTACCGGAGTCGTCATTTCTCTTATTCAGGACACCAAAGGCAGTGAGGCTAAATGCTGGCATCCCTGCCTGAAATTCTGTAGTGGCCCAGGTATGTGACGGTACTAACACTTCACAACCCTGCAAGACGCAAATGGCATGGGATATATCGGGAATAATATATATATATATATATTACATAATATATAGTATGATATGAACAATATATTGTCCTTATAAGTAAAATACAATTGTTCATTTCATAAGTTTGAAATATACGTATACTATCCGTTGTATATCCTGTAGCATTTGCGTCTTCTAGAGTTGTGAAGTGTCAGTGCCTTTATATTCCTAGGCCACTACAGAATTTGAGTTAGGGATGCTAGCACATTGATATAGTGTCCTTGTAAGTAAAATAAAAAAGATAAACAAGAATTGCAGATCTTTGAGAACAAGATCCTAAGAAGAATCGTTTGGCCAATAAAGGATACCAACAGTTGAGAATGGAGAGCTAGAAAGAACACTGAACTGAACAGCTTATTTAAATCCAAACGAATTATAAATGTCTTGAAACTGAACAGACTACGCTGGCTGGGGCATATAGAAAGAATGGACGAAAACAGACTAACGAAAATGATGTATGCACAAGAGATGAGGGAAACAAGACGAAGGGGTAGACAAAGACAGAGAATAAAAGACAATATAGAAGAGGATATAAAAGCAATTGGTGTCATCAACGGTAAAGAGAAGATGAGGAATAAAGAGCCTCAATAAAGAGCAGCAATGAGCCTCACTGGCTCGGAAAGGCGAAGAAGAAGAAAGAAGAAGAAGAAGAAAGAAGAAGAAGAAGAAGAAGAAAGAAGAAGAAGAAAGAAGAAGAAGAAGAAGGTTAAGATAGACTGAAGAAAAATAAAATCTATCTGAGCAAATAGTTTTGAAAATAGAGGCAATATACGCGATTAAAGGCGCAAACTATTAGAATAATTACATAGAAGCTTTCCTCTGTTTGAAGCCATGCTACATAATGACTGATAAAACTCTAAATGAGTTTCGACAAAACACTTGTTTCTGTGCGTTATGAAATAATTTTGATTCGTATTAAACCGTGGATTACTGCATTACCACTATATTAAAGAGCATGAAACAACTGATAAACAACCAGAACTGTGCACATAAATAAACAAAAAAAAACAAAAGAAAAGAAATTCTAATAAACGATGGTTCTCAAACGTGAGGCAGCGAACCCGCCGGAAGGAAATTCCAAGGGAAGGCATATTTTGTTTTTCAAGTGAGGAATAATTACGTAGGATTTTTTTCCCCACTGAAGGACGGTGTATAGTTGCGAAAATCCTCTCCAGATTCTGGAGCAGCCCTGGTTGAAAAAAAGGGGGTGGGAGTGGATGGTGGGGGAGTGGAATCTGGTAATTTGAAAAAAAAACCCCCATTGTGATGGGGAATCAATTAAACAAGCAGAATTGCTTATCACGGATCGGTACAATGATACATGCAGACTACAAACGCACATTTCATACCAAGAAAGGTCCAATTTTGAATCATCTAAATTGAGCGGTAAATAACAGAGAATGAAAATCCATAACAGCCTAAAGATAGGCCAAGCCCAAGTCTGAGTATAGCGAAAGTATCTTGAGAGTTCTGAAAACTTATGGCAAACATGTGTTTTCTACAGCAGTGTTCTCTATAGCAGTGTTTTCTACAGCAGTGTTTTTATACAGCAGTGTTCTCTACAGCAGTGTTCTATACAGTAGTGTTTTCTACAGCAGTGCTTTTCTACAGCAGTGTTTTTCTACAGCAGTGTTCTCTACAGCAGTGTTTTCTACAGCAGTGTTTTTCTACAGCAGTGTTCTCTACAGCAGTGTTCTCTACAGCAGTGTATTTCTACAGCAGTGTTTTTCTATAGCAGTGTTTTTCTACAGCAGTGTTCTCTACAGCAGTGTTCTCTACAGCAGTGTTTTTCTATAGCAGTGTTTTTCTACAGCAGTGTTCTCTACAGCAGTGTTTTCTACAGCAGTGTTTTTCTACAGCAGTGTTCTCTACAGCAGTGTTCTCTACAGCAGTGTTTTTCTACAGCAGTGTTCTCTACAGCAGTGTTCTCTACAGCAGTGTTTTTCTACAGCAGTGTTTTTCTATAGCAGTGTTTTTCTACAGCAGTGTTCTCTACAGCAGTGTTCTCTACAGCAGTGTTTTTCTATAGCAGTGTTTTTCTACAGCAGTGTTCTCTACAGCAGTGTTTTCTACAGCAGTGTTTTTCTGCAGCAGTGTTCTCTACAGCAGTGTTCTCTACAGCAGTGTTTTTCTACAGCAGTGTTCTCTACAGCAGTGTTCTCTACAGCAGTGTTTTTTTTACAGCAGTGTTTTTCTAAAGTATCTTTTAGTCACGGATCCCCTTATCACCCCCACCCCCCGAGAACAGACAGATGTAGATCACTCTTAGAAATTCAGAATTCAGAATCCGGCAACAACACATTCAGGAGAGTACCATACACACTCCATCGGTGAAGCGTCTGTCTACTAATGGTATCCGTCTATCTGTCCGTGCCATCCATCCATCCATACATCCACCCATCTGTGCCTCCATCCAACCATCCGTGCTTCCATCCATCCATTCATCCATCCATCCATCCACCCACTCATCCAACCATTCATCCATCCATCCAACTATTCATCCACCCATAATAAAATATGAAGCTATTTTACATCAAGTGAAAGCGCCAAGTCCACTAATTGAATCCCATGTATTAAGTTAAAGTTGTATTTCTGACTAAATAAATGAGGACGTAGTTGTTTTGTTATTTCACATTTTGTTCATGCCCCGTGTGTACTTAGTGCACTTCACGTGAAGTGAATGATTGGGAAGAGTGAATGATTGGGAAGAGTGAATGATGAGAGAAGAGGGATAGAATGCCAGACAGGCCTGCTAGCCCAGTTTTTCTTCTTTATAAAATAAAGCTTGTTCGTGTGATTCTTCTCTTCAACGTCATCATCATCATCATCATCATCGTCGTCATCTTGTTGTTATTGTTCTTCCTCTTCTTCTTCTTTTTAAAGCCAGACTTTTTTTCTGTATCTAATTGAGCTAGATTAGTTGTCCCCTTCAGTCGCCTGCTTTCCTCAATGCATTGTATTGCCTGACGATTGGTAGGTGTTTACAGAATAGATGCAGCAACTCTATATTCTCAAGTTGCCTAATGACTAGTACGTGTTTACAGAATAGATGCAGCAACTCTATAGTCTTAAGTTGCCTAATGACTAGTACGTGTTTACAGAATAGATGCAGCAACTCTATAGTTTTAAGTTGCCTAATGACTAGTACGTATTTACAGAATAGATACAGCAACTCTATTAATTACTTTATGTGTCTAGTTGACTATATTGAATGGGTCAGACCGTGGCATTAATTTCATAGCATGTACTTATATCCTAATGTGTACTTATATGATACACTTATATATCATATGTACTTATATTATTTACTTATATATCATATCTGCTTATATAGCATATATAATTATATCCTTATATGTACTTACATCATTTCTGCATGCGAGGGCTGGAGAACAACTGGGGAAATGGACAACAGATTGGACTCTCTTGAAAACAGATGCCTAGGGAGGATGTTCAATGTGGAGTGGAACGAGTTCAGGAGCAGCTCAAAGATGAGGCAGATGGATGGACAACAACCTGCGTCACTGGTGGTCAGAGAGAGAGAAGACGGACATGTGTCGGTCACGTGGTGAGAGGAGACAGTCGGAGAATCCCAGGGCAAGCTATGCAGTGGAACACAGCGGGCCGAGCTGAAGGAGGTCGACCACGTGAAACTCTAAAGAGAGCATTGTTAAGAGAGGACATATTACTGGGCATAAAAATCCCTTGATGAGAAAATCTCGCTGAAAACAGGAAAACTTGGCGAACTACCATGCGAGCCCTGTGTGACGTTTAACGGCACGGGAAGCATGTAAGGTGTAAAATGTAAGACTTATATCCTTTATACAACTAAGTGATGATCTGGGTGCCCAAGACCTTTCAAAACTAGAATGAGTTCGTTCGTTCGGCTGTTCGCCTCTCTGCCTGTCTATCTTTACATTACTATAGATTCTTACTGCTAGCACTGGATGTAAATGATTTCGTACTGAATTCTCCTACTGCCTGGTAGTTTGGTAGATATTCATTAATATGCAAGACCGGTAGGGTAACTTAGATGATACATGTATGTAGTTATATCCTGTATAGCGCGTGTGGATAAGAGTGAAACGTGACAGGTTTGTTATTTCACTTTTAAGTCATGTTTGGTACGTGCATAACGTATTTGTACTAAGTTACGTAGAATGTCTGGAACTGGGAGAAAGCTGTATCACAAAGGGCAGAATGTCAGACGGGCCTGGGTGCCCATTTCTTTACCCTGTGCAAACAAAGTTCAGTCAGTCTCTCGCTCTCTCTCACTCGCTCTCTCTCGTTATATCTCGCTCTCTCTCTCTCACTATATCTCGCACTCTCCATCGCTCTCTCTCCATCGCTCTCTCTCACTATATTTCGCTCTCTCCATCGCTCTCTCTCTCACAATATCTCGCTCTCTCTCTCGCTATATCTCGCTCTCTCTCATTATATCTTGCTCTCTCTCTCACTATATCTCGCTCTCTCTCGCTCTCTCTCACTATATCTCGCTCTTTCCATCGCTCTCTCCATTGCTCTCTCTCAATAGATCTCGCTCTCTCCTTCGCTCTCTCTCTCGCTATATCTTGCTATATCTCCCTCGCTCTCTCTCACTCTCTCTCGCTCTATCCCTCTCTCGCTTTCTCTTGCACTCTCTCTCTCACTCTCTCTGCCTCTTTTCAGCTGTACACTCCCTCAAGATACAATGCTGAGCATTCATTATGTTTCTCTCTCTCTCTCCCTGACTTCATCCCTTCATCTTTTCACTGCCACGTTCTCTGTGTAAAATACAAACAGTTTCTGTGAGTATAGATAACAAGTAAAAAGTAAAATCCCTGTTTCCTTGCCACTAAGGCATATTAGGGATACGGTGTTCGGCCCGTATTTCCAAGAAAGTGTGATGTGGACAGTACCACGACTGACCGCATTTACCTTCCCAGATTTCTCTGGTACCCATTTTTATAGTCTGGGTGGACTCCAGGGCCTTTTTTTCTTTTTTGGTGTTGTGGTACAAAAAACTATCCCCACCGCTGGGACTTGAACCCAGCACCACCAGATTATAAGACAGAGCCCCTAACCACTCAATTAGAATCAACTCTTCAGGTCGAGTTAAACAATCTAATTAGATGGAGCAACAACTATGGCATGATTATAATTACTGATAAAACAAATTCAGTGTTCGTAAGAACAAGGCAGAAACTACAAAACGCAACAGAAACAACACTTCGGCTCAGCACGGAATCATCACAGATAGAAAACCTTAGCGACGAAGTCATCACAGATAGAAAACCTTAGCGAGCACAAAACACTAGGTCTTATTATTGACCAACATCTGACCTGGAACTCTCATGTACAAGGCCTAACAAAACTCATCGCACAAAAAGTATATCAGTTAGCCAAAATTAAGCACTTCATCGATCAAGACACAAGGAAGACATACTACATATCACATATACAAACACATTTAGACTGCTACTCAACAATCTGGGATGGTTGCTCGGTGTCAAATACATAGAGACTTTGCTCACTCCAAAAGCGAGCAGTAAAGCTTATTAGTGACAAAGATCAAGCACAAACAACTAACCAGCACAAACGTATCAAAATAATGCCTCATAAGAACAGGTTCCTCTTCAACAAAGCCAAGTTTGTTCATCAAATTCTTTCACGGCATTCCCCGCCTTATCTATGGAACCTGTTTAAATTTAGCCCAAAGTGCAGCCAACGCTTGAACAACATATGTTTTCCTAAACCTAGACTTGATCTTTACAAGAAAAGCTTTAGTTATTCTGCTGCTCATCTTCGGAATATCCTCTCATCCTGTATACAAAATATAAATTATACTCTTTCCTACAACTACAAACTTTCCCAATATCTATTTGATGTCGACTACATGCCTCCATGAATCATGAAACTTATAATAGTTATCTTAGACTGCTCTTACAGACACCGAATACAGTTAATTGTTTATTATGAATAGTCCTGAAATTTTAGTAGATAGTCATTTATATATGTATTTAGTTACTTCTGTACTGAGTGAATGGATAAGAGCGAAACCTAAATGTTATATTTTATTTTATGTCTCTCAGCTTCAATGTTAATTATATTTGTTACATGAACAGCATATTTGTAGAAAGTCTAGAATAGGGTGAAAGATGTATAATAAAGGGCAGAATGTCAGACGGGCCTGCGTGCCCAATTCTTAACCTTTTTGAAATAAAGATCAATCAGTCAATCAATCAATCAATCAATCAGCCAGGCCAAATTATGTGAGTATATAAGCTATAAATACATACATACATATATATATATATATATATATATATAAACACACAAGAACGCTGTAGTGACGCTGTAATATTTCTTCGCATATCGCCCTGTATGTATTTGTTTGAAAATAGTTTAAGCATAAACGTTATAAATATATGCTCTCCTAAACGTTAAAAATGTGTGCTCCCCTAAACGTTAAAAATGTGTGCTTCCCTGAATGTTACAAATGTATGTTCTCTTAAATGTTACAAATGTGTGTTTTCCTAAACGTTACAAATGTGTGTTCTCCTAAACGTTACAAATGTGTGTTATCCTAAACGTTACGAATGTATGTTCTCCTAAATGTTACAAATGTGTGCTTTCCAAAACGTTACATATATGTGTTCTCCTAAATGTTACACATGTACGTTCTCCTAAACGTTACAAATGTGTGCTCTCCTAAATGTTACAAATGTGTGCTCTCCTAAATGTTACAAATGTGTGCTCTCCTAAATGTTACAAATGTGTGCTCTCCTAAATGTTACAAATGAGTGCTCTTCTAAATGTTACAAATGTGTTCTCCCCTAAATGATACAAATGTGTGCTCTCCTAAATGTTACAAATGAGTGCTCTTCTAAATGTTACAAATGTGTTCTCCCCTAAATGTTACAAATGTGTGCTCTCCTAAATGTTACAAATGAGTGCTCTCCTAAACGTTACAAATGTGTTCTCCCCTAAATGATACAAATGTGTGCTCCCCTAAACGCTGCAAATGTCTGCTTCGTTCACGAATAAATCTTGTTCTATCTTTTAACAATAGATCTAATTATAAATTCTCTTAGATCATCTTTCCTCTTGTTTTTCAATCTTGGCCTTGGACTAGTCACACGTGAACAACTTCGTACATTAAAACAGCGGTTATTTAACATGTCTCAGGCGACGATAACAGCTCTGAATGAGGATGAAGATAATTGGAGACATACAATAACAAACGTCAGAAAAAAGGGACAATACAAATTCTTAGCTCACGTACAACAGCGAGGCAAGCTAGAATAAAGTGTGACAACAGGAAAGATAGAAGGCAAAAGAGATCGAAGTAGAGAGAGAGAGAGGGGGAGAAGAGAGAGGGAGAGAGAAGGAGAGAGATGGGAGAGAGAGGGAGGGAGAGAGAGAGGGAGGGAGGGAGAGAGAGGGGGAGAAGGAGATAGAGAGAGGGAGAGAGAAAGGGAGAGAGAGGGAAAAAGAGAGGGAGAAGGAGATAGAGAGAGGGAGGGAGAGAGAGAGGGAGAGAGAGAGTGAGAGAGATAGATATAGGGAGAACCGTGGATGGAGTAACTAGTTGACAAAGAACACCACCACATCTTACAACCAGCACTCAGAGCAAGAAATTCTGGTAAAGCATGACAGCCAAGGCCAGCCGGCAACAGATGGATAGACTACGATACCTGGGTCTATCGCTAGGAGAGACTATAGTGACATAGATAGACTATGATACCTGGGTCTATCGCTAGGAGAGACCATAGTGACATAGATAGACTATGATACCTGGGTCTATCGCTAGGAGAGACCATAGTGACATAGATAGACTATGATACCTGGGTCTATCGCTAGGAGAGACCATAGTGACATAGATAGACTATGATACCTGGGTCTATCGCTAGGAGAGACCATAGTGACATAGATAGACTATGATACCTGGGTCTATCGCTAGGAGAGACCATAGTGACATAGATAGACTATGATACCTGGGTCTATTGCTACGAGAGACCATAGTCACATAGACAGACTAAGATAAATGGGTCAGATGACGTTAAAGACATAAATAGACTTCGATAAATGGGTCAGATGATATCAAAGATATAAACTACGATACCTGGGTCAGATGACACCAAAGACATGGACTACGATACCTGGGTCAGACGACACCAAAGACATAGACTACGATACCTGGCTCAGATGACACCAAAGACAACGATACCTGGCTCAGATGACACCAAAGACAACGATACCTGGCTCAGATGACATCAAAAAGACGTCACACGGCCTTTGTTTAACAGTGACTGTAGACCCCTTCTGTCTGTACTTGACCTAACTTACCTAAAAGTGGGAGGTTACTAGCAGATCAAATTATATGACAAAATGTGCTTTCTACAAAAGAACCCCATGGAACGCGTATTACCATCGAGACACCCAGAGAAACACAAAGAACTACTGAACAGAAAAAAAAGCCCTCTAAATGTTCTAACAAACGTGAAGCCTCAAAAAAAGAGCTGGTTTTTATATGGCGCAATCATCGTGACAGACTTGTTGACAGAGATTGTTTCCCTTGTTCTGAACAGCCTGGTCTTAAACTTCACCGTAAGACATGGCGAAAAGATGATTGAAAAATAAAAATAGAAACTGTCGGGGTCACATTGTTGGTTGTCGCAAAATGCATCTCCCGTGATGTCTTATCAGACGAGGACAGATTTCATCAACGGAAAGTCGTAAATCGAATAACCAGAAAACAACAACAATAAAAAATTTAGACAGACAGACAGACAGACAGACAGATAGATAGATAGATAGATAGATAGATAGATAGATAGATAGATAGATAGATAGATAGATAGATAGATAGATAGACAGAAGGATGGATGGATGGATGGATGGATGGATGGATGGATGGATGGATAGATGGATAGATAGATAGAAGGATGGATAGATAGATAGATAGATAGATAGATAGATAGATAGATAGATAGATAGATAGATAGATAGATAGATAGAAGGATGGATGGATGGATGGATGGCTGGCTGGATGGATGGATGGATGGATGGATGGATAGATAGATAGATAGATAGATAGATAGATAGATAGATAGATAGATAGATAGATAGATAGATATAGATAGATAGATCTGGGAATGAATTAAACAATTTAATCTCTATTAATCACACTTACAATTTCTACCCACAAATTAACTACATAGTAATAGCAATTTTACGTCATTCTTTGAAGTCAATTAATTTTGTTCTACAAACTCTTAGAAATAGCTCAGCGTTATCATAACATGCACTAAAACAGTTTTATAATCGCCTGCATTCATACCTCAAGTTATTTCATGTAGTTTTAATAACAATTGTATGTAACTTACATAAATTAAGAAACAATGAAAAACTAATCGGTCAACAGCTAAAAGTAACTTGACTTTTTTTTTATCTGAACCACATCAAATATTGTCTTTATTAAAATGATGTGAAATTTAAAAAAAATAGTTTATTCTCTGCCGGTTATTTATTCATGCAAATTGTTTAAGCAGACAAATATATTCACGTCGGTCGGTTCAAGAGATGCTCTCTCTATATTGTATTCAATGTCCAGATGTAGAAAACAAACCTTCACAAGAGACAGCGGGGGCCTGGGGATGCTAAATATCTTCTAGCTGACTTAACCAGAACTGGGTTTCTGTCCTCTTGTAGTTTTTCTTTAAGCCAGAACTGGGCATTTGTCCTTCTGTAGTTTTTTTTTAGCCAGAACTGGGCATTTGTCCTTCTGTATTGTTTTTTTTAGCCAGAACTGGGTATTTGTCCTTCTGTATTTTTTTATAGCAAAAACTAGATATTTGTCTTCTGTAGTTTTTTTAAAGCCAAAACTAGGTATTTGTCCTCCTGTATTGTTTTTTTTTGTTGCCAGAAATGGGTATTTGTCCTTCTGTAGTTTTTGTTTTAGCCAAAACTAGATATTTGTCTCTTATAGTTTTTTTTTAGCCAGAAATAGGTATTTATCCTCCTGTATTGTTTTTTTTAGCCAGAACTGGGTATTTGTCTTTCTGCAGTTTTTTGTTTTTGTTTTGTTTTGTTTACCGAGAACTGGGTATGTGTCTCCTGTAGTTTGTTTTTTTGTTGGTGAAGGAGATTGTTTCCCTTGTTCTGAACAGCCTGGTCTTAAACTTCACCGCAAGACATGGCGAAAAGATGATTGAAAAATAAAAATAGAAACTGTCGGGGTCACATTGTTGGTTGTCGCAAAATGCATCTCCCGTGATGTCTTATCAGACAAGGACAGATTTCATCAACACAACGTTGTAAGAACTGGGTATTTGTCCTCCAGTAGTTTGTTTCTTTTTTTATCAGAACTGGCTATTTGTCATCCTGTAGGTTTTTTTTAGCCAGAACTGGGTAGTTGTCCTCCTGTACTTTTTATTTTAGCCGTAACAGGGTAGTTGTGCTCCTGTACTTTTTGTTTTAGCCATAACAAGGTATTTGTCCTCCTGCATTTATTTTAGCCAGAATTGAGTATTTCTCCTCCTGTAGGGTTTTTTAAGCCAGAACTGAGTATTTGTTCTCCTGTAGCTTCCTACTGGGTAGTGGATCCAAGCCAGTTCCTCAAGTCTGCCTCATGGTTTTCATAGAGGAGGAGGAGGAGGAGAGAGGCATCAGTGGCTCATCCTCAGAGCATGATGACAGTTCTGCTTTCGAATGTTTCTTTCGGCGTTGTTCTTTCCTGGTGTGTGTTGATCATTATCAAGTTGGTCACGATTTTCCAGAACTTGCAGCTTTTGCTGTACTTCCATTCTTTTGTGGTTTTTTTTTACCCCGTAAACGTGTAAGATTTATGAAAAGAAGGTCCAGCCCAGTCACAGTTCTGAACTGTTAGAGGTTGAGATCCAGTAGTGGGTCGTTTGAGATGGATGAAAGAAAAACAAAAAGCCCAGATTCTTGGCAGGGTCATCATCAGATATTGCCATTCCGACTTCAAGATTGCAGAGTTTTTGGAGAATCATTGAGCAGGAAACATATTGCTCTCAACAATGTAATTTTGTAGCTTACAACAAGGATCGAGAAATTTTTTTTGTGTGCGTACAAGATGCAATTTTCTCTTGTCTCTGTTGTTAGAGCTAGGCTGTGTTTGTGGTCTCGCTGTGCTAGAGATTTTAGTTATAACTTCTCTGTTGTTTGGCAGTAGTTGCATGAATTCCAACTCGAGGGAAGAGCGCATGATCCTGATAAAGGGGTATTCAACTTAACGTTTGTTCTGCAGTATGGTGTTTACAGTATCCAGCAAAAAAAAACATGCTGCATTTAACAAAAGGGCATTCAATTCCAGAAGCTGCAACTGTTTTATTTACAGACGGCTGACGTGTAAGATTTTGACATTTTGTTAATACCCATACGCGAAGGTTATTATGTGCACATAAACTTATGGATCGTTGAATTTATGTATACCATTCCATTTTTTTTTGTGTCATATATATTTCTTTCCAATAGTTCCTTTTAGTCACAATCGAGCTTTCAGTTGTTAAGGATGACAGATGAGATTATGTAAGGGACATTTGTGTTGTAAATAATACTAACCTCACAATATGTGAAGATGTTGGTTGATTTCAGTTATTCCATTGTTGGTATATTGTGAGGGAATCTAACACACTGAAAGAAATAGATATAAGGTTTATTTATTGTTAAAAGTATAAACTGACGATCAGTCAGTCAGTCATTTGCATGTCCTTTGTGGAGCTTTGCCTCCCTAACAGCTCTCCTGTAGGCCTCTCGGTTTGTAAACAAGATGCCCTGGTACTGATGCATCCATTTGCACATTATCAACACTGTCTTGCAGCCATCTTCGCCTTGGTCTTCCTCTCTTTCTTTTTCCCATTTTATACCTTTGCAAGACGGTTTTCTCTAAATTCTCATGATGTTTAATGTGTCCAAAATATTTAAGTTTTCTCTGTTTAATCCTCTTTACTAACCAACCTTCTTCAATATTAAGTTCTTGTAGTATGAATATATTTGTTCTTTTCTTTTTTGTTGTGTCGTGATATTTGAAAAACTCTTCTGTAGCACTTACATTCAAAGGCTTTTGTCTGTTTCTCAGCTGTTTTGTTAAGTGTCCAGGTCTCACGGGCATATACTGCGGTGAGAAAGATGCATGCCCTTAAAAATCTTATTTTTGTAGCTCTGTCCGTTCCTCTCCTCAGCTTCTTTAGTTGTTTTACTTTTTGAAGAGCGGTAGATGTCCTCCTTTTAATGTCCTTCATTGTATCTCCATTAATATATAGCATAATGATTCAAGATGTTCAAAACTCTCCACCTCTTCCAAGGTTTCCTCATTGATATATATTTCAGCTGCCTTATTTGTTTTGTCAGTTGTCATCAATTTAATTTTCTTCGTACTAAGATTAATTGATTATTAATTGATGAAAAGAATCGTTATTCGTATTTTCCGTCCTTGATGTAATGTTTTCGAAATGTAGGAATGAATGAATGAATGAACGAATGAATGAGAACTGGACAGAGATAGAACAGATCACAGGCCAGGCTTAATAAGGTTTGATCACCCATGTAAGGTACGCAAACGTCAATCTCCTGCACACGAAGCCACCTGTACCTGTAAAATTATAAACAATATATAAACAAGTTATATAAACAAATACACCTATACTGTAACAACTTAATACTGAAGAAGGTTGGCTAGTAAAGAGGATTAAAGAGAGAAAACTTAAATATTTTGGACACATTAAACCTCATTATAATCTAGAGAAGACCGTCTTGGAAAGGTGCATAAAGGGAAAAAGAAAGAGAGGAAGACCAAAGCGAAGATGGATGCAATACTTCGTTGATTATCTGCAAATGGATGCATCAGCAGCAGGGCATCTTGCTCACAAATGAGAGGCCTACAGGAGTGCTGTTAGGGAGGCAAAGTTCCGCAAGGGACATGCAAATGAATGAGTGACTGAATGATATTTTAAAAAAAAGAAAATTAATATTATTAATTCATTCTTTCAGAAGGTTGTTTGAAGCACAGGGCATGTTCTGAAATGGCAGCATTCCTAAAACGGCTGTAACATTATGCGCTTTTGTTATTGCCCAAGATCGTCACTTTCTAACTCCCCATGACCTCGCGGTCGTTGGAAAGTGTTCTGCGCCGTTTTAGGAATAGTGCCATTCTGAAATATGTCTAACGCAAAGTACAACCGACTGTAAAATCCAGTCTTGGCTAATCAAATAACCGGTAGCACTCAGGTAACTGTCATTGGCCGCGACAACAAATAGCTGCCTGTAAAGTTTTAAAAAAGTCAACTTCAAACGTGCCTAATCTTCTCTCGCCCTCTGGCTCGTATAAACCGACTTGGATTCTTAATGACCGACGTGGAAGGCAAGGACTAACTCTGATTTTCACTAGCGACACGATTAACGCTCTGTAAACCTTCATCAGCGACAGTATTAATCAGTCGACTATTCTCTGCAATCTATCTTGATTAAACAGTCGACTATTCTCTACAACCCATCTTGGTTAACCAGTTGACTGTTCTCTACAACCTATCTTGGTTAAACAGTCGACTATTCTCCACAATCTATCTTGGATAACCAGTCGACTATTCTCTACAACCCATCTTGCAATAGCGTTAAAGATAGTGTTGTATTTGCCTTGATTCATCACTCTTGTCATGTCCTGAAGTCCAAACAATGTAGCCTTGAGGTCGTGCAGATTCCACGTTAGCTCTGGATGTGTCATGGACACCATCAAATGGGTGATTTGATCGCAGGTGATAGATAATAACACATGGACGACTTGCTCCGGTTATATACGAAGTCCCTATTGCAACACTTGCAGACTACAGCATCACTAGCTTTAAATATTAACCTTTCGCGTTTGTATTCCACTGTAATTTGTCTGAAACAAGACAGACATCAGAGCCCGTTACAACATAATCCGATTAATTATAATAAATATTCTCAGTCAGTCATTCGTGCAGCTACCGCTCAGTCCAAAGACAGCGATGGATGTTTGTAAACAATGGCGAGTCCCGCTTTTGATCCACCAGCGCGTGTTAATGAAAGACTCATGCTGAATTAGCCCGTACTTACAATGTCGTAAGTCTGACCTGAATAGCCAAACTGTAGACAACTAACCCGTCACGGAATATTCCCCAGCGTCTAACACAACACTGACCTGCTTCTGAATAACATGAAGTGTCATATGTCTATGTTGCAAAAGAAACTTGTTTCCATTGATGTGGATCTGTTGCACAAGATGCGTCTCATTTTCTGGAATGCTGACCTGCCTTAGCACGTCTGCTTTTTATTGCATTGTATCATTTCCCATCAGAAGTAGGATTGGAATAAAGTGGATTCCATCCTATTGTGGTATATCGGGTAAAGATGTCATAAACATCCTAGCTAAAGAAGGTGGCAGATTACCACAAACAGACACAAACATGACACGGGAGGCAGCTACATCTGTGATAAAAATAACATTTAAGAACAAGTGGATAAAAGAACACCATCTCGGTCACAATTTTTTGTTTTATAAATAGGAAACTACGAGGCTTTGGTACGGTAAAGTAAGAGAACACATTTTTTTAGGATTAGACCTGGAAAAAATCGTAGACAAAGCACTTTAGTGAGACGTGAGAGAAAGAAAAATCACAAGAGAATTACCTGGGATTCGAACACGGACTCCGGTAGGACGAACAGCCGTCTAGCCACGAGAGAACAGCGTGCTATCGACTTAGACAACTAGCACCCCCCCCCAAAAGGTGTTTTGCTGACATAGTCTTTAGTAACTGCTCAGCAGACATGAGGGATCGTGACACCCGGAAAGAAACGAGGTCGTGACACAGAAATTCCGTAGCTTAGATTCAGTCTCTCTAGCAGGTGCCAACTTTTTAGACAAACATACACACGGTCTCCTGCCATGTCTGGTGCAAACTTTAACAACAATAACAAACGAACGAATACTTATTACATGAAGTTAGTTTCAGAGTATAGTTTTAAGGAACAAATTTTTTATATAAATAGGAAACTACGAGGCTTTGGTACGGTAAAGTAAGAGAACAAATTTCGTTCGTTTGTTATTGTTGTTCAAGTTTGCACCAGACATGGCAGGAGACCGTGTGAATGTTTGTCTAAAAATGTTGGTAGAGAGACTGAGTCTAAGCTAAGGAATTTCTGTGTCACGACCTCGTTTCTTTCCGGGTGTCACGATCCCTCGTGTCTACTGAACAGTTACTAAAGACTATGTCAATGAAGCACCTTTTTGTGTGTGCTAGTTGGCTAAGTCGATAGGTGTGGCCAACAATAATATGAATTCAAGAAAACTCCTTCTCCCATTATCTCACTTCCTCCTAAAACTTACCTACGGCTATCTGAGCGAATTTTGTGCCCGTCTTTCTTGTGAGGATACCAAAAAATGTTAAGCGTTTAATTGTCGACCTATTTCTGGAGTTTTTATCTGTTGTATTGTTTTTGTACGTGATCCTTGAAGAAGGCTTTTGCTGAAATATTGGAATTTTTTTTTTTTGCTTGTTCATCGCTCACACGTGCTCACTTTACATTCTGTCATTCTTGCCTCTCCTCATTTTCCTCACTCTTTCTATCTTTTTTTGTCAAACTGAAACATACAGCTCAGCCTACCTTCATCACGATAATCAAAACCATTATCTAAAGTGTTCACAGAAATTACTGTACAAATGTATTTGGATATACAACACCATCCTTCTCTGAGTCCAGAACAATACTGTACAAGAATGTTGCGTCGGGGACAACAGAAAAACTCCACGCCAGGGATACGACAAACAAACTACAGACTCTGCAGAACATCGAAGTCGCTCTCAGATAGACAAGAGTTACAACTCAGCAAATAATAACAACAACAAAAGATAAGTAGAACTACTCGTAAATCAATGCTCAATATTAACGCACGGAACACAGACGGAATTAACAATTAATAATTTGGAATACCGCCAAAGGGAACAAAAGGGTCCAGCGGGCGTCTAGTTCAAGAAGAGTTGTCATAAGAAAAAAGGAAAGAAAAATAGAAACATCAATAGACGGATGAACAGACTAGAGTAAAACTAGCCCAAAAAAGGAACAAACGATGCTTATCAAACTGCAGACAGGCTAAGCCCCGGTTCTGTGAATCAGATTATTATACATGACCAGACAAGTATTACTCTTGTGGTCTATGGTTTTATATAGGGGAAACAGAAGCAAAATAACTGTTTGCGATTAAGCTAAACAAAAAAAAAGAGCTCTATTAAACTTCTTTCAAAAGCTTCGGAGAACAAACAAGCTTTCAGCAAAGGCTTGGATGCAAATGAGTGGCAAGCTGATTAGTTCTAGCTGATAAACAAATAAGTCCGTGTTCAAATGCTAAGGTAAAGATCCCCTTTAAATGCCGTCGATGCATACTGTCGATACGGTGTTAGGCCCGTATTTCCACGATCATCGGCACATGAAAGTCTGATGTGGTCAGTATCAGGCCAGGTCGCATTTTACCTTCCCAGATTTCTTTGGTATCCATATTTTAGAGGCTGTGTGAACCCTTCGTGGGGGAAGGGTGGCTTTTTGGTGTGGTGGTACCAGAAAAAAGTCCCATCTGCTGGGATTTGAACCCAGTGCCACCGGAGTATTAAACCGAGAGTGAATTATCTTCAAGTATAATTTAATGTTTTATTTAACGTAAGAGGAAACTGAGATGAAATCTGAACTGGCCAGGGAATTCCTCGATGACTTTCAATGAAGATTTCTGTTATTATTATTTGGTCATTTGGTCATTCATTCATTCCTTTGCATGTCCCTTGCGGAACTTTGCCTCCCAAACAGCACTCCTGTAGGCCTCTCGGTTGTGAGCAAGATGGCCTGCTGCTGCTGCATCCATTTCCAGATCATCAACGATGTCTTGCAGCCATCTTCGTTTCGGTCTTCCTCTTTTTCTTTTTCCCATTATGTATCCTTCCAATATGGTCTTCTCTAAATTATCATGACGTTTAATGTGGCCAAAATATTTAAGTTTTCTCTCTTTAATCCTCTTTACTAGCCAGCCTTCTTCAATATTAAGCTCTTGTAGTATAGATATATTTGTTCTTTTTTGTGTCCACGATATTTGGAGAACTCTTCTATAGCATTTACATTCAAAGGCATTTATGTGCTTCTCAGCTGTTTTGTTAAGTGTCCAGGTCTCACAGGCATATGTTGCGATGGGAAAGATGCATGCCCTTAAAAATCTTATTTTTGTGGTTCTGTCTGCTCCTCTCCACAGATTCTTTATTTGTTTTACTTTCTGAAGAGCAATAGATGTCCTCCTTTTAATTTCCCGCATTGTATCTCCATTATTAGTTAGTAGTGATCCAAGATATTCAAAACTCTCCACTTCTTCCAGTCATTTGGTCACTTCCTTTAAATCTACACCAAACAAACAAACACACAAACAAACAGTTTAATGAGACATATAACCTAAGACCTGTACATTTTCTTAATAATGTGAAATGAAAGCAGGTAAAAAAATTAGGTTTATTTCCAAAGCAGGAAGTACAGAGATCGGCCTTATCCTGCCATTATGTCGGCATTCTTTCAACATCCAGCATCAGTTTAGTAAAAGTATGCCGGGAGTGAAGGCTATTCGTTTTGAAAATCAGCGACTCATAACTGACATGCTATCGTCAGTGTCAGCGACCCATAACTGACATGATATCGTCAGGGTCAGCCACCCATAACTGACATGATATCGTCAGGGTCAGCCACCCATAATTGGCATGCTAGCGTCAGGGTCAGCGACCCATAACTGACATGCAAGCGTCACGGTCAGCCACCCATAACTGACATGCTATCGTCACGGTCAGCCACCCATAACTGACATGCTATCGTCAGGGTCAGCCACCCATAACTGACATGCTAGCGTCACGGTCAGCGATCCATAACTGACATGCTAGCGTCACAGTCAGCCACCCATAACTGACATGCTAGCGTCAGGGTCAGCCACCCATAACTGACATGCTAGCGTCACGGTCAGCCACCCATAACTGACATGCTATCGTCACGGTCAGCCACCCATAACTGACATGCTAGCGTCAGAGTCAGCTACCCATAAGTGACATGATAGCGTCAGAACAGGACAACCACAGATGACCAAGACCCTGCTCCACATCTCCGTTGTTCCCCCCCCCCCCAGTAACAGGCCTAGCCTGGATAAAGGGACAGGAATCGCCGCAGTCCCCATGGTGGTGGAGTCTGCTAAAGAAGTACTGCATACCAGTGATTCTTAGCTCCACTCCCTGTCCGAAAAAAAATAGCCGCCATAGCCCGCTCCCAAACCTACACGTTGTTGTGTCTCAACATCTTCACAGCATCGCCTGCATAGATCACTAGTTTGCAGCTAAAAGGACATAGAAGACAACCCTAATGCTAATATGCCAGCTATGGGTCGCTATGCAGATATACCATCATTATTTGTGAAAAAAAAAATACAGCCTTACTAACCTTCTCTGGCTGCATATCATTATAAACGGTAGAATTACGAGAAACGTGAGTACTACAAATATTGAGGACAGAATATTTGTTGGTGAGCGGTCGCTTACTATAATTAAAAAACATGTGCAATATTTAAAAAGCGTTGAAACAAGACTCTTACGTCGAGAAGAAAACATTGTGGGCGAACTTATAAAAGATAAATGATAAAACTTCTTAAGTTTTTAAGCCTTGCGAACTTAATTAGCGACTAAAGGCACACAATTACACATGCATTATACGTATACAATATAGGCATATGTATGTACAAACACAAATATAAATCAAACCATTGTGTAACAAGTCCAACTTACCGAACTGCCACAAGTCACACTTCTTGAAACTGGAAGTTTCAAAAACTTACAAAATACGAGGCAACAAAAAAAAAAAGTAATCAGAGAAATTTCATTTCACTATTCCTGCAAATTCCATTTTGTGCCTTTCGAAAACTTAAAGCTGTTTCTCCCATTTGTCTTAATTTATTGACCAGAGCCCTGCTAAATTAGGCGTGTCCAGAACACTTAGGAAAGCAGAAGCCTAGCGATGCATAGCCCGGCCTAGCCTGGGCAGAGCTGGACACTGTCTCCGCTGATATCCTTTGATCACGAGATGTGTTCCAGCGAACTGGGCTCACAGTTCCGCCTCGTCTTTCACTTTATCTTGCTCTTTACAGCCGGGGGCGTGCAGATGGCGCGCTGACAGCATGAGCTGTGACGCGGTGCCTGTTCCTGGGTTGACAGTTCTATCTTTAGTAAGGCAGAAAATTCGATATAACAGGAGAGAGATAAAACTCTCCCCCCTACCCCTGCGATTTTCTGTTCCTTGTATTTCCTCGATTTCCTTCCTGCTTAGTCATTCTACATTTTGAACTTTCCTCGTGCTTATTCTTTCTCCTTTTCCTCTTTCTTTATATTGTCTGTTTTAGTAAAATTATTTTTTGTATTTTCTTCTTCTTCTTCTTCAACTTTTTTACTACACTTAAACCATGAATATAGCTTTTTTCATCACGAAACTAGCACAAAGAAAAGTATGTAGCAAGGTACCAACATGAAAACAAAGTTACGTTTATTAAGAGCTTACATATTCCCCGCGACAGCGTACGGATGTGAAACAAGGACACTTAACAAATCACTAGAAAAGAGAATAGCAGCGTTTGAAATGAAACGTTACAGAAGAGCACTTAGATTATCATGGATAGAAAAGGATTAGGAGTCACAGAAAACTGGTTCGTCAACGCAGTAAAAGTTAAACAGCTGAGATACTTGGGCCACATCAAGAGACACAACAGCTTGGAGAGGTTGGTAGTAGAAGGCGTAGTGCCCGGCAAAAGAGAAAAGGGACGACATCGGAGCAGGAAAGTCCGAATGTATCCGTTGCGAGATGCTGGTCAACTTGCATTATTGCAAGACGTTATTGCAATCAGGGAGGCTGTGAGAGGGACTACGTTCTGAAAAGGACACGTCACTTAAATGAAACTTATCTTATATTTTCTATCCTTCCCTTGCCGTTATATGTCACATAGGGCTCGCAAAGTAGTTCGCCAATTTTTCCTGTCTTCGACGAGTCTTTCAACCTCATCATAGGATTTTATGCCTGTTAATTTGGCCTCTCTTAACAATGCCCTCTTCAGAGTTTCAGGCGGTCTGCCTCTTTTTCTTCGGCCTGTTGTGTTCCACTTGATAGCTTGTTTTGGGATTCTCTGATCATTTCTTCTCATCAAGTGACCAACATATGTCCATCTCCTTTTCCTGATCACCCATGAGACTGGTTGTTGTTCAGTCATCTGTCTTATCTCTGCATTGTTCTTGAATTCGTTCCACTTGATGCCGAGTATTTTCCTTAGGCATTTGTTTTCAAAAGAGTCCAATTTCTTGTCTATTTCTGTAGGTGTTTTCCAGCTTTCGCATGCATAAATGAATGGTAGCGTTGAAAAACAATTACAGAAGATGTTACCATGTCTATTTAGGTATATTTCCGTTTGCTGAGATTCAAATTTTAAACTGCGATGCAAGCAAGTTATATGCAAACCCCTTATATTTCCCCCATAAATAAATGGCGCGTGTATTTGTTATTAAGCTCTTTATGTGGTTTTCAGAGGTTTGGTCTTATAGTATAACAGTTAATTTGCCTTGTTTTCTTTCTTTAATAGTTTAATTTATACTGTTTTTGGTTTTTTCCTCCTTTATTACTTTCTTCAGTTTTTTTTTTTGTTTTTTTTTTTTGCGGTGTATTACAAGTGTAATACCTTGTTTCTTTTGTTAGTTTTTTATTCTGATTTCCCGTGTATTTTCTCTCTAAAGAGAATTCATTGTATTTCTGTTTTATGTTTCCTTTTAGTTTCGAGAAAAGAGACTTCTTGAATACTGAAAGCAAGGAGCATCTAAATGTTTAAAGACCTGCTGAATAATAAAGATATGGACTTTCTAAATGCTGAAGATATAGGCTTTCTAAATGCTGAAGATATAGGCTTTCTAAATACTCAAGAGAGAGACCTTCTAAATAAAGACAAGAAATTTCTAAATAATGAAGATACAGACTTTCTAAATAAAAGTCATGGACTTTCTAAATAATGACGATACAGACTTTCTAAATACTAAAGACATAGATTTTCTAAATAATGAAGATATACAAGGTCCGACAATTAATTAATGAGACTAATTCCATTACAAAATAAAATAAACAACAGTTAGAGATATAACCTGTATTTTATTCAAAGTAAGCCCCTTTTGCATTGATACAGCGAGTGGCACGATCTAACAAACATTGGAACGACCTCTGCAGTTCTTCTGTTGGTATGGCCCTTAAACTCAATGTTTTCACCGGTAACTTTAATTTGGAAATAGAAAATAATCTGGGGAATAGGGTTAATGGTTTAGAACACACACTTGCTTTTGGGACAAAAATTCCTGTACAACTACCGCCTGGTGAGCCGGTGCATTATCATGAAGAAGGAAAAAACTGCCAGGTGTTGAATACTCGGGTCAGACTCGGAGAATCATTTTCAATAGGCCTTTCAAAATACTTAAATAAACTTTGGCAGTGACAGTTTGTCCCTCTGGAATAAATTCTTTGTGAATAACTACTTTGCTGTCATAGAAGCATGCCAACATTGTCTTCACTTTCGACTTTTGAAGACGAATTTGTTTGCCTTTTGGTAACGATGATGACTTCCAGTGAGCACTTTGGCGTGGGAACATAGCGGAAAATCCATATTTCACCTTCTGCAACAATCAAATTTAAGAAATATTTATTTCTCCGACCCGTTTTGATGATGTCTTTTGCGTACTAAACACGTTAATATTTGTAGTCATCAGACAACGAATGTGGTACAAACTGGCAAGCAACTTTTTTCTTGCCCAAATCTTCCACTAAAATTTTACGAATGGTCTCTCGGTTAACACCAAATTCATCTGCCATCATCCTCACAGTCAAACAATGATCTTCTTGTATCCGTTCTCTGACTTTTGCTACGAGTTCCTCATTACAAACAGAAATTGGGCGCCCATGGCTAGTTGCATTTGTAATTGTTTCCATCCCACTTTTGAAATCGTGAATACCACCAAATCTGTGCACGAGATAAACAATATCCCCTTAAACTTGTCGCATCAATTCAACTGTCTCAGTGGCACTTTTCCCGAGTTTTAAACAAAATTTACTGTTACCTTTTTGTTCCATGCTGATTACGTAATAATGCACCGCTGACTAGGTCAACAAAATGGCGGCTTGTTGGTCGTCTGCTTATCGGGCGGTAATGAAAGGTTGCTAGATCATAGATGAAGGTTGCCTCTTTGGATTCCATGCTTTGCTTCATAGATGGCATTTTTGTTTTGACCATAATAAAATGAGTCTCATTACTTAATTTCGGACCCTGTAGACTTTCTAAATAAAAACATGGACTTTCCAATAACACATAGTCTTTCTAAATAATGAAGATATACACTTTCTAAACACTGAATATTTAGACGTTTTTGGGGGGAAATAATGGAAAAAATGGTATTTCCAACACATTTGATACAATTAACATCACTGCTGTATCTAGACCAACAAGCAGCAGTAAGAATAAATGGTGAAACAACAAGTTGGTTTGACATAAAACAAGGGGTCCGTCAGGGGTGCATATTGTCACCCTACTTATTTAACTTGTATACTGAAAATATAATGAGGAATGTTAGAGAAGATGTAGACAAAGAATATTACGATGCCATAACAGTTGGAGGTTATGAAATACCAGAGAGTAGATATGCTGATGACACAGTATTGCTGTCCACAACACAAAAAGGAATGGAAAAACTAATTATGTCAGTCCGCAAGAACAGCGAAGAGCAGAACCTCTATCTTAATGCAAAGAAAACTAAATTGATGACAACTGACAAAACAAACAAGGCAACTGAAATATGTATCAATGAGGAAAAACTGGAAGAAGTGGAGAGTTTTGAATATCTTGGATCGCTACTAACTAATAATGGAGATACAATGAGGGAAATTAAAAGGAGGACATCTATCACTCTTCAGAAAGTAAAACAAATAAAGAATCTGTGGAGAGGAGCAGACAGAACTACAAAAATAAGATTTTTAAGGGCATGCATCTTTCCCATCGCAACATATGCCTGTGAGACCTGGACACTTAACAAAACAGCTGAGAAACACATAAATGCCTTTGAATGTAAATGCTACAGAAGAGTTCTCCAAATATCGTGGACACAAAAAAGAACAAATATATCTATACTACAAGAGCTTAATATTGAAGAAGGCTGGCTAGTGAAGAGGATTAAAGAGAGAAAACTTAAATATTTTGGACACATTAAACGTCATGATAATTTAGAGAAGACCGTATTGGAAGGATACATAATGGGAAAAAGAAAAAGAGGAAGACCGAAACGAAGATGGCTGCAAGACATCGTTGACGATCTGGAAATGGATGCAACAGCAGCAGGCCATCTTGCTCACAACCGAGAGGCCTACAGGAGTGCTGTTTGGGAGGCAAAGTTCCGCAAGGGACATGCAAATGAATGAATGAATACTGAAGTTATAGACTTTCTAAATAATGAAGACAAAGACTTTCTAAATACTGAAGATATAGACTTTCTGAATACTAAAGATAAAGACTTTCTGAATAGGGAAGGCAAGAAATCTCTATATAATGAAGACAAGACGTCTCTAAATAATAAAGACAAGAAGTCTCCAAATAATGAAGACAAAAAGGCTCTAATAAAGACAAGACCTCTTTGAATAATGAAGACAGTCAGTCAGTCATGTGTATGTCCCTTAGGGAACTTTGCCTCCCTAACAGCTCTCCTGTAGGCTTCTCAGTTGTAAGCAAGATGGTCTGCTGCTGATGCATCCATTCGCAGAACATCAGTGATGTCTTGCAGCCATCTTCGCCTTGGTCTTCCTCTATTTCTTGTTCCAATTATGTACCCTTCCAAGACGGTCTTCTCTAAATTATCATGACGTTTAATATATGCAAAATAGTTAAGTTTTCTCTGTTTATTCTTCTTTACTAGCCAGCCTTTTTCAATATTAAGCTCTTGTAGTATAGATATATTTGTTCTTTTTTGTGTCCATGAAATTTGAAAGACTCATCTGTAGCACTTGCATTCAAAGGCATTTAGGTGTTTCTCAACTGTTTTGTCCAGTGTACAGGTCTCACAGGCATATGTTGCGGTTGGAAAAATGCACGCCCTTAAAAATCTTATATTTGTAGTTCTGTCTGTTCCATTAAAGAGAATTAAAGAGAGAAAACTTAAATATTTTGCTATTAGGAAGGCAAAGTTCCACAAAAGACATGCAAATAAATGAAATGAAAGAATGTCTGTTCCTCTCCACAGCTTCTTTAGTTGTTTTATTTTTGAAAAGCCATAATTTCCTCCTTTTAATTTCCCTCATTATATCTCTATTATTAGTTAACAATGATCCAAGATATTCAAAACTCTCCACTTCTTCCAATTTTTAATCATTGATATATACTTCAACTGCTTTATATGCTTTGTCAGTTATCATCAATTTAGTTTTTCTTTGCATTAAGATAAAGGTTCAGCTCTTTACTGTTCTTATGGACTGACATAATTAGTTTTTCCATTCCTTTTTGTGCTGTGGACAGTAATATTGTGTCATCAGCATATTTATCTCTGGTATTTCGTAACCTCCAATTTTTATGGCATCGTAATATTGTTTGTATACATCTTCTTTACCATTCCTCATTATATTTTCAGTATAGAAGTTAAATAAGTAAGGTGACAATATGCACCCCTGACGGACCCCCTTGTTTTATGTCAAACCAAGTTTTTGTTTCACCATTTATTCTTACTGCTGCTTGTTGGTCTAGATACAGCAGTGATTTCAATTGTATGAAATGTGTTGGAAATTCCATGTTTTCCATCATTTCCCAAAGTTTCTGGTGTTGTTCAATATAAAATGCCTTTGAATAGTCTATAAAAGATAAATATACATTCACATTAAGTTATCTGCTTTTCTCTATTATTAATCTTATATTGGATATATGATCTCTTATTCATCTTCCTTTTCTAAAGCTAGTTTGGACCATATTGACTTGTTTTCTCACGAAATCTACCCATTATGATTTTAATAGAATTTTACTTGCATGACTGATTAGGGCAACAGTTCTGTAGTTTGTTCATAATTTCAAGTTACCTTTTTTTGGTAGTGGTATGAATGCAGTTCTTTTCCATTCTTTTGACCAAATACCTGAATGCCATATCTTTTTACATAGTGCATGATAGATTGTTGCACACTCCTTTCCTCCTGCTTTAATAAGTTCAGCTGTTATCTCATCACATCCTGGTGATTTACCATTTTCAGATTCTTTATTGCCCATAAAACTTCTTCATTTGTTGATTCGTGTTCTTTCTCCTCCAATAATAATTCACACTGTTGATTTCTGCTTTCACAGTCGGTTGTACGGGGGTCATACCAAAAGTCGTGAGCAAGTATTTTTTTTAATCAGAATTTATAGATAGATAAAATATAAATGTATCACCGTAAAGTGCATCCTTTCTTAACTTTTCAACATAATTCCCATTTCCCTGCACACATTTGCCCCATCGCTCTGCAAATTTGAAAATACCCTCCCGGTAGAATTCCGTTCCAGCTGACCGACGTCACAGACGCGCTGCTTTCTAGATGTTCTCTCCTGTTTGACTCAGTGGGCACAAAATTTTCTATAACCTAGGGTTTCAATCATTTCCTGTGCTGCATTGTGTCCTATTCCAAGATTTACAGCGACTGTAGATACCGTGACACGTCTGTCTTCTTTAATGATGTCGTCAACCCTTTCCACTTCGCGTTAAGTGGAGGCAGTTGGAGGGCGACCGCTGCGAGGCATGTCTTGGATGCTCGTGTTTCCATCTTTGAAATGTTTCACTCACCTCCTAACACTGATAGCACCCATATATATATCTCCATAAGCAAGTTGAAGTATTTGGTAAATTTCAGCAGCGAGGATTTCCTCTTTAACGAGGAACTCGATAACAGCAAGTTAACGAAACGAAACTTCAGCACCCGCCATTTTGTTTATGCTCCGCGCGGTCACGTGACACATGATGGTGACGTCATGTAACCTCTACATGAAATGCAAAAGGTGTAGATTAAGGTGATGCATTTATATTTTCTATATCTATAAATTCTAATTTTAAAAAAAAATTGCTCAGGACTTTCGGTATGACCCTCACATCATACACTCCTCTGGAATATTCCTTCCATCTTTCTAGAATTTCCTCTGTCTCTGTCAAGGTATTCCCCATCTCGTCACAAATTACATTTAGCTTAGGTGTGACATTTCTCGTCAATGTCTTCATTTCTTTAAACATTTCATTATCTCTTCCACACTTCTGATGTCCTTCTATTCTTTCACAACAATCATGTATGTATTATTTTTTTGTCCTTTCTTATATTTCTTCTTATTTCTTTTGTTAAAGATTTATATTCCTCTTTGTCGTTATTTGTCACTTTCCATTTCGTCCTCACTTCCGTATCTTGTTTTATCAGTTCTAGTGTACCTGCTGTAATCCATCCATTCTTTTGTGTTTTCTTTACTGGAACCATGTCTTTAGCTGTTGTTATTGAGATATATCTGGTTCGTTTAGCCATTGCATCAGGTGTCATCTCCTCCCGTACAGCCATCAGGACTCAAAATGGTTCTTCACTTCTGTACCGTATTGTTCTGGTATATTTGTAAGATCAAAGCGGAGTGGTCTTGATCTCGTAACTGTTATTTAAATATTTATCTTCATATCTGCTATTAATAACTCATGGTCCATGTCACAATCAACACCTGGTGAAGTTTTTGCTGATGTTATACTTGATCTCCACTTTCTTTGCGTTAAAGTGTAATCTGTTTGATTCTTGGTTTTCCCATCAGATGATGTCCATGTGTAAAGTCTTCTTGGATGCTGTCTAGAAATGTATTGGCGACCATTAGCTCATTTTCCATGCAAAATCGCCACTTGGTTGACACCTGCGTCATTTCTGTGTCCTACACTAAATTTTCCCAAAACATATCACACGTCTTCTGATCTTTCTGTACCAATCTTCGCACTAAAATCGCCAGTTATTTAATACAATATCACTTTTTTTCGTACCTGGTCTATCGTCGTCTGAGTGAAGTCAAGAACTCCGTAAATAATGAAGATAAGGACTCTCTGAATAATGAAGAGAAGGACTCTCTGAATAATGAAGACACGGACTCTCTGAATAATGAAGACAAGGACTCTCTGAATAATGAAGACACGGACTCTCTGAATAATGAAGACAAGGACTCTCTGAATAATGAAGACACGGACTCTCTGAATAATGAAGACAAGGACTCTCTGAATAATGAAGACACGGACTCTCTGAATAATGAAGACAAGGACTCTCTGAATAATGAAGACAAGGACTCTCTGAATAATGAAGACAAGGACTCTCTGAATAATGAAGACAAGGACTCTCTGAATAATGAAGATAAGGACTCTCTGAATAACGAAGAGAAGGACTCTCTGAATAATGAAGACAAGGACTCTCTGAATAATGAAGACAAGGACTCTCTGAATAATGAAGATAAGGACTCTCTGAATAACGAAGAGAAGGACTCTCTGAATAATGAAGACAAGGACTCTCTGAATAATGAAGAAAAAGGACTCTCTGAATAATGAAGATAAGGACTCTCTAAATAATGAAGACAAGGACTCTCTGAATAATGAAGACAAGGACTCTCTGAATAATGAAGACAAGGACTCTCTGAATAATGAAGAGAAGGACTCTCTGAATAATGAAGACAAGGACTCTCTGAATAATGAAGATAAGGACTCCCTGAATAATGAAGATAAGGACTCTCTGAATAACGAAGACAAGGACTCTCTGAATAATGAAGACAAGGACTCTCTGAATAATGAAGACAAGGACTCTCTGAATAATGAAGACAAGAACTCTTGAATATGACGACAAGAAGTCTCTAAATAATGAAGAGAATAACTCCCTGAACAGTGAGACTATTGTTATTAGAGAAATACAGGAAACACTCTTCCTTCCTTTCTCAGCAAGAAGTTGTTTTGACAGAGTTCAATACTATCACAACCTCCACCGCTTTTCGGGGGGGGGGGGGGGGGCGGGAAGGAGAGGGGGGAATGGGTTAGGACAAAATAAGGTAGCTCACCTGAGTCATGCCTACAAATCCGTTGGGTGGAAATACCCCCCGATGTTTTATGTCCAGGATTCCAGGAATGAAGAGGTCTTGATCTGCAAGACGCCAGCTCGTGGCGTCCATTGCAACTAATCTCACACATAAGGTCTTACAGTTTGCAAGTTAATGTACCTGACTTGATCTATTTCTTTAATTATTGCACTTTTCATTTGACCATTTTAATGGAGTTTCTGCTCGTCCAACAAAGTTAATTAATGGCATTTGCCTACTTTCAGTGTTGATGGGATTCTGTAGGATACACGCGCTGCGAGACTGTGCCGATAGGAAATTCTGTTGCATTCAGTTTATGTATTCACAACATAGCAACACATCCTTATCAATGGATGTTAGAAATGGATGTCCTAAAATGCTATATTGAACCTGTCTTGTTATATGGAAGTGAATCATGGACAAAAGGCAGATCTGCACAAAAGTCATTGAAATCAAAACAGCAGACATGTGGTTTATTAGAAGAATGTGAGTTCCCTGGATAGCAAAAATAACTAATGGATAATGGATGAGAAGACCTGGATAAACAAAAAAATTCTTATAAAAAATAATAATAAGGAAGAAATAATATACGAGTATTTTCATAGGACATGCAATGAGAAGAAGGGGCAGTGAAAATATTATAACAACAGGAAAAATAGAGGGAAGAAGAGCCAGGGGAAGACCAAGAGAAACGATACTGGAAAGCCTGAAGAATTGGTGTGAGAGGAGATCGCTAACTGAGCTGATGGCCTGCATGAAGGATCGTGTGCTCTGGGGAAGCATAATAGCCAACGTCAATCAGCACGGCGCCTGATGATGATGATGTTTCACTTCTTTATAAATATATGCTTTAACTCCTTTCACGAGCTTAAGAACTACTCCCAACAACATCAACACCGGCGAGGAATGGGGTAACTTTTGACTTCACAGGTTGGTCAACCACCACAGGGGGCAGGGACTATCAGCCACAGGATGCTGATAGGTACGATGATGGGTGAATCTGTGCACCAGTGGACATGTCCGGACTGCAATGATGATGACCTAGACCACAAACCATTAACCCTTGAGATAATTCTCTGTCCTTCCTTTCCAACGAATAGCAGTTGCAGTGTAGCATAGTCCCTCGTAACTATGATTATGAATATGATTATGAATATGATTATGATTATGAATGTGATTATGAATATGATTATGAATATGATTATGTACATGATTATGAATATATTTTAGGCAAAATAGTAACATCGAAGAGCAAAAGAAAAAGTAGGTAGGAAATATAGAGAAAGGTATAAAACAAACTTCCATGACACTAGCATGAGAGGACGCTGACAAAGGTAAACAGAGGGGACAGACAGACTGAAAAGGCAAACACAGTGAAGCTGAGATAAGAGAAATACTAAGAAAAGACGCCAGAAAAGAGGATGGTCCAGTGGTAACAACGCAATGACATACAAACAACTAGCCCGAGATGGTAAATCAGACATTGAAACCAGACGGATTTAGGAAGTGCCAAGGGTCTTGGTGGCAACAGATAGTCTATGAAATGGCATGACAAATAAATAAACGGTCTAATCATCAGTAAAAAGAGCACAGGGCTACGCCAGGGAAAAAGGGACGGACACTAGACAACGCTAGCCTGACAGGTTATGAAGTGAGAACCAATCGGAATGGGCATAGGAACCACTGGACACCTAGAGGCGGAGCCAAAATACATATTGGTCTGTCATCGGACCGGACTTTCGGATAAAAAGGTGTGTCAGAACAGCAGAGGAGGGGAGACACAGAAAGAAGGAAAACAGAAGGACACCACAAAAAAAAAGGAGGAGCAAGGACGGTCAGTGAGCAGAGGCCGATCCAGACGTCAGAGGAAGATCGTCAAGAGAAATCAGAAAAATAGATATGGAGAAGTGTCAGCGAAGAGGCAATAGGACCCGGACTCAACAATGTCCTGCAATTGAAAACAACATATACTGTACGACGAGGACAGTCAAGATTTACGATTCTTGGACACTCATACCGAGACACAGATTACCAGAGACTGAGAGAACTGGGCTCCGAGACGTAGATAGTTGTGCCAAAGTGATGAACTTGCGAACTAGGGGGAACTAGAGTTTTAGAAATCAAGGCTGACGACTGTGGTTCGCATGCTTATTAAAGAACGAAATTCTATTGGTTATGTAGATTCCTAGTGAAATGTTGGATGGAACAATATGCTACCTACGATATCGATATAGAAGTGTAAATAAACTGTATATTTAGAATGTTAGACGAAGGGACTTCCTCATATCACTGCATTGTTGTAAGCCGTGCTGTCTTCGTGACCACGTGTTCTCTTCATTCAAGGACCAGTGAAGTTTCTTATTGTGTGACAAAGTTTTAATGCATATGAAAATATACAGGCAATATAAGCATTTTAGAACATTTTAATATAAACAGTTTAGAACAAAACAATGCTAAAGCTGCTTTCTCTGTGTTTTTTTTCTTTGTTATCTTGTTACCAGTCTGACTGTAAGCAGTTGGGCTGATTATGCGTAAAAGCAAAACAAAAAAAATATGTTTTTATGTTATATAAGATATATCTTCTTCTTCTTCTTGCTTCTTCTTTAGCTTCTTCTTCCTCTTCTTCATGCTTCTTCTTTTGCGGCTTCTTCTTGCTTCTTCTTTTTCTTCTTCTTTTTCTCCTGTCTTCTTGTTCTTTCTCTTCTTCTTTATCTTCTTCTTGTTTCTTCTTTTTCTTCTTGCTTCTTGTTCTTCTTATTATTATTCTTGTTCTTCTTCTTGCATCTTCTTCTTCTTCTTTTTCTTGCTTCTTCTTCTTCTTGCTTCTTCTTTTGCTTCTTCTTGCTTCTTGTTCTTCTTATTATTATTCTTGTTCTTCTTCTTGCATCTTCTTCTTCTTCTTCTTCTTCTTTTTCTTGCTTCTTCTTGCTTCTTCTTTTGCTTCTTCTTCTTCTTTTTCTTCTTGAGCCCCATGCTACAACTCCTAACATGGAGGACCAGGGTACGAGTTTAGTCTGACCCCTACACGAGCAGACCCTCCCAGCTTGGTTTGACCTGCCATAAGTCAAGCTCCCGCTTGTGTAGCTCTGAGGGAGTGGTCAGGTTACGCAAGCTGTCACCCTGCGACAGGCCACCAGCATCGTGCTGGCAGATTCTTTCTCCTTTGATTTACCTTATTCTTTTTTACTTTCCCTATTTGTCTCTTTTGTAAGCTTATTAATTCTATGTTCTCTGTTTTATTGCATGGGTTTCTAGTTCTTTGTCTTTCATCTTTCGTTCCTCGGTGTGGCCATACGTTGCAGGCCAGGACTGCTATGAGTCAATGAATCGTATGGTACAGCAATTGGACATCCGGGAAAGAGAGATACCAACCTCACTTCCCTTAGAGATTCGGTCGCCTTGGAGATTCCATATATCAACTCACTCAGTTAAAAAAAAAATTCTCTTACTCAGCTGCCCACCTTTGGAATGCCCTACCAATTCACTTAAAACGTATAAGTAATATTCGTTCTTATAACTTTAAACTTTGTCAACATCTGTTTGATATGGACTACATGCCTCCCTAAGCATAGTTTAAAGTAGTTTTAAGTACTCTTGAGTGTTGTAATTTTTTAAAAAAACTGCTTTTCTATAAATTTGTTAGTTTTGAATGAATGTAAGGATGCACGTTTATTTCATATTGTTGCATAAATCAGAGTGTAGAGTGTATGGACATGAGATAAGTTTATTATTTATTTATGTAATCATTTAATGTATCTTCATGATTATTATACTCATTAACATGACTGAGTGAAAGCTGTACGATGAAGGGCAGAATGCCAGACGGGCCTGCGTGCCCAATTCTTAACCCTTTGAAATAAAGTATGTTCTTTCGTTGTTTCATTCACTCGCCTTGGAGATTCCATATATCAACCCATTTGTGCTTGGAATATATAATATGTTCTGTGTATTTCATATCATTATCGTCGTGTGCGGAGATTTCGCTGATTTTTGTTGAGATTTCAGTGCATTGGCACAAAAGAGGATTTGTAGGTCATGATAGTTCAGTGCATTGGCACAAAGGGGTATATATTTATGTCATGATATTTCAGTGAGTTTGCACAACATGGATATGACGTGTAATGTGTGTGGGGTGGATTCAAAGCAGCAGTGGCTGGAATATGTTAATCAGTGCGTTGGCACCATTTTAAGATGAATGTATGCTTTGCTACGGATGACCAGGAGAGCCCAAGCCAGCTGGCTCACCGGATTGAGTTACATATTAGAGTATTATGCATTATTTTTTATATCATGCGTGTTCATTCATGATGATATATGTTGATGTCTTGTGCATGTAATGTTGAGTGACATGATATGGTAGGTAGTGTGTAAAATATAAATATTGATCTATTTTGACTTCTTGACTTTGTAATGTGTAATACATGTCATGTCATTGGTTGGATGAATGTAAATACGCTGCAGGACTGGCAAACAGTATCCTTGGAGGGAAGATCCTGGGTTGTAGATGAGATGGATCTATGCCTGGCCACCCAGTACGGTAATATATAGGCCGTGGATTTGGGTTGCAGTTGGGTTTCAGGTCCTCTGTCGCTCCCTCAAAATGTCCCCAATTGTAGACTTAGAACCCCGCTAAGTTTACACTTCTGTCCCATCACAACGTATGTCTCTGAGACCTGGAAACAGCAAAACAACTGAGAAACACATAAATGCTTTTGAATGTAAATGCTACAGAAGAGTTCTCCAAATATCGTGGACACAAAAAAGAACAAATATATCCATACAACAAGAACTTAATATTGAAGAAGGCTGGCTAGTAAAGAGGATTAAACAAAGAAAACTTAAATATTTTGGAAACATTAAACGTCATGATAATCTAGAGAAGACCGACTTGCAAGGAAATATAATAGGAAACAGAAAGAGAGGAACAAGACCAAGGCGAAAATGACTGCAAGACATCGTTGATGTTCTGCGAATGGACGCATCAGCAGTAGGATATCTTGCTTACAACCGAAAGGCCTACAGGAGAGCTGTTAGGGAAGCAAAGTTCCTCAAGGGGCATGCAAATGACTGACTGATTGAAGGCTCTAAAGCATTTGAGGTAGGGATGCCAGTACTTGTCCTTGCTGCCTTTGTTTTTCTAGGGAAACCCCAGGTATCCATTCGGCCAGAGTGCGAAATGGAACCAGGGACCATGCGAACGCCAGATGAGTGCACTAACCATTGCACCAACGTTGTGATATCTAAACACCCAAAGAAGAACATGTTCAAAAATATATTTTAGAAAAAAAATAGAATTTTTGTATTTAAAATGTACTTTTAAATTTTTTATGAGATGTTTTGTTAGAAACAAAGTGAAAGGAAGTTACTCTATAATTTAAAAATATTACTTTGGTTAGAAATGTGTTAGTTCTTAGTTTATTTACACTGTGGCTAAATGTTGCTCTGAATATTGATTGCCTTAGATGTGCAAGATCTACCAACACTGCGATTACTGTTTTAGGGGGTCAAAGAGTTAAAAAAAAAACGGGAACAGAATGTGCATATTGATGCCATAAAAGTAGAAAATGTAAAATGTCCGCTTTCGTGCCATCAAGGGATATTGGGAATACAGAGTTAGGCTCCTGTTTCCAAGACCTTCAGCACATGATGTGGGCAGTATCACGCATGGTCTCATTTACCTTCCCAGATTTCTCTGGTACCTATTTTTAGACACTGGGAGGGCCCCTTTCTGGTGTAGCGGTACCATAAAAAAATATACCCAGCCCTGGGATTTGAACCCAGTACCGTCTGGTTGGTAGACAGATCGCCTAATCAGTGAGTTAACCAGACCTTCTTATAATATTGTATATATTAACCAAAGGTAATCTTTGAAATCTAGAGAAAGACAGAAAGCATAACAAATGCGGCGTTCCATCCAAATACATCAGACCAAGGTATGAAGAACACAGAAGAAGATCAGATCCAGGTCACTCCGCCCTGCGTCAACAAGAGGAACAAACAAACAAACAAACAAACAAACAAACAAACAGTTTATAAACTTCCACATTTATTTCAAAGCCACATTCAGGAAGGATGATCGAGACTTGTCCGAGTGGTTTGAAATTGGATTCACCCGCTGTGAGCCACGTACGAGCGAATGCTATTTTCCAAAGGGGGAAAAGAAACTGAGCCGTAGGGCCAGTGTGGCATTTTGTCCGTACACTCAAGTCCAAACTGGCACATGTATTTCGCGGAAATTTAGTTCGTGTATTAAGAAATGCATAAAAACAGAATAAATGAAAGTAGATCAGATTCTCCAACCCCCCCCCCCCATAGAACATCTACAACCCCTCCCCCCCCCCACACGCTCCCCCCCCTTTCGGAAGCAAGCAGGAGTACAAGTAAAAAGAACATGTAATTAATTGTTTGTTGATTTTTAGTATAAATTCTTTTTTTTTTGTTAATTCTAAACAAATTACATTTTATGTTATATCTAATATAAATTCTTATCTGGCTTTATAAAAACACAGATTCTGCTCTAGTTTTCTTTAAGCCATCATTTTTCTGCCATTTTTCCCCCCTTCAATATACATTCCATCATAAGTTTTTAAAAATACAAATTAATTTTTCCACTTTTGAAATACACATTATTTCAAGATTTTAAAAATACAAATTAATTTTTCCACTTTTAAAATACACATTATTTCAAGGTTTTAAAAATACAAATTAATTTTTCCACTTTTAAAATACACATTATTTCAAGATTTTAAAAATACAAATTAATTTTTCCACTTTTAAAATACACATTATTTCAAGATTTTAAAAATACAAATTAATTTTTCCACTTTTAAAATACACATTATTTCAAGATTTTAAAAATACAAATTAATTTTTCCACTTTTAAAATACACATTATTTCAAGATTTTAAAAATACAAATTAATTTTTCCACTTTTAAAATACACATTATTTCAAGATTTTAAAAATACAAATTAATTTTTCCACTTTTAAAATACACATTATTTCAAGATTTTAAAAATACAAATTTAGATTTGTTTTCTCACCTTCTGAAATGCCAGTTCTCTTCTGTTTTCTAGTCAATACAAACTTTTCTCGTTTTTTTTATACAAACTTTTCTCGTTTTTCTTTTTTTCATTACACATTTTTTTTCTAGATTCTTTCAAAATAAATTCTTTTATGACTTCCAGTATAATTTCTTTTATGACTTCCTCTTTCAATTTAAATTTTCTTCTGGCTCTTTCAGAGTAAATTCCTTTCAAAACAAATTACTTTATGACTTTTCCAATATAAATTCTTTTCAGTTTTCTTTTGAATACGACATTTTTTCTGGCTTATTCATTATAAATTCTTCCTCAGTTTTTTTTATTTGAAATTTTTCTCTGACTGTTTAGAGTAGTATTGGAGTATCTTGTCCTGTTTATATATATATATATATATATATATATATATATATATATAACGTTCTTTGCATTTTATTTTTTACATTGGATGTGCATATACGAGAGGTGATTGATAAGTTCTCGGCATAAGGTACAACGGATTATTTGTTGACAGCTTTTTTGGGCTATTTATCAACATAGCCCCCTTGCAAGTTTATACACTTAGTCCAGCGATCCTGAAGCATACGGATCCTTCTTTGTAAAAGTCAGCATCTTGTGCCAGTAGAAAGTGGTTTACAGCATGAATGACGTCATCATCTGAAGTAAATTTGCGACCACTGAGTTCCTTTTTGAGTTTGGTAAACAGGTAATAGTCCGAAGGGGCCAAATCTGGGGAATAAAGAAGATGTTCAAGAAACTGGAAGCCGCATTCATGAATAGCAACCATTGCCACCGCCGACTTGTGAACTGGAGCATTGTCTTGATGAAAGATGACTCCTCTCGTCAATTTCCCTCGACGCTTTTCTTTCAGTTTGATCCGCAGTTGCTTCACAAGATTAGCGTTATAGGCACCGGTGACAGTTCTGCCCTTTTGAAGATAGTCTACCAATCGCACACCTTCTATATCCCAAAAGATGGAAGCCATGACTTTGACTGCAGACAGAACCACCTTGCTTTCTTTGGAGGTAGGGATACATGATGTTTCCACTGATTTGACTGTTCTTTGGTTTCTGGTTGAAAATGATGAACCCAAGTCTCATCCATTGTCACAAATTGCTGAAGAAACTTTTCAGGATCTGCAGAAAAATGGCCAAGACTGTCTCTTGACATGTTGAGACGCTCTCGTTTGTGATCAGCTCCAAGACGTTTTGGGACGCTTCGAGCAGAGACCGTTGTCATTTGAAGATCATTGTGAATAATGGCATGAACACGTTCCTGGAATATGCCCAACTCAGTAGCAATGTACCCCTCAGTTAGTCGTCGATTCTCCATTATCATGTCATGGATTCTGGCGGTGGTTTCATCGGTGGTTACCGTTCTTGGTCTTCCTGGACGGGGATCATTTTCCAGACTCTCCCTTCCATTTTTGAGTTGAGCTGGCCATTTCTTAACTGTGCTGTCAGAAGGGGCACTCTCCCCTAGAGTCTCTACCATATTCTCATGGATCTCCTTCGATGATAAACCTTTGATCCAGAGGTAGCGAATGACTGCTCGATGAGAAATGTTATTCATTTTCTCAATTTCTGCCACCCCTTACCACTTCAGTAGCCTGTAAAAAAATTGCTTGCAGGTAATTTCTTGAAACTTGGTGTTTAATATTACATTAACATGATCTACAAATGCACCTAATATAAACTGTGTGTTTCAAGTATTTGTACCTTTGGCCGCGAATTTATCAGTCATCCCTCGTATAAACAGTTATTTTCTATTTCTTTCTTCCTTTATAATTATAAATGCAGAAAAAAAGATATTTAAAAGAGAACATTCGTGAAGAAAGAAATGTATAAGATTGTCCTCCTTCCACATAACCTGCTTTAAAGTATTTCTGAACATATTCTGGATGCGCACTTTATGTGAATGAGACCTGTGTGACAAGGTGAGTTAATAGGATGACAGAAGCAGTGATAGAAAAGTGCACGTAGAGCGATGCATAGGAAGCCTCCCGTCTAAGCGGGGATTATGGATCGAGCACCAGTTAGTTAGATAGTGGAAGGGGTGTAACGACAGTGACGAAAGTAAACAAATTCTTCCATAAAGACTTGGACGTCAGTGGGTAGAGAGTGAGCAGTCAGACCTGGTAGCCACAGCACGAAGGACGGACAGTCCACCCCGGGGGTGGTGGAGGGGGGGGGGAGTCTCCACTACTGACAGAAGGCCAGTGTAGAGCATTTTTTTTTTGTAAACTGCTGTAGAAGAATTCTCGAACCAAATAAAATAACAAGGTTCGACCGCATCGTTGATTCTTGTGAATGTGCCAGTATATTAGCAGATTATTAAAGTTGGAGTTTTTTGTAGTCAAAGGGAAATAATCAAGTTAAAATGTAGGTTAGGTAATTTTACAGTCCTGCGAGATAAACCTTGGAACTAAGTAAGATCTATTTTTAGAACATTCCTGTCATGTTTTGACTATAAAAAAGTCGGACTTGTCACGGGATATAGGATTTAGGACGTCTGTTTATGGGCACAGCAGACAAAATTTAACTTAACGGGGAGGATTTTTATGAAGATGTTTTTTTTTAAGTGAAAACTAAAGGTTATAGAAACATGTAACTTCACGTGAATTGGGCCTTTCCCGATAGAACATTCGGAAAGATTGGGGAGATTTTGTAGGGAATAGTTAAGGGTCAGAAATGATGACTAGGTTTAGAGTGCAGTCAGTTATGTTCTCGTTCTGTGAGAAATAGTTACTTCAGTTTAGTAGAGATGTAGTCTTGAGTTATCATTCTAGAGAGGTTTTGAAATGTTCCTTTAGCCTGGGTTGGAATTTGTAGCTAGACTGTAACAGAAATGACGAAAATGTAGCGTACATTTGTAGTACTGTCCTGTGTTTAGGGCAGGCACTTGTTGTTGCTATATTTACAAATGAATCTGTGGTGTTATTTGGAATTCGTTATATTGTGAGAAGTTGTCGATAATCTTGCGAGTATCTAATATTTTTTGATAATTTGTGATAATGGTTTCTTCCCATATTGCGTAATCACGCCGGAAATCTTGTGTTTTTAATCTTGTCTATCCTTGTGGCTTCATCTCACTTCTCGTCAGTTTCAGCGCTCATTTTTCTCATTCAATAAATGTACTCAGTGTGTACGTTTTAGTTGGAGTTTTATTGACTTGGTGGAGTTTTTCTGCTGTTAGTTCTGTTGCTCGACTGGAAGTCCAGTTGATGTTTTCATTTGTGACACAGGTGTTTTTGTTGTAGTAGTAGCGAGTCTGTGTATTGTTGTAGTAGTAGCGAGTCTGTGTATTGTTGTAGTAGTAGCGAGTCTGTGTATTGTTGTAGTAGTAGCGAGTCTGTGTATTGTTGTAGTAGTAGCGAGTCTGTGTATTGTTGTAGTAGTAGCGAGTCTGTGTATTGTTGTAGTAGTAGCGAGTCTGTGTATTGTTGTAGTAGTAGCGAGTCTTGGTATTGTTGTAGTAGTAGCGAGTCTGTGTATTGTTGTAGTAGTAGCGAGTCTGTGTATTGTTGTAGTAGTAGCGAGTCTGTGTATTGTTGTAGTAGTAGCGAGTCTGTGTATTGTTGTAGTAGTAGCGAGTCTGTGTATTGTTGTAGTAGTAGCGAGTCTGTGTATTGTTGTAGTAGTAGCGAGTCTTGGTATTGTTGTAGTAGTAGCGAGTCTGTGTATTGTTGTAGTAGTAGCGAGTCTGTGTATTGTTGTAGTAGTAGCGAGTCTTGGTATTGTTGTAGCAGTAGCGAGTCTGTGTATTGTTGTAGTAGTAGCGAGTCTGTGTATTGTTGAAGTAATAGCGAGTCTGTGTATTGTTGTAGTAGTAGCGAGTCTTGGTATTGTTGTAGCAGTAGCGAGTCTTGGTATTGTTGTAGTAGTAGGGAGTCTGTGTATTGTTGTAGTAGTAGCGAGTCTTGGTATTGTTGTAGTAGTAGCGAGTCTTGGTATTGTTGTAGTAGTAGCGAGTCTTGGTATTGTTGTAGTAGTAGCGAGTCTTGGTATTGTTGTAGTAGTAGGGAGTCTGTGTATTGTTGTAGTAGTAGTGAGTCTTGGTATTGTTCCAGTAGTAGCGAGTCTTGGTATTGTTGTAGTAGTAGCGAGTCTTGGTGTTGTTGTAGTAGTAGCGAGTCTTGGTGTTGTTGTAGTAGTAGTGAGTCTTGGTGTTGTTGTAGTAGTAGCGAGTCTTGGTGTTGTTGTAGTAGTAGCGAGTCTTGGTGTTGTTGTAGTAGTAGCGAGTCTTGGTGTTGTTGTAGTAGTAGCGAGTCTTGGTGTTGTTGTAGTAGTAGCGAGTCTTGGTGTTGTTGTAGTAGTAACGAGTCTGGATACTGTTGTTGTGCTACTAATGGAGTGCTACAATGACAAGCTTGCCTATTAGTTTAAAGCAGTTGAACAAAATCTTTCAGGCAACAACAAAAAGAATAACATAAAAAGCACAGTAGGTGTCCACTACTTCTCTATAAGAGAAATTCTATCTAAGAGGACATTCCACTTGTCCGTGCTAGTCTGGCTGAATTCAGGATAAGCTAGCAGTAGAGAGATCCTCGTGCCGTGGTGGCACATAAATATTTGTCACAGGGCGGCTCGTTTTCATGAACTGTAAGTGAAGTATGAAGGTTCCTCGATTGTTACAAGTTCCACCATGTTGAGTTCGGCTTTGTGTTCTTAGATGTTACAACTGTCTGTTCGGGTTGCTGGCGGGCGCACACATCCCGCCAAGCACTAAAGCTATACAACCCAACCAACCCGCCGAAGACTGGCTTATTCATTCATACATCAGCAAAACATTTCACCCATCCCACAATCTGTTCCCCTGAAAGCATACAAGACGTGCGTATAATTAAAGAATAGAAATTAATGCTGAAAATGGGTTAACCATGCACTCTGAAATGATCCAGTCGCTACCTGCTTGACATCCACGCACTGGATACCAGAAGGGAACAAGGCAGAGAGATCGGGGAAAGTAGGTCTAGCAAAGAAATGTAGGAGACAAAGGTGGACATCATGGAAGGCACCGTAAACTCTGTATAAGAACTGTCTGCAGAGCATGAGAATTTACTGCTGACTCTGTAATGTACCGCGACCCAGGCATTTCAGATGATGGCTGCTGTGTCGACCATCAGTCAAGAACATGCAAGGGTAATAGCGCCTCAAGTACCGTAGTAATCTCTAAAATCATGACATTAATAAGTGATCCCGTCAGGATTGTTTCAAACCGGTACAATTGTACATGTCTTTCACCTTGCATGAAGTACTTTAAAAAATACTAGTTTACTCATTACAATATACTTTATACTTTATTAAGTACTAAAGTACACAAATACTTTATACTTTTTTTTAGATGTAAAATTAAACATACTTTACAAACACCAACTGCGAGATTTAATCTTTACAAGACGCTTACATGCTGAACCACAGTCAAAACTGCCTCAATCTCCTCCACGTAAACTGAGTATCATCATCAATCTACTGACCCAATTATCCTCCAACCGATTTCACTGTTTTTTTTATATAAGCCGGATACAGTAACCGGCGACCTCGAAAAGTTTCGGTTTTTCTCGTTTTTAGTCGGTAAATTACCAGTAACTAGCAGTTACCTCGATCACTGTAATTTATACTTTGAGTCTTCTGTCCGGACACTCACAAATGTGATGTTATTAAGTGCAAACGGGGCAATTACTTTTTAAATTTACATTTTATCTTGAAGTGGTTAAACATTTTGCTATGTAATGCTCACCGCGAGATGTATAATTCTCAGTGTTACTCATTTTAACGATAAAATTTGCTCCGCACACTTTACTGGTCATGTTCTATCCAACGAATGCCAGAGACCAGTGGCTTTCGAACTGATTTTCTCCCACGCCCTTTTTCACCATAATCTGTGGCATTCGGTAAAGGGAGAAAACCTACATATTATGCACAGTTTGTAGAAGTTTAGTTTGTAGAAAGGTCAATTTTCCAACAATCTGGATTTGTCTGTTTGTGGTACCGATTTCGCCTCCTCCTCGAAACACCAAATTCCCCCTCCCTCTCCGGGGAAAAAGAAAAAAAAAAGGGGGGGGGTGTCTCCACTGTTTGAGAACCCTTGTCATAGGGTATCCAGTGAGAAACGTTCCATCTAGTGTCAGCCGGGCATACGTAGTTAGTAACGACAACTAACCCGTGTAAACATCTTGTTTGCTGTCGGATAGGTAAATCTCAAAAGCCACTCTTTCTAACATCTTCAGTGACACGAACAGACACTCCACAGATTCGCCACTTCCAAATTAAATCATGAGCCAATGTTTGGCGAGCTCCGGCCCCAAACTCTGGTTACATTAACCGCTGTAGTGATGTTAAAAGTGTTTGATGACTTTCTCAGAAGAAAGCGTAGTGTTTCTTCTCTCTCTCTCTCTCTCTCTCTCTCTCTCTCTCCTTTCTTTATGGGCGAAGACTAGTGGTTCTTAAATTGGGGTCCAAGCAAAGTTATTGGGGACCCACAGAGCAGCAAATGGTTAACATAATAAACAAAAATCTTAGCATCACGTAAGTTCTATTTATAGCTGTATTTTTAATGATGGATCCACGGATATTATCAAACAAGAAGGGGCCCACAGTTGTTCTCTAGTCAGATAGGGCCCACAGTTGTTCTTAGGCAAATAAGGGGCCCATAACTGTTCTCATGCAAGAAAGAGGTCCACAGCTGTTCTCATGCAAGAAAGAGGTCCACAGCTACTCTCGAGCAAGACAGGAACCCACAACTGTTATCAGACATGAAAGGGACCCAAAGCTGTTCTCAGGTAAGAAAGGGCCCACAACTGATCTCAGGCAAGAAAGGGCCCACAACTGTTCTCAGGCAAGAAAGGGCCCACCAACTGTTTTCAGGCAAGAAAGGGACCCACAACTGTTCTCAGACATGAAGGGGACCATAGCTGTTCTATGGCATGAAGGGAGCCCACAACTGTTCTCAGACATGAGATGAACCAGAGCTGTTCTATGGCAAGAAGGAGGCCCACAACCGCTCTCAGGCAAGAAAGGGACCCACAACTGTTCTCAGACATGAAAGGGACCAGCACTGTTCTATGGCAAGAAGGGGGCCCACGACTGTTCTCGGGCACGAAAGGGAGCCCAAGTCCAAAAAGCTTAAGAACTACCACTGTAGGCGATCTTGTGCGCCACGTCCAGCTCTTTCTTTCATTCGTTCCATATCCATGAGTCCATCTGGTCAAGCACTGGTCTCCTCCGTCCTCATCTTTGTCTGCAAAGATCCTACATCAATAGTGAATTGACTGAATGCTTGTCTGTCACGCGACTGGCCTGTGTTCTACTCCTGGGGTATATGAAATTCTTGTTCTATAAAGATATACTAAACTATATCTCACATACCGGTACAACATGACTATTGCTTTTAAAGGTTTTGACTGTAAGTTTTACACAATTAAAGGATTTCATTAGCTCAGAAAGCAAACGATTCATTCGATTTCTGAAAAAAAACCACTTATCTCTAATTTGTTATGAACCTGAAGGCTACTTCTCGCCAATTGGAGCCAATTAGTTCTTTCTTTCCAGTCCATGAAAGGTATTATTGTTGCTGAAATAAATTACCTGCCCCTAGAAAGGACTTCGGACATCTGAAGCTAACTAACTGTACATCAAAGGAAATCATTAACTATAGATGCCATTGTCTCCTATCTTCCGCTTCAAACGCGGCGAAAGGGCAAATGTGGGCGTTCCTGATGGTGTCTTTGTTTTCCTTTCTCTACGTTTTTTTTTTGCGCCAGTTTCGTTGTGTTATGGGTTGGAAGTTCGGTTTGGTGCCTTAGCTACTGTAAACAAATAACGCACATTTTGTCCTCTTGCTTAATACATGTTCGTGCTGTGCATGACTGAGGTCTCCTGGTTAAGGAAATCACTGTTTCTTGCAATTTTTCAACCCGTCTCACAACCCGCTTCATATTCTTTTTTTTTTTATCAGGAGCTCGGCTAAATTGCTGCCTTCAGAAAAAAAAAGGAAAGGTGCCCAATTTACAGCAGTGCATCCTCCATTTCCGCACAATTCCGACAAAATTCCACCAAAATTCTTGCTTCCATGGTTAGTGCCGTTGATCTGCTACCCCCTCCTGTTTTATCACTCCAAAACTGCTAGCATACATCTCAGTCACCACCAACATCGAATTAACACGCATAAAACCTCTTACATCAAACACAAGAGAAAAAGATTTATTTAACACTACTTAACATCATAGAAAAACCACTACATAAATACACGAATCACAAACATTCACGTATGTTCTCGAAGCCCTACCAAATAAAACATGCATTGCACGTGCCTCATTGGCCACCCTCTTCTATAGTACAATTCGACCAGGGCATCAACTTGGCTCTACGGCTCCAAATGTTTGCTCCTCCTCCTCCTTCACAATTTCTTTACTCGTCTAGTTACAGCTGACCATTGCATACTTAGCAACAATCCTTCCGTCTTATGTCTGGTCTCTACCTGACATTCAACTCAATCCCGTCCTTCCTATTTTTACAACGACAGCTGATAAAACTCCCTAACACATACCCCATCCACAGACCTTGCATTTACCCCACATATAACATAATACACAATTTATGAACAAATAATTATGATGCAAACAATTACTTACACATATTTGCAGCTCACTATAAACCAACACAGATGAATGAATATAAAACTTATCAATTATGAGATAGAGCTTAAAAAAACTGACTTCACATGAAACACGTGCGCGCACCTTACACTTCGACAACACAACGTCATGTCATTTATATTCTCGTAATATAACAACGCAATTTCAAGCATAATAAGAAAGTTAAACCACACACTGAACTTTTCAAATATCTTAACCATAAACTTAGCAAAACGTTAGTAACACATAAAACACTGACACACAGCTCCCCATACGCACTTAACAAAACTTGACCTCTGACTTACGACAACTTACGAGTAAATGACTTCCGCAACACATGAGGCAGCCCAAACACCACCCTGAGGTCATTGCTGACAGTTCCAAGTATGCACAATTACTTGACTTAGGAGACACTGTACGATCACTGCATGATATCACATACGATCGCTCCCCCAGTAGACACGTGCTGCCGGCCGTATAGCCTCACGAAAACTGGCCTCACCTCATACATTTTTACGCTCTACCTGCTCAACTCTCATGTGATCAAAAGCACGCTCCCCCCCCCCCCCCCATACCGAGAACTGCAAATGATCGAGTACTTGACCTTCTAAACCGGCCGCGTTCAGAAGATCAAGCCGGGCTTGTTCACAGTACCGAGTTAAGTGCTCGGGGCGTCGCTGTGAGTTATGACTTTCAGTGGTGCATGAATTTCCCCGCTAGTGATGGGTCATTGAATAACATGGCTGATGCATCCCGCCGTGCTCGTTGGAAGCTTGGCGCCGTAGAGCTGCTTAGAGCTGGCTGTGAGTGCCTCCCTGCTGAGAACATACTCGGGGATGTACGCATTCATCGTGCACGGATCACTTTTCGTCCATTGTGCATGGACATGCCGTGGGACGGTTCTTATGCATTCCAGGAGATGTCACTAGCAAAGATGGCGGAGCAGTTATGGGATATTCCTGTTTAATGTGATGCCGAAACCCTACTGAACCAAACTGTTATTTGTAAACCCATTCTCTTTACATGATCGGCAAACAGTCACACGAACCTCACGTTATCATGCCGCCAAAGTATTGTTTGTTCGCCAAAGATTATCGGTGTAATCCCGCATTTATTTAGCTCTGAAACCATCATCACTAAGTGGCATGTCCGGAGGCGCTCTCTTGTCTTTTCCTTATGAATTGAAACTGCTTGGGGAAACTTTATTATTGTTATTTTCTTTTAATTTTAGCAATGTAAAAAAGTATAATATTACTAGTTATATTCAGAATGACTGACTGCTCCGAATGACTGACAACTCACTACCAGAAATAACACTAAGATGGACACCACAGGGGAACAGAAGTAAGGGTAGACCAAAAGAGACATGGAGAAGAACAACAGAAAGGATGTTGAGCAATAGAGGGCTGACGTGGGCAAGAGCAGAAAAAAAGGCGAAGGACAGGCATTTGTGGAAAACCCTTGAGGAAGCCTCATGTGCCCTGGGCACTTAAGGTTCAGAGAGAGAGAGAGAGAGAGTTATATTCAGAACTCTCTCAGTGGTTATATCCAAAACTCTTTCAATGGTTATATTAGCAGGAATCTATCAATGGGTATATCCAGAACTCTCTCTCTCTCTCTCTGTGTCTCTTTCTCCCTCTCCTTCAATGATTAAACTCAGAAATATCTCTTTCTCAGTGGTTAATTCCAGAACTCTGTTAATGGTTATATCCAGAACTCTGTCAGTGTTTCTATCCAGAACTCTGTCAGTGGTTATATCCAGAACTCTCTCTTTCTTTGTTGTTAATTCCAGAACTCTGTCAACGGTTATATCCAGAATTCTGTCAATGTTTGTATCCAGAACTATGTCACTACTTATATCCAGAACTCTCTCTTTCTCAATGGTTAAATCCAGAACTATGTCAATGGTTATGGCTAAAAATCTCTCAATAGTTATATCCAGGTAGAGAGTCCACACTGTAGTTTATCTTTCCCTCTTTTAAAAACATAATGTGTGTTTATGTGTGAGTATGTGTGTATGCATGCATGTGTAATATACGCGCTTGTGGGCCCAGTGAAATTCAATAAATATGGAAAGAAAAGATGATTGAAACTAAGTGACTCTGACCTTTGTATCCGATTTAAAAAAAAATACTTTACAAAACATTTCTTTCTCTTCCCTAAATTTTGTCAGTGATTGATTATATTTTTTCAAAAATCCCATTTTCGCACAATGAAGCAATTTTAAAAGATTAAACATATTAATCTTAATTAGAAGCACATTTTGTCTGTCTTTTATCAAATAACTTTTCGTATTTCTTTTTCTTTCTGACGGGGACAAAAGGCCAGAAGAACCATATAAGAATCCGCCAACCAAAAGAATAGGCAGCCAATGGGATTAGACATAACAAGGACTGGGTAGAATAAACACTGAATCATTCATCAAAACCACATTTTCATTGTTCTAATTCATGATTCATTTGCGCCAGTTCATTTTCATGCTCCCAAAAGAGTATTCAAATATTTGTTCTGCCCGTTGTAACGCAATCAGGACAAATGCACTGGCTACTGACAGCAGAGAAATTCAGATCCAAATTTGCCAGTTCATTTGACAATAAAACACCATGCAGACATGGGCAATTTTTGTAGGAATGCACTTTACAACAAGATTGAAAATGAAGCTAATTCATATTTTAAATAAAGTTTCAATGTTGTAAAAGAAATAATTAATTTTTTTTCATGAAGAAAATGTTCCAGTAATAAAATTAAATGATCAACTGACGTAACGAAGAATGCAACAATGAAGAAAAAAAATATCTGTCATTATACAACGGTCTGTGTTATGGAGGACTTTAAATGGGACTAGAGATTGTTAGCGAAACGATGGACCTGAAATTGTTAACAAAACAAGAGAGAACTAGAGATTGTTTGCAAAGCAAGAGAGGACTAAATATTGTTAGCAAAACAAGAGAGGACTAGAGATTGTTAGCAAAACAAGAGAGGACTAGAGATTTTTAACAAAACAACAGAGGACTAGAGATTGTTAGCAAAACAACAGAGGACTAGAGATTGTTAACAAAACAACAGAGGACTAGAGATTGTTAGCAAAACAAAAGATTAGTGTCACTATTATTACTATAGCTGTGTCTTCTGTTACTACTAGTGTTAATACCTTTAACGTTACAGTTATTACTACTTCTATTACCACTACTCTCTCTCTCTCTCTTTCTCTCTCTCTGGTTCATCCTTTACCTCTCTATAAGATGTGCGTTGGACCGTGCTCCGTGCCTCTCTTTTAGTGCGTCAGATATCTTGTTCCCTTGCCTTTCTCTGACTCTCTGTCCCTCCAGTTTTCCCGTTGTCGCTAGGTGTTCTAGCTTGCATCTTCTCAAAACATGGTCCTGCAAATCTGGACTGCCGTGTTCTGAATTGTGCTATAATTTCTCTCTTTTGCCAAGTCTCACTTTATTTGCTTTCTTGGCTGGCCATGGTATTCTCATCACTCTTCTTAAGAACCACAACTCCGTTGCTTCCAGTAGATTATGAGTGCTCTTGATTACTGCCCATGCTTCGCTTCCATATAATAATACAGGTTCGATGTAGCACTGAATAACTCCCACTTTTCTTTTGATATTCGTCGACAGAGCTTTACTACATAGTATGTTTTTTATTTACCACTACTACTAGTACTACTACTATTACTACCATTACTACTGCTAACAATACTGCTAGCACCATCACCACAACTATTACCACTCAACTACTATTTCTATAACTACTTTTTCTACTACTACAATTACTATTTCCACTGCTACAACCACTATTTCCACTACTACAATTACTTTTTCTACTACAACAACTACTATTGCTTCTAAAACTACTATTACTACTATTGTAACCAGTAGTACTACCATCACTGGTAGAGATTCTATTATTACTACTACTGGTCCTACTACTATTACTGCAGCTACTACTACTAATACCCCTACACTTAAAAATACTACTATATTACTGCTACTAGTATTACCAGAATTCAACTACTGTTAACAATATCTGGTACCTCTAACAGTTCATTATCTCGATCATTTCTTCTTCTTCTTCCTCTCTCTCTCTCTCTGTCTGTCTGTCTCTCTCTCTCACTCTCTCTGAACTTTAAGTGCCCAGGGCACATGGGGCTTCCACAAGGGTTTTCCACAAATGCCTGTCCTTTGCCCTTTTTTCTGCTCTTGCTCAGGTGAGCCCTCTATTGCTCAACATCCTTTCTGTTGTTCTTCGCCATGTCTCTTTTGGTCCACCTTCTGTTCCCCTGTGCTATTTTTGGTAGTGAGTTGTCAGTCATTCGGAGCACATGTCCCAACCATCGCCAGCGTATTCGTCACTTCTTACATCATCTTTATTCTCTACACCGAAAACTATAACTGCTACTACTACTACTGCTACTACTACTATTACTACTACTACTACTATTACTACTACTACTACTATTATTATTATCCTCTCCCTCTCTCTGGACCTTTAGTTGCCCAAGGCACATATGTCCCCCGCAAAGGTTATCCTACAACGTCTGACCGTTGGCTTTTTCCCACTCTTGCCCAAATGAGCCTTCTGTATTATTCAACATCCTCTCTGTTGTTCTTCTCCATGTCTCCTTTGGCCTACCCCTACTCCTATTCCCCTGAAGTGTCCTTCTCAGTGCTATTTTAGGCAGTGAGTCATCAGTCATTAAGAGCACATGCCCCAACCATCGCCAACGCCTTTCTTAAAAAAAAAAATCAAAATCAATGTCTTCATCTGCATCTCTGCCAACAAGATGTTATTTCTTGTGGTATTTTGCCAAAATATTCTTCTAATCCTACGTAAGCACTTAGTCTGGAAGGAATTCAGGTTTACTACTGCTACTTCTACTAGTACTACTACTACTACTACTAATACTACTACCACTACTAATACTACTACTACTACTATTACTACTATTACTACTACTACTACTATTACTACTACTACTACTATTACTACTACTACTACTACTATTATTACTACTACTATTATTATTATTATAATTACTACTACTACTATTATTATTATTACTACTACTACTATTACTATTATTATTACTACTATTATTATTATTATTATTATTACTACTACTATTACTACTACTACTACTATTACCACTACTACTATTATTACTACTACTACTATTACCACTACTAATATTACTACTACTACTATTACTACTACTACTACTACTACTATTACTACTACTACTACTATTACTACTACTACTACTATTACTACTACTACTACTATTACTACTACTATTATTATTATTTTTATTACTACTACTACTATTACCACTACTACTATTACTACTACTACTACTATTATTACTACTACTACTATTACTACTACTACTACTGCTACTACTACTACTACTACTACTGCTGTTTCTGCCACAACCGATATTTCCATTACTACGACTATTATCGCCTTGATAAATATGCCAATTATTTACAGCATATAACAATACTTCTGTCTGTTTGTCTGTTTGATGGTCTGTGCACACCTCCCCCCCCCCCAACTGTCTAACTATGCAGTTTGATCTATCTCACGTTTCCTTCTATCGCGCCACTGTATACAATTTCATGGGACCGGAATCATGATGGCCATTTTTGTATCTATTGCCCTTACCATCAGCGGCACCTGGCGGCACAAAACAAGTCGCGTAATTCAAGTTATTCCCTTGCCCTATTACTGGTTATTTCCCTTGACGGTGGGGCCCTGCGCGTTATTTTTAGAACCCGGATATTTTTTAGATGTCCGTGGGGCGACCAGTATTGCACCAGTCGATAACGCCAGCAATGGCAGACGTTCTGTTGGAAGATGAGGCAAGAGGAGACTCGAGAAGAAATCTGCTATTGAAATACAAGAACTCTTGACACTGATCTTGTCAATAGTCGGGCAGGGTGACCTAAATTTGGTCAGAGGACCACACATACACAGGCATGCTGGACGCGGGCTTCGCGGAATATAACAAGGAAGTTTTAATGTTAAATCCTTCGGCCCCGAAGACTTGCTGTCTGTGTTAACATCACACAATAGTCGTAGGTTCTACAGAGACAGGGAAGTGTTATATTGGAGTAGGGTGTAGTGTGTGTGTAAGAGAGACTGAAAAGGAAGGAGAGAGACAGAGAGAGGGAGGGAGAAAGAAACGGAAGGATAGAGAAAGGGAGAAAAAAATGAGAGAGAGAGAAACAAAAAGAAACTGATTCAATAAGAGAGAGAGAGAGAGAGAAAAGAGAGAGAGAGAGAGAGACAAAGGGAAAGAAAACAATGAGAGAGAAAAGGGAAAGAGTTTAAAAGGGAGAGAAAGAGGGAAAGAGAAAGAAAGAAAAGAATTAAAGAAAGAAAGAAAAAAACATACATGGGGGGGGGGAGGGAGGGTGGGAGAAAGAGAGACAGTTCATGCCATCAATAGGAAAAGAGACGTGTCTTATCTTCTATGTTATTTTCTATTAAATTATTTTTTTATATCAAATCTCTTATCTGTTATTTTTTTTTAATCCTCACGTCATTACCTCCCCTCTTTCCTGCCCCTTGTGTGCAAAGATCATGACAAGAAGCTTCCCAGATGTACGTGCCTTTTAAGCCAAGCGTCTCCCGTCTCCAGACAACGTCATTATAGATTTGAAGCACAAGGGTCTTATCGGATAGGGAGTAGGTTTCAGTGGCCTTGCTTTATATCCTGGAGTGAATACAAGAATCAGATTTCTTGAAATACCGCAACACCGCAGGCGCTCCACTTGCCTAAATAAAAATTACTACAAGTATTAGAATTATTATTACTTTTACTGCTTCTGTGCCACTGCCACCTAGTGATAACAGAAAAATAAAACTGGAAGGAAAAGGGAGCAGAGGAAGACAAAGAAACAAGATACTTGACGAGCTAGAAGAGCGACATGGAGCACGGTCCAAGACACATCTTTTAGATACAGCAAAGGATAGATGGTTGTGGAAATCAGTTATGACCAACGCCTGATTGGTACTGACCAGAATGACCACTACCGGTACTACTACAAATACAACTACTGTTGGTAATCTATCACTAAGACATTTTTTTTACTACTACTACTTTTAAAGAATGTGCAGTTGTTTTTTATTACTACTACTTTTAAAAACAAATATATCCATACTACAAGAACTTAATATTGAAGAAAGCTGGGTAGTAAAGAGGATTAAACAAAGAAAACTTAAATATTTTGCACATATTAAACGTCATGATAATTTAGAGAGGGTACATAATGGGGAAAAAGAAAGAGAGGAAGACCAAGGCGAAGATGGCTGCAAGACATCGTTGATGATCTGCAGATGGACGCATCAGCAGCAGGGTATCTTGCTTACAACAGAGTGGCCTACAAGAGAGCTGTTAGAGAGGCAAAGTTCCGCAAGGGACATGCAAATGAATGACTGAGTGATTTTTGAATATTGCTCTCCGCTACCACTGCTAATACTATTACCGCTATTACTACTGCTACTACATCAGCAGCATCAGACTACTACAGCTGCTAATATTGCTCCAAGTACAACATAAAATGTCTACTACTAACATTGCTTCAAATACAATTTCATGCTACTACTACAATTACTATTAATATTGTTCCAAATACAACATCAAATACCACTACTAATATTTCTATAAATTCAGCATCATCTACAGCTAATATTATTACTACTAGTAATACTACATTAAAAATCAGTTACCACTACACCTACCACTACTACGACTACAATACGTGTAACTGTTATTGTAACAACTATTGCTACTATTACTAACGCTGCAACTCTTATTTCTATATCTCTTATAATTACTGTTAGATATAAGAGTGTATTGGAGAGGAGTAACTTTAATATCAGTTGTGTCAAAAGTATTTTGCAAGGTCATTTTGAATAGGCTTAAAGATATAGTGGATACCGCAATGAGAGAAGAACAAGCAGGATTTCGAAAGGGCAGAAGCTGTCTCGACCAGATCTTTACTCTCAGAATAATACTTGAAGAATATACTGAAAAGAAGAAACCATTAATACTGAACTTCATAGATTTTAAAAAGGCATTTGATAGCATACAAAGAGATTCACTATGGAGAATTTTAAGTCTATATGAAATACCATCTAAAACTGTCAACATCATTAAGGACTTCTACAATGGATATGTTTGTGCAGTCAACACAGAAGAAGGGATGAGTGAATGGTTCCAGATTGAAACAGGCGTGAAACAAGGATGTATACTTTCTCCTTTGCTTTTTGGAATTACAATAGACTTCATAATGAAAAAACGCTGCACAGATAACACAGGTATTGACTGGGAACATGGGACCTAACTAGAAGATCTTGATTTTGCTGATGACATAACTCTTATCAGTAATAATGTGAATTTCATGCAAGAAAAAACAGATAGCCTGTCTTCACTGGCTAGCAAAATAGGACTTGAAATTAACAAGGACAAAACAAAAATAATGAAAACTCCCATTAATCAAAATGGAAAAATACACATAGAAGGGACAGATATTGAAGAAGTCAATCAATTTGCATACCTTGGCAGCTACATAGACCAGGATGGTGACACCAGAAAGGAAGTTAGAATTAGAATTGCAAAAGCAGCATCGATCTTTAAGAATCTTGAGAACATATGGAATTCAAAAGTTATAAGCACAAAAACCAGGTTAAGACTATTCAATTCAAATGTAATATCCACACTCATTTATGCATGTGAAAGCTGGAAAACGACTAAATAAATAGAAAAGAAATTCGACTCTTTTGAAAACAAATGCCTAAGGAAAATACTCGGCATCAAGTGGAACGAAACTAAGAACAATGCAGAGATAAGACAGATGACTGAACAACAACCAGTCTCATGGGTGATCAGGAAAAGGAGATGGACATATGTTGGTCACGTAATGAGAAGAAACAGAGAATCCCAAAACAAGCTATAAAATGGAACACAACAGGCCAAAAAAAAAAAAGAGGCAGACCACGTGAAACTCTGAAGAGGACTTTGTTAAGAGAGGCCAAATTAACAGGCATAAAATCGCTTGATGAGTTTGAAAGGCTCGCCGAAGACAGGAAAAATTGGCGAACCACCTTGCGAGCCCTATGTGACATATAACGGCACGGGAAGGATATATATATATATATATATATATATATATATATATATATATATATATATAAAAGAGATAAGAGTGTATTGGAAAATAGGACATGCCATTTGGCTTACAAGCAAAAGAGAGGTTAAACAAAAGATAGAGCAAAGACTGGAAGTATTTGAAATAACATATAATCTTCACTGCCACAAAGACTTCCGGCTCAAACAAGCAAAGACAGAGACAGCTGAACAAAATAAAGAGTACAAAGCTGAGTGCGAAAAGGCGTGATTATATAACGCCGTTGACTTTGTGGACGACATTTGTCTATTATCAAGCAGTCACAAAGATATGCAAGATAAAATAAACAAGCTAACTCAGAATGCAAACAACATAGGACTAAAGATCAACGTAGGAAAGACAAAGTTAATGAAGCAAAATGTGAACAACAGAAATGTACTCAGAGTAGATAACAAGTTAGTGGAGGAGGTCAACGAATTTGTATACCTTGGCAGCAGAGTAGTAGAAAATGGAGACAGCACAGAGGACATCAACAGCAGACTTACTAGAGCAAACCAGGCTTTTGCAATGCTGCAGAATATATGGAAATAAAAAAAAACTAAGCATAAATATGAAAATCAGGATATTTAAGAGTAATGTTCTAAATGTACTACTCTATGGAAGTGAATGCTGGAAAATCACCAAAACCATAGAAAACAAGTTGAATTCTTTCCAGACTAAATGTTTACGAAGAATTAGAAAAATATTTTGGCCAAACACCATAAGAAATAACATCTTATTAGCAGAAATGCAGATGAAACCACTGACAACAATTATTGAGGAAAGACGCTGGCGATGGTTGGGACATGTGCTCCGAATGACTGACAACTCACTACCAAAAATAGCACTAAGATGGACACCACAGGGGAGCAGAAGTAAGGGTAGACCAAAAGAGACATGGAGAAGAAAAACAGAAAGGATGTTGAGCAATAGAGGGCTCACCTGGGCAAGAGCAGAAAAAAAGGCAAAGGACAGGCATTTGTGGAAAACCCTTGCGGAAGCCCCATGTGCCCTGGGCACTTAATGTTCAGAGAGAGAGAGATATAACGCCGTAAATGGTTATATGAAGAGCGTAGAGGGCTGTCATACTGTTCTGATTGGTTAAAAATAGAGGAGGGGGTTGTTTAACGCCGTAAATGGTTATAAGAAAGTGTGGAGGGCTGTCACACTTTTCTGATTGGTTACTAATAAAATAGAGCGAGAAGTGCACTTGAGGTTACCGATTCATACAGTTGCTTTCTGTTTATTTGTTTTGTATGTATTTACACCTGAAAGCCATTTGCGCGTTAATAAAATCATTAGGGAAGAAAAAATCTGTCATTTCAGACTAGCGTAACAAGATCCATGTGATCAAGACACATCCTTTCTAAGTGATAGTTTGCTTTTTCCTGCAGTAGTCAAACTTAAAAAAAAACGTGACATAAGATAATTTACATCAGAAATAAGAAAAAAAAAACGTGACATAAGATAATTTACATCAGAACTAAGAATAAATCTATAATAGCCCAGATCTATCTCGTTTTCAGTGGCTCCGCTTATAAGGCGGTTTCCGGCTGTATCAATGTTCCGTATATTCGACGCTTGTTTCGCTCCTTTGGCGCTTTTCAAAGTTTGTACCTGCATTTTAATGTATGATAGTAATGACGTGTTGTCCGATTTTATATGCATAAACAAGAGAAAACAAATGCCTGAGGAAAATACTCGGCATCAAGTGGAACGAATTTAAGAATAATGCAGAGATAAGACAAATGACTGAACAACAACCAGTCTCATAGGTGATTAGGAAAAGGAGATGGACATATGTTGGTCACGTGATGAGAAGAAACAGTCAGAGAATCTCAAAACAAGCTATCAAGTGGAACACAACAGGCCAAAGAAAAAGAGACAGACCGCGTGAAACTCTGAAGAAGACATTGTTAAGAGAGGCCAAATTAACAGGCATAAAATCCCTTGATGGGGTTGAAAGACTCGCCGAAGTCAGGAAAAATTGGCGAACTACTTTGCGAGCCCTATGTGACGTTTAACGGCACGGGAAGGATATAAGATATATAAGAAACAAGAGAAAAGAAGCTATGTTCGGGTGGATATTTTCCTCTTATTATTGGTACAGAACTTAATCTGACACATAATCTTGAAGCACTTATATCTGCATGTGAGTGTGGAAGCTGCATTTTCCCAGGACGCTTCAGCTGTTAGGTCAAAGTTCAAAGTTCAAAATTCGAGCTCCGGCTAAACTGCATTCGAGTCAAACACATATATGCTCCATCGCATGCCGCAGCATCTATTGAAGAGCATGTTTGATTAATAGTTCCTGTCTAATGTTGGTTGTTTACGATGTGATTTGTCCTAGCTCCAGTAGTCTCTCCTCACAGCTACATTGTTCTTCCATTTCCGCTCTTCATTTTCCCGCAGTCTGTCCATTGCTTTAGCAAAGTACCCCTTGCCAATTGTCAGTCTACCGTTTATTTTAGCCTGTCCATCAAGTCTGACTGCCACATCACTGCCATGTACGCCCGCGTGCCCTGGACAGCAAAGCCACGTTAGGCATGCTGTTAGGTCAATAGTCGCTAATCTACTGTTAGGTCAATGGTCGCTAATCTACTGTTAGGTCAATGGTCGCTAATCTGCTGTTAGGTCAATAGTCGCTAATCTGCTGTTAGGTCACTAGTCGCTAATCTGCTGTTAGGTCAATAGTCGCTAATCTGCTGTTAGGTCACTAGTCGCTAACCTGCTGTTAGGTCACTAGTTGCTAATCTGCTGTTAGGTCACTAGTCGCTAATCTGCTGTTAGGTCACTAGTCGCTAATCTGCTGTTAGGTCACTAGTCGCTAACCTGCTGTTAGGTCACTAGTCGCTAATCTGCTGTTAGGTCACTAGTCGCTAATCTGCATTCTTGTCTGTGAGAGCAAATGGCTGTTTAAATTCAACCTTGGCAAAGTCCCTGGTTCGAGTTTCAGGTAATTCTCTTGCCTTTTTTTTTCTTTCTCTCACGTCTCAGTGCTGTGTGTACTATTTCTTGGAATGCTAGCGTACATCAGTGTAGTAAATCACTGTTCTGTTCTAAAGCCTCGTCGTTTTTTCTTTACCTTCAAGGGCTGCTACTGTGTAAATTCCACAGTTCGCAAAATGGTTTTAGTTTCCCATTTTACTACATTCACAAACAAGATGAAAGATGATTCTATGTACAACGGCGGTATTCTGATAGCACACCCAGACAAATACACTGCTTTGTGGGTGGCAGGGCCTTGTGGGTGGTACGCCTTTGTGGGTGGCAGGGCTTTGTGGGTGGCAGGGCCTTGTGGATGGCAGGGCTTTGTGGGCGGCAGGGCTTTGTGGGTGGTACGGCTTTGTGGGTGACAGGGCTTTGTGGGTGACAGGGCCTTGTGGGTGGTACGCCTTTTTGGGTGGCAGGGCTTTAGGGGTGACAGGGCTTTGTGGGTGGCAGGGCCTTGTTGGTGGTACGCCTTTGTGGGTGGCAGGGCCTTGTGGGTGGCAGAGCCTTGTGGTAGCAGGGAAGAGTCGAAACCTACGGCAACAAACCACTAAAGAAAAACACAGGAGGGACTCTATGGCTGTTGATGGCGACCTACTTAACTCTTTCACGCCAAAAAAGCACTGGCACTGTTTGTAGATTGTGCACACGCTTGCGAATTAGTGTCTAGAACCATAATTAGGGAAAGTGGGGGTGAATACGCTGTCCATTTTGGCAATCAGCGACCCATAGCTGATCAAGACGCTGTCCCAACTCTCCGTGGTACCCCTAGCAACAGGCATAGCCTGGCTAATTGGGCTGCGATTGCCATAGTCCCCATGGTGGTGGAGTCTGCTGAAGAAGCATTGCACGCCCCCCCCCCCTGCTTTTTAGCTTTACTCCGGGACTGAAAAAAATAGCTGGCATAACCCGCTCCCACCCCGATATGAAGTTGTGCCTCAACATCTTCACAGCATCGGCTGCAAAGAACAACAGCTCACAGTTACAGGGAGATAGCACAAGACAAGCCAAGATTTAGAGGAAGCGTAAATACAACGACAACAATTTTTTAAAAAACCACTAAGAACAACACATTTTTAACCTCGCCCACATTTTTAAATTATAGAGTAACTTCCTTCCAGTTTCTTTCCCGCAAAAGTGCTCCAAAAATGTTACCCCGGCAGAGCATGGAAATTAATTCGGTAGTGTAATAAGTTAACTTACTCACTTTCTGATTTTCAGACACATGGACCTTGTCCTTCCCCCCGAAGCTGATTGGCCGAGTCGAGAGGAGGAGGAGGAGAGAGTGCAACATTGGCTAGGCCCTTTCTTCATACCACTTGCCCACATAAAGTAGGACACGTCTATTCGAGTCTCTGACCCATCTTCTAAGACAATGATGTTTTAAACTCGCTTTTATTGACCTGCTCCACGTGGTCAGCTGGGGGGGGGGGGGGAGTGGGTAGTGGCGGGAGGAGAGGGGGTGGTAGAGAGAGAGAGAGAGAGAGAGCAATAAGCGGTTAGTGTATTCGCCCCTCCTGGTAAAGATCAGTGGTTCGACTACCAGCCAGGGCTGTCTCATCCAACCCAGCTGTAAAAGTGAGCATCTTCTCACCTGCTTGAGCTGGGGGAAGGACGAGCGACAGGACGTAACCCCCTTCATATATTACGTAAGTGTACCGAAAGGTATAACAATAAATAATAATAACACCAACACCATGTCACCTTTGTGCCACATTGGCACTACAAGACTAATTTTAAGTTTAATTTGAGCACGCGACCTGCGTGTAAAACAGACGCAGACAGAAATTTTAAAAAACAAAAAGGTCAACACAAAATCCCCGTTTCCATGACATTAAGGCATATTTGGGACACGGTGTGGAGGCCGTACTTCAAAGACGACCGTATCACACCTGACCGCGTTTATCTTCCTGGATGTCTCTGGTGCCCTTTTTTTTTTTTTAGAAGTTTGGTGGACCCCAGTTTCTTTTTGGTGTGATGGTATCAGAAAAAAAAATCTCAGTGAATGGCTTGAACCCGGCATCACTTGATTACTAGACCAAACGAGACAGAAAGTAGAAGTTAAAAATGAATTACAAGAAGTGACGTGAAAAGAACTTAACATTTATAATTATCTCAACATACATCTTCTTGAAATGTGTCCATTAAATTCATTATAAAATATAAAATAACTTTCCCCCCGAAACCTGCAGAAAGAAAGTCATTTGAATCAGTTAGCCAAATGATACTTTTATTGGAATTTGGAGATTTTAAGATTAGGGTATGTCCAAATGCCGGGAACAGCTTAAATTTCTCCATGCAGTAACAAGAAAATATAAAAGTCTAACAAAAGCAAAAGCTATGTAGTGATGAGACATTCTCTCTCTCTCTCTCTCTCTCTCTCTCTCTCTCTCTCTCTTTCTCTGAACCTTAAGTGCCCAGGGCACACTGGGCTTCAGCAAGGGTTTTTCCGCAAATGCCTGTCCTTTGCCTTTTGTTCTCCTCTTGCCCAAGTGTGCCCTCTATTACTCAACATCCTCTTTGTTGTTCTTCTGCATGTTTCCTTCGGTCTGCCCTTACTTCTGTTCTCTGTGGTGTCCATCTTAGTGCTATTTTTGATAGTGAGTCCTCAGTCATCCGGAGCACATGTCCCAACCATCGCCAGCGTCTTTCCTCAATAATTGTTGTCAGTGGCTTCATCTGCGTTTCTGTGAACAAGATGTTATTTCTTATAGTGTTTGGCCAAAGTATTCTTCTATTCTTCGTAAACATTTAATCTGGAAAGAATTCAGCTTGTTTGATGAGACAACATAAAACTCTAAATGAGACAATATAAAACTCTAAATGAGACAATATAAAACTCTAAATGAGACAACATAAAACTGTAAATGAAACAATATACACGCATGCCCCTAACAATGCGTAAAACATGATCTAGTGATGCGTGAGTGCATGTGTGACGAATTATGTTGCATGTTTCAATTTATAACTGCAACTAAACTTGCGAACACTTCTCGCTGACTGTCACCGCCACTCATGAGCGACGTCCACATTGAAGAACATGCTCAAGCACAAGTCCACCTACACACGAGCTCGCATGTATACTGCATGTTAATCACTTCCTCAGCACTCCTATAAACCACACTGGTTTAACTAAATTTGATATCAGCATTTGTATCCTACTGTGATTATAAAATCGGCTGCTCTCATTCTTTCTGCAGCAGTTTTTGTAGCAGTTCACCTACAGCAGTAGTTCTAAGTCTGTGTCTATGGACTACCAAGGGTTAAGATTTCTTGTGGGTCAGCAGAGCAGTAAATGGTTTGGCGTGATTTAAAAAAAAATCTTAACATCTTGAGTTTTATTTACTGATTTATTTTGATTTAGGGTCCACATGTGTTCTCAGGCGGGCAGGGGGTTCATGGGCAATAAAACTTTAAGAACCACTGGTTTACATACACTTTTCAAACAAACAAAAATATTCACAGCAGTATATTTCCGGACTAAAAAATAAATAGCGCACAGTCTCTACTTAGACTGAGTGTGTTGCGAACAGGAACGCACGGACGTGTCAGACAGCGTGGTCACTGCTTTCAAGATGGAGGTCGGTTCTGCGCGCGGAGTGACTGTGTTGAGTGATATGGCACAGCTGCGAGATGTGAACTTCACACTAACAGCGCTGATGGTTTTTAGTTATGTCTACCTGGGCTAATGATAAATTATGACGGTCTTTGTGTGCCTGGGTTCGACGGAGTTCGTGTCGAGATCGACCCTGACTAGTTTCGCATTTGGACTGCTGTAATTCAAAAAAAAAAAAAGGTGTCCTCGCTAGGTAGATTATCATCAAGGACTGGTGAGAGGGACAACCGATGTGCGATATTCACTGCCTCAGCCGGTGGAGCGATTATGGAAGTTCCTTGTTCGCTATAACACCGAGAACTTAATACTGAAAACTGAGTCTCTAGCTAATATTCCACTGTTTTATAAAACATAACATTTGTATGTCTTTATAATCTATCTATTATTCTGTAATAATATTACTTTGCAGGAGCATATGATCGAATATCGTGTAACCGTTATCACTATCTCATGGAGAAGAAAAGTAATCTCGACTACACCGGTTGCAAGATACTCGATACCGACAACGAAAGATCGCGAAAAACCTATAACATTTTTCACCTGCATTAAAAGAAAGAAACATGCTTGCCATTTTCTTTCCTCGTTTCCCACACACACAACTGTGGTCTTCTCTGGGCGGTGACATTTAGATAATCTCTCTTCAGGATCGCCATTTTTTCATAAATAGCGTTGATCATGTCGATTATGTTCTATCGATATTTGAAATACGGTTATCGTCCCATGCCCAAATGCCTACACCAGCCTGCATGGTTAAATGATAGCACAATTTATAATTATATTCAGTTTTCTACGATTTACACTCAGAACCGCAGAGACACTAAGACTTTGTCTCGCGAGACTAGAGGGGAAGATTACCTAATTTAAGAAAAACACCAGAAAAGCACAAGTCTCAAGTTTAAAAGCAATTGCCCGCTCATTATTCCGTACAATAGGTGGTTACATCAATGAAACGAATCCTCAGACTGAAGCAAGTGATTTGTCACATTATATTTCCGTACAGTCAGTGGTTAATGTAATTAAATCACGACATTTTATATAGCTTCTCTCACAAAACGATTTCTCTAAAACAGAATTCTGCTTTGAACGGAAAGAAAAATCTGCTCTATCTCCTGCCCGTTTTTTTTTCAATTTACTGCCTATGTAAAAACTTGGATCTGGAAAGATCAAGAGTAAAGACTTGCTTCGCCAAAGAAAACCTTTTCGTTAGTGTTAGCTGCGCAAGTTGTGGAGAATTGGTGAATAGTTTCGTTTTATTTCGAAGCAGATTTTCAAAAACTTAGAAACCACTTAATTTTCGATCAGCTTTATGATAATGTCCGGGCGTGCACTTTGGGATATCTGTCTGAAACATTAACCGTAAAGATAATAAAGTATTTGAATGAAAAATTAAATAATTTTTGTTCAAATAAAAGACGAGTAGGAGAATTAAAATAGCTTTTTTAATATCTTCACATATCGTAGTTTGCTTGTGAAGTAAGGAGTGGAAAGATCTTTGGTTATTGCGTCCAAGACTAATAATTCATGATAGGACCTCGCAAAGAATTTAGAGATCTAGGCAATGAATACATCATCCAAAGAAAATGGAGACACGGTTTTCAGCGAAGAGGCTGTTTCTGTAATAAATTTTGTGTGCAACTGCATCGGCGTAAATGTCGTGTCTGTTGTTGGTATCATAGGGAACACGATAAACATTCTGGTTCTGTTTCGTCACGGCTTTAAAGACAGCACTAACATTCTTCTGTTCTCGCTGTCAATCAGTGACCTCTCCCTGGTGATCGTTCTGCCTGCTGCAAGAGTACACTGCCTCGTGTCACAGTTCGATCAGGCTCTGGCCTTAAGCATACAGAGAACGGCCTCTGTTGCCATACTTACCATCCACAGATTCATTCTCTTCTCCTCATTATGCCATGTTGGGGTTATCTCCCTGGAAAGATTCGTGGCCATCTTCTTTCCGTTTCACGTTTCCCGCGTTTTCACAGCTCATAGAGTCAAGGTCATCGTTATATGCATTTACCTTGTCAACTTCTCAATCCTGGCGCCATGGTTTGGCGCCTTCCACTTCAGAATAGGTACCGACCCGACAAATAACAAGACAGTCCCTTATGCTCTCATGACAGAGTTCTTCGCCAAAAATGTAAAGCAGATGAATCTCTACAGCGTTGTTACCAACTTTATGTCAATCATCATCAACTTCGCCGTCGTCACTTTTTGCTGCCTCGCCATCGTTCTTAAACTCTTCCTCAACACGGTCAAACGTGCACGTTTATTCGGCCACATCACGTCCGTAAAAGCTCTTGTCAAAAACGCTAAAGTGTCTAAAATGCTCTTGACACTGTGTCTGATCTTCTACCTGATGTTTTTCCCTACCACTGCTCTGGACTTGTACCTGTACTTCACTATACGCGTTGATCTTCTTGTGGACCGCCGGTACGCCGTAGCGCAGTACATCAGCCACCTCGTCTACAGCATCAACTCCAGCATCAACTTCCTCATCTACGTGACAATGTCTAGAAAATACTACAACACCTACAAGGAACTGTTAATTTGCGACAAGAAAATCAAAACGCGTTAATCTTAGAGTCATAACTTATTTAACGTGGCGATATTGTACTCCATACATTTAACTTGATTTTTAGGAAACGTATATCGCACATCTTTTGGTCATAGCTTAGCACTGATATATTTGAAATGTACACACATCATTCGATGTATATCGACTACTTAAGAGAGGATTAGAAAAAGAGTGTTAGTTATTTCTACACAGGAAATGGAACTGTTGCAATTCAGTGTCTGAGAAACGTCAAATTCAACATGAGTTACAAGTTAATATTCAAACGTAACGAAAACGGAAAGGAAAATACAAACAACGGTTAATGAGAGGACAAGAGCCAGAACTGATGAAGAATAGATGACGAGGCGCGATGTTGACCTCAAAACCATCTGCGGGTATCACCACATCCATAGAAGTGGGACCGTCTTAAAGGAGTGAGACCCATTTGCGAGGCCATTTCCTATTTTCGTGTTGGCATCTTTGTATGTATTAAGCAGGGTCATTGTGTTGATGGTATTGTTAATATTAAATATTTTAAAGTAGCAATTACATTCTGCTAGGCAGTGCCGGCGGAAGATGATCCAGCAAAGTCAATACACTTAAATTTTTCAATATTTGCTGGTGTGGCTCAGTCTGCGAGTCGGGTTGAACTGACGTGTTCATTTGCATATCGGTCAATCAATAGAATAAGACCAGCTTCGGCTTCATGCTGCCAATGATTGCTGAGTCTATCGTGGTCACTGACAGACAGGCAGACAGTCAGACAGACGACAGGCAGACAGCAGGCAGACAGACACAGACACAGACAGATACAGACAGACAGACGGCAAGCAGACAGACACAGACAGACGGCAGGCAGACAGACAGACAGCCGGCAAGCAGACAGACAGACACAGACAGACGGACGGACAGATATACAGACAGACGATAGGCAGGCAGACAGATACACACAGACAGACAGACAGTAGGCACGCAGACAGACAGACAGATAGACGGCAGGCAGGCAGACAGACAGACAGACGGCAAGCAGGGAGACAGACAGACAGACAGCGGGTAGACATATAGACAGACGGACAGACAGGAAGACAGATAAATAGAAATAGATGAGGAAGGCACTGTATATGTTAAATTAATGTTTTATGGAAATAACTTACTATAATTACAATGTCAGAAGTATCACGGGAACGTAGAGACGCACAATACGGGAAGAGATAAAGAAGGCGAGGAAGACATGGTTTAAGATATCCCGGCTTGCTCAAGACATGATTGGCCTGGGGAATCTTTGTTGATGGCTTATGCTCAGCTGGAAGAACATCAGACTTGATCATGATAAACAGAAGCTGGTGATGTTATAGTCCAAACAACTAGACTGTACAATAATAAAAAAATCTGGACCATACATCTCTGTCTACTTTTATTAATTCGTTCTTGCAGTAATGTAGAACTCAAGCAAGCTTTTATTAATTTAAGTTTTAATTTTTTTTTTTAATCTCTTTTCACCAGATGTTTACTTTGACTGGAATGGTCAGTGATATGCACAGTAGCTCTATCATTAGTGATGAAAATAAAAAAAAAAATTTTTAAGTGAAAATAGTTTTCTTCTTTTTGTGAAAGCTGATAGTTTTGGCTTTTATTGTCGCAGCGACCGACCGGAAAGGTCAAAGTAGCGCTTCGCGGTGACTGGCTTATGTGTGTCATCCGGTCAGTTATGTGTAGTGTGTTCGGCTGTTGTTTGTCTCGAGGAATGGCCAGTGAAATGGTGAGGGAGCGTGTTATCGTTATTGTCTTATGGATTAATATATATTTTGTAGTATCGTCTCCTTCGATGATCTCCATCTGCGCCTCCCTCAAGTTGTGTAAGTTTTGTTTTATATGAATTTAACTGGAAGTTTTGCTATCAGAAGTAATGCATGTTGATTTTCTGTAATTAAGTGGTAGCTTTGTGGTGAGCTGTTGAATGTTTCAGTGTTATATAGAAGTATTTGAAATGTGTGTTCATGATTCACCATTATATGATTAATTGCCATATTGATACATTTGATTGATTCATTTTCGTTGGCATTGCCACTGTTGTGTTACGTGGTGCGTGCGCATTGAAACGTGTTATTTTGTCATAATTTGTGTTGAACTTGTCATTTCACTAAGTTCGTCCCTTTTCGAATAATTAATCATATATATGTGTTCAGATGTTAAGTGTGAATGTTTAGTGAATTTATCCGCACTTATGCTTTTCTGTGTTCACGATTCATTCATATAAATGTCATACGTTTTCATTCATATAAATGTCATACGTTTTCATTCATATAAATGTCATACGTTTTCATTCATATAAATGTCATACGTTTTCATTCATATAAATGTCATACGTTTTCATTCATATAAATGTCATACGTTTTCATTCATATAAATGTCATACGTTTTCATTCATATAAATGTCATACGTTTTCATTCATATAAATGTCATACGTTTTCATTCATATAAATGTCATACGTTTTCATTCATATAAATGTCATACGTTTTCATTCATATAAATGTCATACGTTTTCATTCATATAATGTCATACGTTTTCATTCATATAAATGTCATACGTTTTCATTCATATAAATGTCATACGTTTTCATTCATATAAATGTCATACGTTTTCATTCATATAAATGTCATACGTTTTCATTCATATAAATGTCATACGTTTTCATTCATATAAATGTCATACGTTTTCATTCATATAAATGTCATACGTTTTCATTCATATAAATGTCATACGTTTTCATTCATATAAATGTCATACGTTTTCATTCATATAAATGTCATACGTTTTCATTCATATAAATGTCATACGTTTTCATTCATATTGTTGTATGTCATAGAGTGATGGAATGGGTTGCTCATTTCATTTTGAGTGTCATAATTTTTGGTGGTCAAGTGCAGTCATGAGAAATGTGCAGTTTGAATATGATTTTCATAAGTTAGTACAAGCAGAAATGTTTACTGAGTATTTAGAATGTAACTCGTGTATTTTCTTTATGTAGCATTGTTTTGAGAAGAAGATATATTACAAAACGTTAGTGAGACTACACAGTGTGACTTAATGAAGCCTTCTATTGAAGAAGAACCAGTTGAGTAGAAGCCAGTCAGTCATTTGCATGTCCCTTGCGGAACTTTGCCTCCCTAACAGATCTCCTGTAAGCCTTCGGTTGTAAGCAAGATGCCCTGCTGATGATGCGTCCATTCGCAGATCATCAACGATGTGGAGTAGAGGTATAGTTAATATATATGACAGTCACATATGATGACATTTATTTTGTCGAGTATTGTGAGATTCACGACGTATCTAATCTTTTTCTTGGTTGTATGCTTCTTGTTGTGATGCATCTGTTTTCATGGTTCTCATGTGCCGTTTTGTCGTGTGTGATACGTTCTCTATGTTGTGATTAAACAAATTATTGTTTTCCTTGATCACCACATAGTTATGAGTTGTTGCTTATGTATGTGAAAATGTGTTGTGTTAGGGTCTCTCTTCTTCCTGTATGTAAAATTCGTATGGTGGCAAGCTAGACACAGATGAAAATTATTTTATATTTGCAAAGGTGCAGTTTTGGCGTCCCGTGTACTATTGTAGGCAAATATGAGAAGGAAACATGTGATAGTCACGTTTATAAGTTTAAAGCATCACCCTTCGTATATATTTTACATTTCACCGTGATGTGACATGTGAAAAATCTCCTACAGTTATTTCACTTCTGAAACAAGCATCTTTACTATGAAAATTTGTTAATGTGGCGGAATGTACAGTTTCGTTTTACTCTGTCAAAGTGATCTCCTAGTTTATTGTATGTTTTGCTGTTGTCTGTTTGTCAAGTTTGTAACATATTTTTTTCTATTTTCTGTTTGTCAGATTAGTTATGTATTTTTATATTGTCTGTTGAGGGTATAGCATTTTTTCTATTTTTGTTTGTTTGTCAGGTTTATAGTATGTTCTTTGCATTGTCTGTTTGTCAGGTTTATAGCATTTTTTTCTATTGTTTTGTTTGTCAGGTTTATAGTATGTTCTTTGCATTGTCTGTTTGTCAGGTTTATAGTATGTTCTTTACATTGTCTGTTTGCCAGGTTTATAGCATTTTTTTTCTATTACTTGTCAAGTTTATAGCTTGTTTTTAATTGTTTGTTTGCCAAGTTTATAACATGATTTTCATTGACCGAAAGTTTTAATGTAAAGAAAAAAACAACGCAGGGTCAACGCAAGTTCGGGCGATGGTTGCGCAACATCGGTCGGTATAACAGTATAGGGATTTTTTTGTGTGTAGCTTAGATAATTAAGGATACGTAATCAGTGTTAATGTAATGTTAGGTTGAATAGGTCCCTGATTAGTCTTACCTGAGCTTGTGGTTTTTGAAAAGGTGAAATGGTCATGGAAAGATTTGGTCAAGAAACACCTTGAATCTTGAGGTGGCCCGTCTTTATTGACCTAACAATAAAAAAAAACAGCCTTGGGCTAAAATGGTATGACATGTTTTCATAAATCAATGAATGTTGTAAAACATGGGATTTTTGCACGAGACTTTTGTGTCTTGTTGACTGAGTTGATAAACTGGCTCACTGATTTTTGGGTAGTTTAGGATATCATAATTGTAATAGCAGCCAGGATGAAAAGGAACAGCCATGATGCAGTTGTCTTGTAGCTTGGCTAGGATGTGATCTAGCAGTTTTCTGTAGTTACATGTGATGTTACTGGGTTGCCTCATGCTTCCGTGAAGTAAGAATTGTAGAACTAAACATGTAGAAATAGTTCTTCTTGTTAAGACCAGTGGGCCTCAAAATCTGTGATGTGAGTTTTGTGAAATTCGGCGAGGCATGTCCCTGAATGTTGTTCTATGTGATGGCCTGCATGAAGGATCATGTACTCTGGAGAAGCATAATAGCCAACGACAGTCGGCGCGGTACCTGATGATGATGATGATGATGTTCCTGAATCTGTAAGTAGCAAATTGTTGCTGTTCAAGATGCATGTTTGATGTTTTATTTGAGCGTGAAAGTTGACCACCCACTCCCCATGTGGCGAACTGTGTTCTCGCCGGGGTGCTATGCATTCTCGACTAAGTGTGTTATTTTGTCAACTACGTCACGTCATCATTCACCTATCATCAGCTCTCGTTAATAAAAAGTTGTTCTATGTACTCAACATCTTTTCAATTTACTACACTCCGTTATGTGTATTTTTGTGGCAAGAGTGTCAGCGGTTTTCATTCTATACGGGAGATGTGTACCTGGGTGTGATCGCTTCTCTGTGAATATCGCAGAAACCAGTTGTTAACACTTTCAGATTTAACAGTAAAATTGACGATATCTTGCTCCACGTAACACGTTAAAAAACAGCAGCACACACAACCTTCTTCTACCCTGGCATTTTCAGCTGGTGCTCTTGCACGACTGACACTATACGCTTTCATCACTAGAAGCTCCCTGCTTCAACGAGTAAGCAGCTGGCCTGGTACAAAAGATGTAGAGAGCTCAAGTCGGTCGGGAAAACTGTAAGCTGAACACGTAGGATGGTGCCAACGGATCGGAGGGGATTATGTTTTCGTAAGCACAAATGAGTGTGTATTTTCTCTCTCTCTCTCTCTCTATATATATATATATATATATATTGTTTATATTATGTGATGTGGACGCACTGTACAATACAATTTTCTTCCCAACTCTGTGTTATCAATATCAAACATGGACACTAACAGCCAAGAACAAAAGAAAATTCATCACGACAGAAATGAGAATGAATGAATGAATGAATGAATGAATGAATAATCTTTATTTTTCACGGGTAAAGAATTGGGCACGCAGGCCCGTCTTACATTCTGCCCTTCATCACTCCATCTTTTATTCTTCCCACACACTTGATTTAGTACAAATATACAAATTAAATTAGGAAAAAAAAACATATCAAAAGAGTGGCAGATTTAACTACTACATTCAAAGTAAAAGAGAAGAAATAATTAACCTAATAAAATAGCACTCACGCACACATACATACGCAGACATATACATAAACAAAAATACATTGTAAATACAGAGCTTCTAACATTTTTTTAAACAGACATTAAAATAATTTCTAACAATATCTAACAAGTTGCTTTTCTAAATGATGTTTAAGGAGAATACTAAATGTGACAAGAAGAGACCAAGTAGGAAGTGACACCATCAAGGCAGAGGTTGGAGTAACACCAGTACTGCATTATATCAGGAAACATCAAGTCAAATAGTTTGGCCATGTTACATGGTTACCACCAGACAATGTATCACAGACAACATTCACACTAAGATTTGTAGGTAACAGAGAAAGAGGTCGTCCACGCAGGAGATGGAGGGAGGAAATTACAGAAGCATTAAATATCCCGTTATATGAAGCAAAAAGGTCAAGCCCTATCACGGCGTCTATTTGTCCCCTCAACAGCGAAAGGTATATGAAGAAGAAGACAAGACAAGATGCGGACCCATGCAAGCTGTGTTGTCCTCCGACCCATCCCGACCCACTTGGGTATAGTTGTTGATAGATGAAGGATATATGAATAGTTATACATATATATTTCCTTTATAACGTATATGTTATATGTAAGAATTTAAATTTTGTTAACATGCATTGAGGAATTGTATGTGCTCATAAATGTATGTGTTACTGAATTTTTCGTATATGCGTTTTGTTATATTTTCTTGCCAGTAGTTCTTTCTGCTAAACGTACGCAACTAATCATTAAGGACAATAGTTTGCGATTTATATATGGGTTATTTTGCTTAATCACAGTAAACCCATTTCTTTACGTACAAGATATTTGATTGATTTCGATCATTCCATTTTTATTGCAGTTGTACTATAAGAAAGGAATCACAAAATGTTAAGAAAAATGAATAAAGGTTTATCCGGTCGTTCATATTATAAATTGATGATCTTTGATCAAGAACCGTTATTTGCGTGTGTGTGTGTTCCTTTATTGTAGTATTTTGATGTGTAGGAATGAATGAGAAATATGACAGAGTGAAGAACAGATCACAGGTCAGACTTAATATGATTAAGAATAATGTAAGAATCTTCTAACGCCAAATCAGTAGTAGATGTATAAACAATATATAAACAATATAACAAAAATAGATAATTACTATACATTTAAAATATCCCTAAAATAAATCTTTTTGTCCAGCAAGAACAAAAGATTTAGCTTTCACTTGGACTTAGGCGTAACCAAAGATCACACAGTGACTTGGATATCTCCAGGAGAAAAATACAGACGGGGCAGGCCATTCGTAACACGGAGACGGAGAATACAGGAAGAACTAAAGAAAGCAAGAAAGACAAGGTTTCAGGTAACCAGTCTCGTTCAGGTTAGGTAAGCTTTGTTGATGCATTATGCCTGACTGGGATTACAGATGATGATGATGATGATGATGATGATGACGCAGAAGGTTTTTTTTAAAGTGACTGCAGATTAAATGTTGAAAAAAAATTCCTCAGAGATGGTGATTTTCCGAAGAAACCTTTAAATGCCATCTAGAACTGACATTTTTGAACTGCAGGTAAGAGGAAGATTTCGTTGGCTTGGCGGAATAAGAGAAAAATGAAGAAGGATGTTAAGAAAACAGTTAAATTCTTAAAACTAGAATTGTTAAAAATGTCGATATATCTTCAGAATAATAAGAAACTTTATGTCTAATCTGAGGAAAAGCTGAAGAGAAAGGTACAAGATTGTGTTGTCCTTGAAAAAGAATGGACAAGGTGGGCGAGAAAGATTAAACACTATCATCATCATCATCATCATCATCATCATCACCATCATGTGCCTTCTTCGTAACGAAGGCTGGCGGTAATGAATCTCCAGTTTTCTCGCTCCCTTGCCTTGATGTTCCATTCAGCCAGGTCCTGTCCATTCTCGTACGAGGGGAAGTCACTAAGTAACTCGCAAATGCCTGTTGCAACAACAAAAAAACTAAACACGACAGTATTTTGAATTAACAGCATAGTGAAGGTATTCAATGCTTATATCCTTCAGGCCGCTCGTGAAACCATTCCCAGAGGAGCTCGTAGGGACTATAAACCATACAGGTCTAGTGAGCTGGGAAAACTCCATGATGACGTGGAAGCAGCTCGAAAGCAAGCAGAAAATAGACCATGCCAAGAACACCACAATAATTACCAACATTCTAAGGCCAAATTTCAGAGAGCCAAGCTGCAAACCAGACGGGAAAGTTGGAGAGAGAAAACAGAGTCCCTAAACTTTGAAAAGGATGGAAGGAAACTGTGGAAACTAATCAAACAGTTAAATGATGAGAGTACTGGAAGAAGTACAAAGATTACACTAACAGAGGATGGGAAAACTCTTACAGGTAAGCAGGTAGCAGATCACTTTGCTCGCATGTTTGCACAGGACTGCAACATTGATATCCATCCAGAGAAAGAGCGTGCAGTGTGCACTGACCCACAGAAAGAAGAGGAACAAGTCAGAAAAGTGGAGGTCATGGATGCACCAATCACACGCAGCGAGTTAGACCTAGCAGTCAGTAAACTGAAACCAAGGAAATCACCAGGACCAGATGGAGTGTCCAATGAAATGATCAAGAACCTGGGAATGGCAGCAATGGGAAAGCTGCTGGATATTTTCAATATGTGCTGGAGCACAGGTAAGTTACCTCAAATCTGGAAGGAAGCAAGCATGGTACCACTGCTAAAGCCAGGGAAAAACAGTGATACTGCCTCCAGCTACAGGCCAATCAGTCTCACTAGCTGCCTATGCAAAACGATGGAACGCATCATTGACCTGAGGCTAAAATGGTACCTAGAAAGTGAAAACCTTCTCGTTCCACAACAAGCAGGATTTAGGCAGTACTACAGTATGGAAGATCAAGTGACCTATCTCTCTCAAGAGATTGAGGATGCATTCCAAGAGAAAAACCTTGTACTAGCAGCGTGGATGAGACCTAAAGAAAGCCTTTGATAAAGTATGGAAAAAAAGTCTGCTGTGGAAACTAAGAAACTGCAATGTGAATGGAAGACTATACAACTGGATAAAGTCCTATTTACACAATAGAAGAGCTAGAGTAGTAATGGATGGACACAAAAGCCAGAAAGTACCTCTGCGACACGGTGTACCACAAGGAGGAGTCCTTTCGCCTACACTATTCCTTGTATTCATTAATGACCTGGTCAAGGAACTTCCCTATGGAATCAAAGCGGCACTGTATGCAGATGATCTAGTCATGTGGTGCACAGATGAATATGCGACAGTTGCTACACAGAGACTCCAAAGAGCAGCAGACATCTTGACATCATGGACAAACAAATGGTGTGTAAGTATCAACACAGAGAAATCAAGTACCACTCTGTTCACTCTCTCATCTAAACAGAAAGCAGGTAAGATCTTTGTAAATGAAATATCCTTAAGAATGGACAACCAACCCACTTACTTAGGAGTGACTCTTGACTCAAAACTGACTTGGAAGCAACACATCAACAGTGCAGAAGCAAAAGCCAGAAGAAAACTAGCCATATTAAGAAAATTAAGTGGAACCACATGGGGAGCTAGTGAAAGAATCCTCAAGAATGTATATCAGCAAAGTATTCTACCACATTTAGAATATGGCTCAACATCTTGGTGCACAGCATCAAACACTACGCTGCATAATCTAGACAAGGTTCAAAATCAGTCACTACGGATTATCACAGGTGCCATGAGGTCCACACCAATAGTAGAAATGCAGAAAATAGTTGGTGTTCAAGCGCTAAAGGAACGTAGAGACACAAAGGTCATGACCATGGGAGAGAAATTCCTTAGCTCTGTAAGCCATCCCCTGAAGGAGAGATTCAATAACTTGGCATCAAGTCGCCTTAAAAGAAGCAGCTTCATTCACCAGGCCAAGCGTATGCGTAAGCTGATACCTGATCTTCCAACTGTAGTCGCTCCATTATCATCTGTACCAGAGCATACACCATGGAAGGAAGCAGTTTATACACAAATAACTATTCAGACTGAAGTGAAAGGTGTGCAGAATGGTGAGATGCAAAGCAGCCTTGTAAGATCAACAGCCACACTTAGTGTGCTAGATGAAAAATATCCATGTGACACCTGGATACGTGTGTATATAGACGGATCTGCACACAATGCCATAAAGAATGGAGGGGCAAGAGCACATATTGAATATTCAAACAACACCACTGACAAGATTTCCATACCCACTGGAAAATACTGCAACAACTTTGATGCAGAAGTTAGGGCAATTATTGCTGCAGTTGAAAAACTATCAGACTCCAGAATTGATACATGTCCTGTAGTAATTCTCACAGATGCAAGATCAGTACTGGAAGCTCTTCAGTGCAACAAACTACCAGACCTTAAGGATGCCTTGTCAAAAATTGGCTTACAATATGGAGTCACTCTGCAATGGATTCCCTCCCACTGTGGGATACCAGGCAATGAGGGAGCTGACCATCTGGCCAAAGAGGGCACTGAAATGGAGCAACCAGACATACCAATCACCTATAATCAGAAGAAAAGCATGATAAAAACCTACAGGAAGCCACAAACACCACCACATGATGACTATCACATGCTAAACAGAAAGGAACAAGTCACCATCTTCCGTCTCCTAACAGGACACAGCCGACTCCGAAGTCATATGTATACAAAGTTTAAGGTTGGTACTACTAATCTATGTACATGTGCCCAGGTGCCCCAAACTGTGGAACATATCCTCCAGAACTGCACCAGCTATGAAACACTGAGAAATAATTACTGGCCCAGTGAAACCACTAAAGAAGATAAGCTCTACGGTTCCATACATGAATTACAAAAAAACAGTGAAATTTATCCAAGAGACAGGACTGAAGGTATAGACAGACAATGCGAACGAAGAAGAAGAAGCTACGTAGGTGTGGAAAAACTGAAAGATACAACAGAAAGGATGTTGAGCAATGGAGGACTCACCTGGGCAAGAGCAGAAAAAAAGGCGAAGGACAGGCATTTGTGGAAAACCCTTGCGGAAGCCCCATGTGCCCTGGGCACTTAAGGTTCAGAGAGAGGTGTGGAAAAGCTGAAAGAAGTTTACTAAGTAGGTGTGGAAAAGCTGAAAGAAGTTTACTAAGTAGGTGTGGAAAAGCTGAAAGAAATTTACTAAGTAGGTGTGGAAAAGCTGAAAGAAGTTTACTATGCAGGTGTGGAAAAGCTGAAATAAATTTACTACGTAGGTGTGGAAAAGCTGAAAGACGTTGGCTACGTTTCTGACACTGAGTACAAGAAAGTTTTCTCTTACTTTAAATGCCCCAAAATGTACACGTCTGTGGTTATTTTCTACAAGGACAAATAAGAGAAAGAGCACCCAGAACACAAAAGTAACAACACCTAATACCAGCTAAACAGAGAAGAGCAAGTCATCATCCTGAGCCTACGTACCTGGCACAACAGCCTAAGATACCATCTGTACAACATATTCAGTATAGGACCAACTGATGAATGTGGATGTGATACCAATAAGACGACAGCAGACCACATTCTGCAGGAGTGTCCAATAACATGAGCAACAGAGAAGGCAAAAATGGCCAACTACGACAAACGTTCAACACAAACTGTATGGGGGTGTCCACGTCCTCCAGATGAGCACCAAGTACTTCTTTCAGAACTATACACGTCGATGTCTGAGACTGATAGAAAAAGAAGAAGAAGAAATGGTATTTTTTTTCCCAAAGGTATGAAAATGCGTACTGGTTAATTTGTTAACAATGAAACATGGTTTTCACTTGCATGTTTTCCTTAGTTTGTAACTCAAAAGTGGGTAGACTCGCTACATCGCAATTTGTAAACCTTTTTTTTTTTGTTCATAGTTTTGGCCTTCATCCATTATAGTAACCTTAGTATTAGTACATTTATTGTCCTTTGCCTGGCGAGTCGCTAGAGAGTGATGTGGTCACCTCCGGCCGTCTTTCTTCCCCCAGTAAACAAACAACCGGGTACCCCTTCTACAGCTGGTGACTGCAGCACCTACGACCGGATACGAACCATCGAGTTCCGCTTGACAGGTGACATGTGAACGCTCTAACCACTACGCCACTGTCACTGGAAAGCGCTTAATTCCGATCTAGTATTCGAAGGCACCTTATTTTCCTTGCCAGCCTGAAAAGTTGCTTGTAGGTATTGTAGTATTTTCTGGACATTGTCACGTAGATGAGGAAGTTGATACTGGAGTTGATGCTGTAGACGAGGTGGCTGATGTACTGCGCTACGGCGTACCGGCGGTCCACAAGAAGATCAACGCCTATAGTGAAGTACAGATACAAGTCCAGAGCAGTGGTAGGGAAAAACATCAGGTAGAAGATCAGACACAGTGTCAAGAGCATTTTAGACACTTTAGCGTTTTTGACAAGAGCCGTTACGGACGTGATGTGGCCGAATAAACGTGCACGTTTGACCGTGTTGAGGAAGAGTTTAAGAACGATGGCGAGGCAGCAAAAAGTGACGATGGCGAAGTTGATGATGATTGATATAAAGTTTGTGACTGCGCCGTAAATGTTAAGTTGATTTTGATTTGTGGCCAGGAAATCTGTCATAGAGGCAAAGCCTGCGGTTTTGTTGGTTGACGGGTCGGTACCTATTCTGAAGTGGAAGGCGCCAAACCATGGCGCCACGATTGAGAAGTTGACAAGGTAAATGCAGATAACGATGACTTTGACTCTATGAGCTGTGAAAACGCGGGAAACGTGAAACGGAAAGAAGATGGCCACGAATCTTTCCAGGGAGATAACCCCAACATGGCATAATGAGGAGAAGAGAATAAATCTGTAGACAGTAAGTAATGCAACAGAAGCCGTTCTCTGTATGCTTAAAGCCAGAGCCTGATCGAACTGTGACACGAGGCAGTGTACTCTTGCAGCAGGCAGAACGATCACCAGGGAGAGGTCACTGATTGACAGCGAGAACAGAAGAATGTTAGTGCTGTCTTTAAAGCCGTGACGAAACAGAACCAGAATGTTTATCGTGTTCCCTATGATACCAACAACAGACACGACATTTACGCCGATGCAGTTGCACACAAAATTTATTACAGAAACAGCCTCTTCGCTGACAAGTGTGTTTTCATATTCCAGAAAGGATGTATTCATTTTCCTTTCATAAATGTGTAACCCCAGGCTACTGAATTTACCATGTGATCTCCATTCATGTATTTGTCTTTTAAAAAATAAAATTCAGAAAACGGCTCTACAAGATAAACTGTGCATTCGATATCTGCTGCATAACTCACAATAGGCCTGTATAACATTTACTTTTATTAATTACGAAGAAAAACATGGTAAATTGCTGTCAATGATTTCTCGGTCGATTTTTTTTCTCGTACGAGCAAATGCGAACGTAAATTATATTTCACTTTTATAAAAATCGCTCAAATATGAATCGTGAACAATTTCTCTTGATTCCCCAACTCAAGTCGTGGATGTCGTCCGAAGTGATGAACATTATTCTACGCTACGCCATCTTTTCCCATTTATCTGTTCAGCCTCCGTGCAAACAGGCTATAATTTATGAGAAAGTAGACATGAAAAGTAGATCATTCATTTTCTGGAGTTTATTCACAAAAGCCGCTGATAAAATAAATTTCTTTCAGATTTATGAAGAGGAAAATTAGAGATGATATAACGCTAACTTGGGTAACCACGGGATTATAACTGTCAATCATTTATGAAATATAGAATTTAAAAATAGTTACCCGATGTTTTTACTGAATTAAGATAATCACTGTTATGAAAGAAATTTTCAGTATTTGAAACCCTGTGTTAAATTATGAAATTGTTGGAAAAAAAAAGAATAAAATAATATTTGATGCAGTTTAGAGACACCATTTGGGTCAGTAATTAATCTAGTGTAAAATGATGTCACTGTACTGCCTACCACAAACTACGACAGGAAGGTTGTGACAGCTGCCAGGAATCGTGAGAAGATTGTTTAATTAATCAATTTATTGTCGGAAGAACTGTGAAAACGGTGGGCCATGAAGGTGAATTGCGTATATCAATCTTATTATAACATAGATTTCATTCTTCCAATTACCACACTGGTTCTGTTGTTGTAACAGACGGGCTAAAGACATCTGATAAAATATGCCATAAACATTATTTTATAGAACAGCAGAAATCGATACCGAAAGCCTGTATATCACAGACATAACATCATGAACTACAGACCAAAGAGAAGTTGAAAAGAATTTGTTCCGGCCCCTGTAAAAAAAGTGGTAATGCGTACAAAATGGTGCCTTCTCTGTTAATCAGATTTCTAGGGCATGGATGGATGGAGCTTCTGTTACTACCAAAGTATACTAGTTCTGGAAAAGTTAAGTTATATTAATAAAACATAAAAGCTACAACCTCTAATATGGTTTATTCAGTTTAATATAGTCATAAATCTCTGAGTGATTTTTTCTTCTTTACAAATCTGAAGTGTGTAACAAATACTCTTTTAAACTGTCTGTGAACATTGTATTTTTGTCATGCTGTCACTGCCCTTACTGTCCCCATGCTGTCACTGCCATTACTGTCCCCATGCTGTCACTGCCCTTACTGTGCCTTGTCCTGGCGGGGGTGACTTGCCTGCCCTTACTGTCCCCATGCTGTCACTGCCCCAGTGTAAAGTGCCTTGTCCTGGCGGAGGTGACTTGCCTGCCCTTACTGTCCCCATGCTGTCACTGCCCCAGTGTAAAGTGCCTTGTCCTGGCGGAGGTGACTTGCCTGCCCTTACTGTCCCCATGCTGTCACTGCCCCAGTGTAAAGTGTCTTGTCCTGGCGGGGGTGACTTGCCTACCCTTACTGTCCCAACGCTGTCACTCTCCCAGTGTAAAGTGCCTTGTCCTGGCGGGGGTGACTTGCCTGCCCTTACTGTCCCAACGCTGTCACTCTCCCAGTGTAAAGTGCCTTGTCCTGGCGGGGGTGACTTGCCTACCCTTACTGTCCCAACGCTGTCACTCTCCCAGTGTAAAGTGCCTTGTCCTGGCGGAGGTGACTTGCCTGCCCTTACTGTCCCCATACTGTCACTCCCCCAGTGTAATGTGTCTTGTCCTGGCGGGTGTGACGTGCCTGCCCTTACTGTCCCTATGCTGTCACTGCCCTTACTGTGCCTTGTCCTGGTGGGGTGACTTGCCTGCCCTTACTGTCCTCATGCTGTCACTGCCCCAGTGTAAAGTGTCTTGCCCTGGTGGGGGTGACTTGCCTGCCCTTACTGTCCCCATGCTGTCACTGCCCCAGTGTAAAGTGCCTTGTCCTGGCGGAGGTGACTTGCCTGCCCTTACTGTCCCCATGCTGTCACTGCCCCAGTGTAAAGTGTCTTGTCCTGGCGGGGGTGACTTGCCTACCCTTACTGTCCCAACGCTGTCACTCTCCCAGTGTAAAGTGCCTTGTCCTGGCGGGGGTGACTTGCCTGCCCTTACTGTCCCAACGCTGTCACTCTCCCAGTGTAAAGTGCCTTGTCCTGGCGGGGGTGACTTGCCTACCCTTACTGTCCCAACGCTGTCACTCTCCCAGTGTAAAGTGCCTTGTCCTGGCGGAGGTGACTTGCCTGCCCTTACTGTCCCCATACTGTCACTCCCCCAGTGTAATGTGTCTTGTCCTGGCGGGTGTGACGTGCCTGCCCTTACTGTCCCTATGCTGTCACTGCCCTTACTGTGCCTTGTCCTGGTGGGGTGACTTGCCTGCCCTTACTGTCCTCATGCTGTCACTGCCCCAGTGTAAAGTGTCTTGCCCTGGTGGGGGTGACTTGCCTGCCCTTACTGTCCCCATGCTGTCACTGCCCCATTGTAAAATGCCTTGTCCTGGTGGGGGTGACTTGCCTGCCCTTACTGCCCCAAGAGCTTTACCAACAAGGAACTAGTGCTCCTGGGAGGTTCAGTCAAGCAGAACGGATCCGTGAGGGAGGGGCCAGACTAAATCTTACACGCCGGTCCTCCAGGCTAGCGGGGTTGGGCGTGAGGTCAGCAACCTCACCCAGGGGCCCGTCTAGAGGTTGTTTCTGGGTGAGCAAAACCTACTTGTTACGGAACTAGGTAAGCAAAACCTACTTGTTACGGAAACTTGCAGCAAATCAAATCAACACAAAGATCAAAAGAATGCGCCGTGATGTATCTCTGGCATCAACGTGAAGAGTTCTGATGAAATCCTTGGTAGAGAAGCCAGAAGTCAGAAGAATACAATCATGGGCCCTAAATATACCTCAAAGATCAGTTTTTGGATCATAAGAACAATGGTTTCACCATTTAAAAAAAGAACGGCACAGGCGGCAGCAAACGGTCTCATCTGTGATCAAGAAAAGAAGGTGGGCATATGTGGGAAACATGAGAAGAAACAGTCAAAGAATCACAAAGCAAGCCATCAAATGGAGAAACATCTGAAAACAATCTTGTCGTATGTCAGGATTTCTCTTCCGGATATGGATTGATGGTTTTTCTATTAAACACATTTTTTTGGAAAGGGAGGGGGGGGGGGGTGTATAATAGTATATAGAATGTTAGAATGTAAGACAGATAACTCGTCTGAGAATTGGAAAATTAGTATAAAATGAGTCATCTTCTAAAGTATCAGCTGTTTGTGAGTAGACTCCATTCGCTTTGTCTCAGTTTCCATGTGGGCTCTTTCCGTGCCGCACAGAAAAAAAAAACTTGGACGTTCCGTTTGTGCCAAATTAAAAGCGCGGGTCTTGATCTGGGTAGGGGGTCATTCATTCATTCATTTGCATGTCCCATGCGGAACTTTGCCTCCCTTACACCACTCCTGTAGGCTTCTCGGTTGTGAGCAAGATGGCCTGCCGCTGATGCATTCATTTGCAGATCACCAACGATGTCTTGCAGCCATCTTCACCTTGGTTTTCCTCTCTTTCTTTTTCCCATTATGTACTCTTCCACGACGGTCTTCTCTAGATTATCATGACGTTTAATGTGTCCAAAATATTTAAGTTTTCTCTCTTTAATCCTCTTTACTAGCCAGCCTTCTTCAGTATTAAGCTCCTGTAGTATAGATATATTTGTTCTTTTTTGTGTCCACGATATTTGGAGAACTCTTCTGTAGCATTTACATTCAAAGGCATTTATGTGTTTCTCAGTTGTTTTGTTAAGTGTCCACGTCTCACAGGCATATGTTGCGATGGGAAAGATGCATGCACTTAAAAATCTTATTTTTGTGGTTCTGTCTGCTCCTCTCCACAGATTTTTTAATTGTTTTACTTTCTGAAGAGCGACAGATGTCCTCCTTTTAATTTCCCTCATTGTATCTCCATTATTAGTTAGTAGTGATCCAAGATATTCAAAACTCTCCACTTCTTCCAGTTTTTCCTCATTGATACATATTTCAGCTGCCTTGTTTGTTTTGTCAGTTGTCATCAATTAGTTTTCTTTGCATTAAGATAGAGGTTTTGCTCTTCGCTGTTCTTACGGACTGATATAATTAGTTTTTTCCATTCCTTTTTGTGTTGTAGACAGTAATACTGTGTCATCAGCATATCTAATCTCTGGTATTTCATAACCTCCAATTGTTATGGCATCGTAATATTCTTTGTCTACATCTTCTCTAACATTCCTCATTATATTGACTTTCCATGTTGCTGTTTGGGTTTCTTGGTATATTTCCAGAAGATAGTTTGCCATTGCTCTCCTTCTGGGCAGTGACTGTACTAGACATTGATCTGTCGGCTGCTCTCCCATTCCATCCACCACCTGCTCCCATGGCTTCACGTCACCCTGATCGGGGGGCTATACGGGTACTCCACCTTGCCCAAGGGTGTCCCGTAGACTGACGGAGGTAAGGAGACGTCTTACTTCTCCTTTGATAGGGGATACCGGATAAGGGGTATAGTTGTAAAATTGAAGTAACAAAAGTATTTCCACGATAAAAGTATATGTATTATGCATCAAAATAACTGTAAATGTAACAATGAAGAGTTTTTTTAGGAAAAAAAGTAGTAGTAGGATGATGTTAGCTGATAATTGTGTCCTACTTATCATCGGGTAGGTCTAGATCTACCATCGGCGATGTCTAGATCGACCTCTAGCTTCATCCGATCTCGTCGTGTGATAGTATGTAGCAAACTCAGTACAATAATGTCTGAAATAACCTTCTAACTACTTTCTCAGTTTGTTTTACAGCGTTTTATAGGTCAAAATCTACTTGGGCCACATTCAAAAACAGTGGTCGGGTCGTAGGGCTTGTCCGTATGCCTCAGAGATCACACAAAATATTGAAATTTCTAAAAAAAAAAAAAAAGACCCATTTTCACTCGGTTATTAGGCCAGCTTCGGGCGGAACTATGTTCACCGTGCATACGCAAATAAAACGTGTACAATTAATAAATGACACCGTTTTTTTTAGACACGAACCAAGTGGTAAAATTTTACCAAACGGCACTCGACGGACAAACTGGAAGTGGCAAAATTTTGCCAATAGGCACGTAAAGAGTAATATGAAAGGAAAATGTCGGATGAGAGAGAAATCATATGACTGAGGAACAGTTGTGTTTTGTGTATCGTCTGGGATAGAATTATTTTAGTCTGTTAGAAATGTAGTTGTTGAGTAAAATAGATGTAGAATAGAGTGTATTAGGATGTTCTGATGGCGACAGTAGTCTGCCGGGAACATATATTATGTCGAGGAGATGAAAATTACGCCCAGTCTTGTTTTCATAGATTTTGTTGATGCTTTTGTCGTTCCCGTCAAATCGCTCATCATCGACTCATCGTCACCCCGTGCATCATTAAAGTCATTTCAAATGTAAAGTTGCTGCTTCTGTATTACTATTTCCACTGAGAGAGAATGAACCTGGGAGCAAGTAAGTCTGTGAAGTGAGTAACAAAACAGACGCAAAACAGCGTAGAACCGTCGTGAATTAAAATGAGATATAAGCTAACAGTAACATAAGAAAGTCAAACACATGCTGTGGCTAACAGTAACATAAGAAAGTCAAACACATGCTGTGGCTAACAGTAACATAAGAAAGTCAAACACATGCTGTGGCTAACAGTAACATAAGAAAGTTAAACACATGCTGTGGCTAACAGTAACATAAGAAAGTCAAACACATGCTGTGGCTAATAGAAAGAACATTATAACAGGTGGGCAATAGTGGAAATTTACAGAGAGATACATAATTATGAGCAACAAGTTTATATCTACACATAAGCAGAAGACTAGAAATAAGATCCTGCTTAAGGGTGTGTGTATGTGTGTGGGTGGGTGGGTGGGTGCGAGATAGCTACGTTGATTTAATGAGCTGTTCTCTCGTGGCTAGATGCTTGCTCGTTCTACGGGAGTCCGTGGTTCAAATCCCAGGTAATTTTCTTGTCATTTTTACTTCTCTAGCGTCTACAAGTGCTTTTGCTTGTGATTTTTCTTTTGAGGTATAAACATACGGCAGCGTGTTCTATTACTTTGCCGTGTGAAAGTCTCGTTGTTTCTTATTTGTAGAAATGTCTTACACAGTACAGACTCACAACGTCGGAGACAATAAACACGGCAGTAAAGCAAACATTTTGAAAATAGCAATGGTAGAAAGGGGCTGGGGGGAGGTGGAGAAGAAGGGTATTCATTCATTCTTTCTTTCATTTGCATGCCCCTTGCGGAACTTTGCCTCCCTAACAGCACTCCTGTAGGCCGCTCGGTTGTGGGCAAGAAGGGTAACAGGCCACAAACCCCCAGTAATCTGTTCCAAAGTAGTGTAGTAATTAGTTCTCTTGCCTGCCAGCCAAAAAGTCATTGGTTCGATTCCCTGTTGGGTGAAATTGTCTTCCCGGTAAAAATGGCACCTGAGTTTGCCCAGCTTCGAGAAGTGAGTACTAAGAGGTTTCTCTGGGAATGCGAGTGCAGCGGATATAGTTGCTGGACTCCTTACCTCACAATATTGTGGTTTATAAATGTGAAGGCACTAGGCCTTCACACCCTTCATCATCATCTTTCACTCCCTTGAGAGCATAGATAAAAGCTCTCCAGTCATCCCTGTTCTTGAAATTATTCTCTGCTTCCTTTCATGTGTATCCCTTGTCTCTGAGCACTGTCATAATTTCTCTTCTCCAAGTAAGTCTGGGTCTTCCTCGTGTTATGTTTCCTTGAGGATTCCATGTCAGTGCCTGTCTTGCTATGCTGGTGTCGGATTTTCTCAGAGTGTGGCCATTTCACCTCCACTTCCTAGACATAATTTGTAGGTTCATAGTTTCTCGTCCTGCACTTTCCCAGACCTCCTTGTTCCTGATCTTGTCCTGCCATTTAATGGTTAAAATCCTCCTCAAGCAGTAGCTCATGAATGTTTGTATCCTCTGTTGTATTGCCTTGGTCATGACCCATGTTTCTGAACCACATAGCAGGACAGTCTTCACACCCTTATGACATGTAAATGCCATGGGACATTATTTAGGGCCAAGCCTCATTCATCGGCGTTCAATTTCATATGCTCAGCTTTCTATACAGGGAGTCGGGTTGCCTCCATGAATCATTCATAGGAACTCCGGAGTTTTTCCTCCGTATCTCTTCTCCCGGAGCCATAACCTGGACTCTGAGGTTCTTATACATGGTGCAGGTATGTTGTATGAGTATGGGAGTCTGGAGGCCGTTTTGGCACATGCACTGGGCTGTTGGCACAGCCTTTACCCTGTGGAGATGAGCCTTGAGTCTGCAGTGCTAGGTTAGTAACTTAAAAATCCTAGTTCAAAATGTGAGAGATATAGATCATTGAGTACTGGATGGATAAATATAATCTTTATGATGAGGGTATTTATTTGATTGGCTCTATTGTAAAAGTTTCCAATCTTTCTGTAGTCTATATTATGCGTGTTTCCACTTTTCTGTGATCTATGTCATGTGTCGAAGTTTCCAATCTTTCTGCAGTCTAATTTATGTGTGAAAGTTTCCTGCGTTCTGAAATCTCTGCCATATATCAAAGTTTCCTATCTTTCTGTAACCTGGTTTATGTGTTAGAATGTTTTTATCAATTTGTTTTATGTGTCAAAGTTTCCTATATTTCGATGATGTATGTTATGCATCAAAGTTCCACAATCTTCCTGCAGTCCAGTCTAATTTTAAAACATACTAATAAAGACTACTGTGCAGAAGGAAATGTAAATATCAATGATCTTGATAATTATCAAAGCATATTAACATACAGTTATTATGGAACCATAAATATATCATAAATTTTAGTGACATTATGAAACATATAACAGAAACATATAAAAGAAACATATAACAAAGTTTAAATCAGAAGTTTATTCAGTCAAAAAAAAAAGCGACAAGAATAACCAATATGTACATTATGTAGGTCTGAAACGAATAATAAATTTAATGAAACTGAAACCATTCATTTTGAGCATTAGTCCAAAAGCTGCGATCTGGCATCACTTTCTGTAACTTCCGTAACTAAAAAAATACACACTGTTTTCTTAACTTCTTTAACTGAAGATCTCTTCACAGTTACCAAATTCATACAATAACTTATTACTTCTTTTGTCTTGTGATTCAGCTGAATGAAGATATAATGAAGAATGATGGGTACAATGATGACAGCAAGGCAAAAAGGTATAGCATTCATACATACATTAGGCAAGAATTACCAGTATCACTTTGAGAAAAGAAATGCTTGAGGTTGAAATATATAAGTAGAGAACAAGAACTTATTTTTTAAATATATATGCACTGTATACACATGGCTCACAAGCCATAGTTTGGTTACCCCTGATATACTGTATACATGTGGCTCACAAGCCATAGATTGGTTACTTACCCCAGATGTACTGTATACATGTGGCTCACAAGCCATAGATTGGTTACCCCTGATATACTGTATACATGTGGCTCACAAGCCATAGATTGGTTACCCCTGATATACTGTATACATGTGGCTCACAAGCCATAGATTGGTTACCCCTGATATACTGTATACATGTGGCTCACAAGCCATAGATTGGTTACCCCTGATATACTATATACATGTGGCTCACATGCCATAATGTCATAGATTGGTTACCCCTGATACACTGTATACACATGGCTCACAAGCCATAGACTGGTTACCCCTGATATACATGTGGCTCACAAGCCATAGTTTGGTTACCCTTGTGATTGCCTTTCTCTAAACATTTCTACCTTTATTTTCTGTAAAGTATTTTATTGCCTTCCTTCCATCATGCCACAAAACCGTTCTATTTGTCTTTGTTTTTTTTTTTTCTTCCTATAACTGTTATCCTCTGATTCTTGTGTCAGTGATTCCTCCTGCTACAATGATTCTTTTCCTACTAAGAAATAAGAGAGTTGCTTCCACTAGCTAAGAAAAGGGATTTGCTTCCACTAACTAAGAAAAGGGATTTGCTTCCACTAAGATAAGGGAGTTGCTTCTGCCAGCTAAGATAAGGGAGTTGCTTCCACTAGCTAAGATAAGGGTCCTTCACCAGCTGTGATAAGAGAGTTGCTTCCACTAAGATAAAGGAGTTGCTTTCACTAAGATAAGGGAGGTGTTTCCACCAGCTAAGATAAGGGAGTTGCTTCCACTAGCTAAGATAAGGGAGGTGTTTCCACCTGCTATGATAAGAGAGTTGCTTCCACTAAGATAAGGGAGGTGTTTCCACCAGCTAAGATAAGGGAGTTGCTTTCACTAGCTAAGATAAGGGAGGTGTTTCCATCAGCTATGATAACAGAGTTGCTTCCATTAGCTATGATAAGGGTCTTCCATCAGTTAAGATAAGAGAGTTGCTTCTACTAGCCATGACAAGGGTCTCCCACCAGCTAAGATAAGAGAGTTGCTTCCATTAGCTTTGATAAAAGAGCCATTTTTCTGCTTCCTCTTAATCCAGCCCAAGGAAGGTTCTCTTATTTTCCTACCATTTCTTTATCTGTTACTTTTATCGATGTTCAGATAAAGATATTTTCAAAAGCTTCATAAAGGTCTTGCAGAATGTCACAGACTGAGATACTCTAACAACAAAGTTCATTTTCAAACAATCTCTGACAAGTTTTCAATCAAAATCTAAAATAAAAAAACTAAATCTGACAAGTTTGGAAAATAAAAAAAAAGAAATAAGTAAACCACAAAAGCAGTAAAGATATTCTGGAAAGTTACACTTCTTATTGTTTATTCCTGCTTTGGCCCATATGTTAACATGTAACTCCTGTTCTAAATGCACTGAGACCAAAGTTTCATTGCTATATGATGATGGCAGTGAATAACTGATGATGATTGCTGGACTTGTTTATTTCACTCATTTTCCAGGGTGTGCACAAGAGAGATGTCTGCCTGCACCAGCCTGACTTCTTAGTTAAGTTCATCTGCACTGAACCCTATTGATGCCTTCTTCACTTACCAGGATCTTCTGATACAGCCTGTTTCCAGGAACACATCTGTATAAAACAGGCCAGGGTCCCAGCTGGCCAAGCTAAGCTAAGGGAGTTGCTCCAGCCAGCTAAGGTGAGGGATTTGCTTCCATTATCTAAGATAAGGGAGTTGCTTCTATCATTTAAGATAAAGGAGTTTCTACCATCATCTAAGATAAGGGAGTTGCTTCCATCATTTAAGATAAGGGAGTTGCTTCTATCATTTAAGATAAAGGAGTTTCTACCATCATCTAAGATAAGGGAGTTGCTTCCATCATCTAAGATAAGGGAGTTGCTTCTATCATTTAAGATAAAGGAGTTTCTACCATCATCTAACATAAGGGAGTTGCTTCCATCATTTAAGATAAGGGAGTTGCTTCCATCAGCTAAGATAAGGGAGTCGCTTCCACTAGTGAAGCCAATGAAGTTGCTTCTATCAGCTAAGCTGAGGGATATACTTCCATCAGCTAAGAGAGTTGCTCCCACTAGCTATGTCAAGGAAGTTGCTTCTATCAGCTAAGCTGAGGGATATGCTTCCATCAACTAAGAGAACTGCTTCCACTAGCTAAGTCAAGGAAGTTGCTTCCACTAGCTAAACTAAGAGAGTTGCTTCCACAACTAAGCTAAGGAAGTTACTTCCACCAATTAAGCTTGGAGAGTTGCTTCCACCAGCTGAGCTAAAGGAGTTGCTAAACCTTGGGATTACAGTAGATCTGCTCTTGGCATAGATTAAAAAATAGCTGAGAATGAGATAATACTCTAAACATGTTTTGTTGTAGGATAAACCTAGAACTAAAAGTTCACAAAAACTGATGTCATGATGAGAGATTTCATATAAATGCAATATAAAATATGCCACAATTACTTTCCTTCCTTTCTGGTATTATTACTTATCTAATTTTATATCATAAATCTCTAAAGACTGCAAAAACAATCTTATAATAACAACATCTGCTATGTTTTTTTTATTGAGAAATGACTCAATGCCTATATTTAGCATATACTGTAATATAAAAGTTGGATCTTTAAAAATCGAAACAAAACATCACAGAGGTAGTTATTTTATTTTGTAATTTTCTTCTGAAGTCTTTTATGTGGCTAACAATAGGAAAACACTACTAGCATATTTTTCTCCTAGCTTTCATTTTTACTAGTCTGTTGCAGCCAGTGTGAGCTATAGAATGGCAGCAATAATTCTATTAATGTGTAATAGTTCACGAGGATAGACAAACAAAGATGATCTACACAGGAGTGGTTAAAGGGGATATACAAGACGTTAGACCTAGACAACTTTGGCTGGACAACCTAGAAGAAGATATATGCGCTTTTGGAGTCAACAACTGGCAAGAAAAGATCAGGAAATGAGACAAATGGAGACATGACTTTGTATGCCGCAATGAGCTCGGAAAGCTGCTGAATACAGCAGCTGCTCAAAGAAGACGTTTGTGAGACTATAATTAATGTGTAAGAATGTGAAAATATTTTAACTGCATGGGTTTAGGTCATTAATCCTGTGAAATTTGTTAATAAAAGATTAACAATGCTGTCATTGTAAATTTTAACTATACACAGTACACTTCCACTATGTTCATACTGAAATATTCACAAGAGAATGAAAGTTAGAAGATACAGAGTTTAACTTGGGAGTTGTACATTAATTTGGAGATACATAAAGAAAGACACACGATACAGAGTTTTAAGCTGGGAGTTGTAAATGAATTTGGAGACGCATAAAGAAAGACAGAAGATATAGAGTTTAAGCTGGGAGTTGTAAATGAATTTGGAGACGCATAAAGAAAGACAGAAGATACAGAGTTTAAGCAGGGAGCTGTAAATGAATTTGGAGACACATAAGGAAAGATAGAAGATACAGAATGAAAGTCTGAAGGAAAAAAAAGCTACATCAGAAGGATCTGCATCAAAAATATTCTTCACCCTTTGAAAACATTTTGTTCGCTCATTTGTCTTTTTAGTAGCAGCTTTTCCAAAGGCACCCCCCCCCTACCCCCCAATCACTGTTAGGAAGACACTGAGGTCTTATCGAAATTGACCAGGATGTGCTGCCATAACAGGATCACCACTCTTAAGCAGAACATGACCTTGACCTGATGGTGGTGCTATCACTAACATGTCCATCTTAGGTTCACAAGTGTGCAGGAAACTCTCTACTGTAGAGAGGAGAATAACAACACAGCTCCCTAGATCATCAGAGGAAGTATCACCCCCCCGACCCCCACTTCCGCCCCCTTCAGACAAGTGTTCTGACCCTATTAAATTCCTGACACTCAAAAGGGGTGGGTCACAACTCCCAGGGGTTTTAATTTTTTTTTTTGGTATTCTTTTATTTGTCCCTTTATGGAACTGAACCAAGGTCTTCCATGTGGCAGGGCACCTTGGAGTGCATCTTAGCTTTCCTGCCATGGGGGAAACCAGTATTACACGTGACAAGTGAAATTATTTAAACTCTCATACAAGTTTTTTAAAAAAATGAGAAGAAAACCAATCACATTCATATACAATTTACATTTGTTTCAAGCAGAAGGAAATAACAGTGGTAAACAAAATTTCACAACTATGTTGTTGTAAATATAATAATCACAGTTTCATAATTATAATGATGTGTTTTTTTGTTTTTTGTTTTTTTTTTTTACAAAAGAAACACAGTTTCAAAGTCAAAATGACATGATTTAAAAAAAAAAAATAAAATAAAATAATTACAGTTTCACGGTCAAAATGATTTCAAATTCCTGCAGAGAAGTAAATCACAGTTATAATGTTTTATTGTTATAATGAAGCGATTTTTTACAAAATATATTAAAGTATGAAACAGTTACCATTAATTGTTACTATTCATGAAAACAGAACAGCGAAAGAAAATATCTGTCAGTACTGTTGCTGTAAGGAGAAACGAAATCATGAAAACACAGGAGAAGTTCTTGTCACATATCTTGTTTATGTTATTGTTTGTTGTATTCTTTATGCTTCATCCAACTTTTTTAAAAGTAGCTTTGCTGACTACCTCTCAATCAGCTCTGGTCTAATCTTCTGTATAATGCCAAGACTGAAGGTTCAGTTAATGCGTTCACTTCATAATTTGTTTGGTAGCATCAGTTTTCTTGTATGTTTTAAAGCAAGTGGATAAGTTTTTAGAAAATCTCCATTTGCAGAAAAATAAAACCTAATCGATATCATAATTTAAAAAAAAAAAAAACCTAGTGCGTATATGTTAACGATGAAAGAATCAGATAAAGAGAAGAATAGAAATAGCAAAATATACTCAATATCACAAAGGCAATGCTGTTATCCAGGAATCAATCCATAAAAACAAAAATGTAGATCTACAGGAAAGTAGATCATATATCATGGAAAATGAAAAGAGCAAATGTACAAGGAAATAAAGATCAAGAAAACAAAATACCTTGGACATATCAAACAATATTATAATACACCTCAGACCATACTAGAAGGATAAAACAGATCTGCAGATGTAAATTCGGTGACAAGCAAGCGAAACTCATAAGAGATGATTGATTGATTGACTGATCTTTATTTCAAAAAGGTCAAGAATTGGGCATGCAGGCCCGTCTGACATTCTGCCTTTTCACTCTGTTCCAGACATTCTACAAATATGCTGCTCATATAACAAACATAAATTAACATTGGAAAGCCGAGAAACATAAAATAAAATAGAACATTTACATTTTCCTCTTATTCATGCACTCGGTACAGAAAGCAACTACATACATATATAAATGACTATCTACCAAACAAAAATTTTGCTACTTTTCAGAATAAACACTTAACTGAAATCAGTGTCTATAAGACCAGTCTAAAAATAACTTTTAAGTTTTATGAGTCATGATTTGGAGAATATTACCACATTATAATGTAACAGTTTCCTTCCCATGAGGCATTGGATAATTCATGCCGGGAATCTTTGTTGTTTTTGTTTTTCAGCCTGATGGGCTACATACTCACCCTCATCGGATCACCCTTCATTTTGGTCCATTAATAAATGTTGTATCGAATGTCTGTTCTAACAGTAGACTTGGTTCATTCTATCTCTGGAATGTTATATGTTGAATGACCGCAGGTTCTATTTGTAGTATAGTGTATTGCAGGGTGTTCTGCTGTGTAGTTGTTGGAAGCCCGGATGTCTTGTTGAGTTGCTGTGTGTATGATGTAGCAACAGATTTTTGCAAATTAACTCAGTAATAGCACCAATACAAGAAATTAATAGATACAGGCAGCAGAGATAGACACCCTAACTTTTACACCTCTCTCTTAAGAGTTTCACTTGTTTGTCAGCGAATTTATGTCCCCAGATCTGTTTTAAGGAGAGGTGGAAGAAAAAAAAGAGTGAGAGCCAGACAGAGATGTAGATGGGAAGATAACATACGAGAACGGACAGGACACGACCTGCTTGGTGCACCATCAAGGTGAGAGAGAAAAGAGAAAAACTGGAGACTCATTACTGCTAACTTTCACGCTGAAGACGGCACACAATGATGACAAATAACATAATAACAAGGCCTCCAGTGATCGTTACACGTGCCTGGCAACTTTTTGGGTCTACACAAGACATACTACAAGACATACCACAAGACATACCACAAGACATACTACAAGACATACCACAAGACACACCACAAGACATACTACAAGACACACCACAAGACACACCACAAGACATACTACAAGACACACCACAAGACATACTACAAGACATACCTCAAGACACACCACAAGACATACTACAAGACACACCACAAGACATACCACAAGACACACCACAAGACACACCACAAGACATACTACAAGACACACCACAAGACACACCACAAGGCTGTATAGAAGGGTAGTGCTAAAGTCTGTGCTCAGTGGGGCTGATGACTTGGCTTATTCTTAGCATTACATTTCCAATGGGAAAAAAAAATATGCCAAAGACATTGATAGCTCCACCTAATCATTAATATTAACTAAGCAGGTCCCATGATTATGTTTAGAAAGTTAACTCATTTCATTCACTATATGGCAGCACACTACTACACTGAATCTTAACTGGGTTTGACATTTTGTATGGTTAGCCCAAGGAGGTTAGCAACGGCAAGTGCCCAGCCAGTGATAAAGCTTTGTTCATGTCATTCTAAGAAGTCAAAAGTCTTCTTCCTCGAACAGTTTCAGACGTTGACTTGTACACCTGTGAAGTAGCTGGTGGTCACCTGGAGGCCGTGGACATACATTTTGAAGTCAGTAGTAATGTCCTACATTTCTTCAGTCAGTCAGTCAGTCATTTGCATGTCCCTTGTGGAACTTTGCCTCCCTAACAGCTCTCCTGTAGGCCTCTCGGTTGTAAGCAAGATGCCCTGCTGTGAGATTTCAACCATTCCCCGTCCATTTTGCGATTCTTGTATACCAAAAAATGAATACCTTCCACTGAATTCTAGTTACTTATAAGATTAATTTCTCTGCTTTGTTTCATTTCAGCTTTTATTCTGCACTTTCAGGCACTCTAAAAAATGCTATGTGAAATTTCTCTTTCTCTCAAGGTCCCTGACGACAGGCGTAGAAGATCATGCCCATCCATAACCCCCAATCCCTTGTGCAACTCAACAGCCTTGTCACTGAGCATTTCCTAAGCCAGGATGCCAAACCATCAAACATCTTTTCTCTCTGTCTGCCTCTGTCTCTTCTTCCTTCAGTCTTCCATGTTGTCATTAGGGTGCTCTAGCCCGCCTCTCTTCCAGATGTGCCTCACAGATTCAGACTGTCATTTTCTGATCTTCATTGCAGTTTTCCATGTTTTTTTTTGCCACTTTCAGAACTTCCTTGTTCAGTTTTCTTGCTGTCCATGGTACCTTCAGCATTCCTCATAAGAACCACATTTCAGCTGATTCCAGTCTTCTTTCATATCTCTTCACTGACTTTTCAAGCATCACATCCATACAGCAGGACTGGTTCAGTGTAACACTGTAGCACTCTCTTCCTGACTCTCATAGATTGTGATTTATTGCAAAGTGTGGATTTCAAGTTTTGAAAGGTCTTGGCTTGAACAAATCTACCTTTTTTTATTTTGTTGATGCATCTTTCATCTGATGTTAGCAAGATCCTGTCAACTTAGTTTAATGTTATGCCTTTTGTTTATATGGTGTATCTTTGGAAGGTGGGTGGGGGGGGGGGGGGAATCTTGGCTTTTGAGATGGCCGTCATAAGTGTCTTCTTTATGTTAGGGTTGAATCCCTTTTTCTCACTTTTCCTAGGTAAAATTTATGAATTATCATTTAATGCATGAAAAGATAACTGACAGAAAGCAGTCATTATTGTTATGTTGTTCTATACTTATTGGGACACTTTCAAGAAAACTTGAAAACCAGTAAAAGGATAATAAAAGTTTCATTTTGTTGAAAAATTTATTAACAAAGGTTTTAGAACTGTGTTAAAAAGAAATTTATATGTAACATAAGAGTAAATGATGTTTCTGAAATGTAACATATAAAAATGTTTAATCAATACAAACTTATCACTTTATTATCTCTGTCAATTTTTCTCTTTTTCACAGATATCTCAAAAGCAATGTTATTAATTGCAGTCTATTTCACAGGATGAATCATCCATTTTATGAGAAGGAAAAACAAAAAGACATAATCGATACAATATTTAAAAAAAACAAAAAAATGACTATAAATGTCCCAAATGATTTTAATACAAGGCAATAGCTGGATTGTTGAGCAAACATGTACAAAACACTGGTATGGAAATGCAAGAAAAGGTTTAATTAACAAACAGGACCACAGTGATATCTGTTTTTCCACAATTTATTTGACACATCAGCCAACCAGTCAGTGACATCAAATGCTGAAAATCAGCAACATTCAAGTTGTGTTAACAAAAAAATTTGATTTTATTCCAGAGCCAAAACTTTAGAATTTGAAACTTCCACAAAAGCTAAAAATAAGCATCATGTCATTCCCAGTAAAAATTTGTGGTGGTGATTTTTTTTAATTACAAGAAATGTTTGTGTGCCATGGATGTTGGTTGGTTGAGAGTTAATTTCATGTCATGATAACTCTTTCAGTCTTTGGAAACTGTTCTGAGGCAGGTAGTTATTAGTTCTCTTTAGATAGGACATACACTACCACAAACATAACCAGACAAGCTCTCGCCTGGAATTCCCGGTGAAAGAGGAAACAAGGGAGACACAGAAACATCCAGTGAAGGAGTCTTGAAGCAGAGATAAAGAAAGACTGATTACACCTGGGGATAGATAGAAGAAACAGCCCAGGATGGAAATAAATAGAAGGCCCTTGTTGATGGCCTATGCCCCCAACACTGGTAATGAATGCAAGGAAGGAAGGGAAATTGTTTGTGAAAGTGCAAAGCATTTTTTTGCTGAGTAACTACTCTCAGTGCTGATTCTACCAATATTTGATGCCCTTAATCAGTAATAACAACTAATGTTTGTGTAGCAAGGTTCAGTCACTCTGTGCTTGCCTTATTTTTTTTTTTTCAATTTGACCCTCGCTTGCTCCTCAAGTGATGCAATGTCTTGTCTGCAAAGTCACTATTTATATATGTACCGCAGTCTTGCCAGTCCTTGTATTCAATGGAAAAGTGTCCTTTAGATGTTTTACAAATCATATGTATATATTTATATATAATAATGAAAGCCGGAAAACAGCTAAAGAAATAGACAACAAATTAGACTCTTTTGAAAACAAATGCCTAAGGGAAATATTCAGTATAATGTGGAATGAATTGAAGAACAATGTAAAGATAAGGCAAATGAGTGAACAACAGCCTGTTTCATGGGTGAACAGAATAAGGAGATCGACATATATTGGTCACATGATGAGAAAAAACAATCAGAGAATCCTGACAGGCTGAAATAAAAAAGAGGTCAACCGCATGAAACTATAAATCATTGTTAAGTGAGGCCAAATTTGTAAACATAAAATCCATTGATGAGGTTGAAAAAGCTCACCGAAAGCAGGAAAACTTGGTAAACTACCATGTGAGCCCTATGTGACATTTAACAGCACGGGAAGGATGTAAGATATATATATATATACTGACATATGGCCATTGACATATGGCCACATTTTGGACCAGAGAGTCTGTCCATAGCTTGATTTGGTTGTTATGTTAGTCACTATATGAGGAAATTGGACATGAAGTATAGTTCACTGCTATAACATGTTGCAAGATGAACAGACATTTACCATCATTAAAAAAAAAAAATAATAACAGAAGGCAAATTAGCATAGTAATTGTGTGGAAATTATTCATGGAATATGAATCACAGCAAAATAAAAAAAGAAAATCACACTGTAATAACTTTTCAATGACATACTGTTATTAAAATATTTTATTACATATACGTACTGCATTTGCATACCTTGGCAGCTACATAGATCAGGATTGTGACACCAGGAAGGAAGTTAGAATTCGAATTGCAAAAGCAGCATTGTCCTTTAAAAATCTTGAGAACATATGGAATTTAAAAGTTATAAGCACAAAAACCAAGTTAAGATTATTCAATTCAAATGTCATATCCACCCTCATTTATGCATGCAAAAGCTGGAATTCAACTAAAGAAGTAAACAAGAAATTAGACTCTTTTGAAAACAAATGCCTCAGGAAAATACTTGGTGTAAAGTGGAACAAATTCAAGAATAACACAGAGATAAAACAGATGAGCAAACAACAACATGTCTCATGGGTGATCAGAAAAAAGAAGATGGACATATGTAGGCCATGTGATGAGAATAAACAGTCAGAGAATACCAAAACAAGCTATCAAGTGGAGCACAACAGGCCGAAGAAAAAGAGGTTGACCACATGAAACTCTAAAGAGGACATTATTAAAAGAAGCCAGTTTAGTGCGCATAACATCCCTTGATGAAGTTGAACGACTTGTCGAGGACAGAAAAACTTGGCAAACAACTATGAGAGCCCTATGTGATATTTAATGGCATGGGAAGGATGTAAGATGTAAGATACATACTGCATACACACTCACAATGCATACATTCTGTCTGAGTGCACTTAGGGTCTACGATGTTGATTTTAATGAAAAATGAAATATCACTTCATAAACTAAAAGTTCTGCTACAGCAAGACAATTGAAAATACGAAGTTTACAAATAGGAAGAAACATGGACCAGAATGAAACTGTTGTACTTACTATTAATATTTATTAGTCACTGCATCTTATTTCTTTAATAAAATATACACAGTATCAAAAGTATCATTAATATATCTATTACACATGAGTTATAAAACTGTATTATTATAATTTAGATTTTTATCATTTATATTTATTAAATAATTTAGGCTATTTTATAAAATGTGTTTGGCAGTTTGTAGAATTTTGTTCTGATTTTTCCTGTAAGACCTTGACTGTAGATATAAATGGTGATTAACCTGGTCAGCCATAAGTCTATGCATGAATGTAATCTGCTCATATATAAGGTTGTCATCCTGCAACATATCCCAGCCATATTAAGTTTTTATACATAGATAAGGTCATTATTTTGCAACATATCCTGGCTATATTAAGTTTCTGCTCATAGATAAGGCTGTCATCTTGCATCATATCCCAGCCATATTAAGTTTCTGCTGCAGTGCTGGCAAGAGGACCCAAACAAAAGAGTATAACTCCAGAACCCACTACTTCCAACATAAGAAGCCATGTTGATATCAGCTGGGACATTCCTATAATTAATGATTATTTATGCTCTAATGGGAGTCTTGACCCAACTGGAAGATCTTGATTTTACAGATGACATAACTCTTATCAGTGACAATGTGAAATCAGTGCAAGTAAAAAAAACAGATACCCTGTCTTCAATGACTAGTAAAACAGGACTTGAAATTAACAAGGATAGAACAAAAATAATGAAATGTCTCATTAACCACAAAGGAAAAATACAAGTAGAAGGAGCAGCTGTTGAAGAAGTAACCAATTTGCATATCTCGGCAGCTACATAGACCAGGATGGTGACACCAGAAAAGAAGTTTGAATTCAAATTGCAAAAGCAGCATTGACCATCAAGAATCTTGAGAACATGGCATTCAAAAGTTATAAGCACAAAAACCAAGTTAAGTTTATTCAATTCAAATGTAATATCCACCCTCATTTATGTATGCAAAAGCTGGAAAACAACTAAAGAAATAGACAAGAAATTAGACTCTTTTGAAAACAAATGCTTCAGGAAAATACTCGGTATAAAGTGGAACAAATTCAAAAACAGCGCAGAGATAAGACAGATGAGAAAACAACAACCTGTCTCATGGATGATCAGAAAAAGAAGATGGACATATGTCAGTCATGTGCTGAGAAGAAACAATCAGAGAATCCAAAAACAAGGTATCAAGTGGAACACAAAAGGCCAAAGAAAAAAAGTCGACCATGTGATACTCTAAAGAGGATATTGTTAAGAGAGGCCAGTTTAGTGGGTATAACATCCCTTGATGAGGCTGAAAAGCTTGCAGAAAACAGGAAATCTTGGCAAACTATCATGCGAGCCCTATGTGACGTTTAACGGCACGGGAAGGATGTAAGATGCAAGAATGGGAGTCTTAACAGGAGTCTTGCCACAGTAGTAAGTAATACTTGAGTTTTACCATAGTGGTAAGTAATACTTTCACTCTAGCTTAATCATAAATACATCAAATTTGGTGATTTATGTCTTTTTTTTTATATTCATGTTTAAGGTATCTTTAGGTACCAAAGGCACATGGAGGCATCTGTAAGGTTTTTCCACAAATGCCTCTCTTTCACCCTTTTTTCTGCTCTTGCCCAGGTCAGCTCTCTATACTCAACATTCTCTCTTTTGTTCTTCTCCATGTCTCCTTTATATTTTATGAAAAATAAAAACAGACAAACATTGTACCTTTATAAAGAAATCTGAATTTTAAATTAATTTTTTTAATTATGCTGCTATGAACTGTCCATCATAGAAACTGTATATTCAACTGATACTGAAGAAAGAAAATGCCAGTTATAGAAACTGAATATTCACAAAATGCAACTTTTTTTCTACAACACTGAAACATTCATGTTCCAATAAACCATTAAGTTTCATGTACCACTCATTTTGCAATTCTATTTGCTCCTGCTGCTAAGAATAAAGTAGACAAACAAAGTGATAAAAATACTTGGTTACAACATTTACTTTCAGCAGAACACTGGCAATGTTATGGGAAGAGATTGCGAGCAACACAGCAGCCCATGAACACACTATTTCTATGTGAAGATTAATTAAAAATCCTCACAAAGACAAAACAATCTGGTTAAACTGAAAACTGTAAAGTGCCTAGCTCTATTGCTGGTCCTTGGGACTGGTTAAACTGAAAACTGTAAAGTGCCTAGCTCTATTGCTGGTCCTGGGGACTGGTTAAGCTGAAAACTGTAAAGTGCCTAGCTCTATTGCTGGTCCTGGGGACTGGTTAAACTGAAAACTGTAAAGTGCCTAGCTCTATTGCTGGTCCTGGGGACTGGTTAAGCTGAAAACTGTAAAGTGCCTAGCTCTATTGCTGGTCCTAGGGACTGGTTAAGCTGAAAACTGTAAAGTGCCTAGCTCTATTGCTGGTCCTGGGGACTGGTTAAACTGAAAACTGTAAAGTGCCTAGCTCTATTGCTGGTCCTTGGGACTGGTTAAACTGAAAACTGTAAAGTGCCTAGCTCTATTGCTGGTCCTGGGGACTGGTTAAGCTGAAAACTGTAAAGTGCCTAGCTCTATTGCTGGTCCTAGGGACTGGTTAAACTGAAAACTGTAAAGTGCCTAGCTCTATTGCTGGTCCTGGGGACTGGTTAAGCTGAAAACTGTAAAGTGCCTAGCTCTATTGCTGGTCCTTGGGACTGGTTAAGCTGAAAACTGTAAAGTGCCTAGCTCTATTGCTGGTCCTGGGGACTGGTTAAACTGAAAACTGTAAAGTGCCTAGCTCTATTGCTGGTCCTTGGGACTGGTTAAACTGAAAACTGTAAAGTGCCTAGCTCTATTGCTGGTCCTGGGGACTGGTTAAACTGAAAACTGTAAAGTGCCTAGCTCTATTGCTGGTCCTGGGGACTGGTTAAGCTGAAAACTGTAAAGTGCCTAGCTCTATTGCTGGTCCTTGGGACTGGTTAAACTGAAAACTGTAAAGTGCCTAGCTCTATTGCTGGTCCTGGGGACTGGTTAAACTGAAAACTGTAAAGTGCCTAGCTCTATTGTTGGTCCTGGGGGCTGGTGAAACTGAAAACTGTAAAGTGCCTAGCTCTATTGTTGGTCCTGGGGACTGGTTAAGCTGAAAACTGTAAAGTGCCTAGCTCTATTGCTGGTCCTAGGGACTGGTTAAACTGAAAACTGTAAAGTGCCTAGCTCTATTGCTGGTCCTGGGGACTGGTTAAGCTGAAAACTGTAAAGTGCCTAGCTCTATTGCTGGTCCTTGGGACTGGTTAAGCTGAAAACTGTAAAGTGCCTAGCTCTATTGCTGGTCCTGGGGACTGGTTAAACTGAAAACTGTAAAGTGCCTAGCTCTATTGCTGGTCCTTGGGACTGGTTAAACTGAAAACTGTAAAGTGCCTAGCTCTATTGCTGGTCCTGGGGACTGGTTAAACTGAAAACTGTAAAGTGCCTAGCTCTATTGCTGGTCCTGGGGACTGGTTAAGCTGAAAACTGTAAAGTGCCTAGCTCTATTGCTGGTCCTTGGGACTGGTTAAACTGAAAACTGTAAAGTGCCTAGCTCTATTGCTGGTCCTGGGGACTGGTTAAACTGAAAACTGTAAAGTGCCTAGCTCTATTGTTGGTCCTGGGGGCTGGTGAAACTGAAAACTGTAAAGTGCCTAGCTCTATTGTTGGTCCTGATGGCTGGTTAAACTGAAAACTGTAAAGGGCCTAGCTCTGTTGCTGGTCCTGGGGGCTGGTTAAACTGAAAACAATAAAGGGCCTAGCTCGGTCACTGGTCCTGGGGACTGGTTAAACTGAAAACAATAAAGGGCCTAGCTCGGTCACTGGTCCTGGGGACTGGTTAAACTGAAAACAATAAAAGGCCTAGCTCGGTCACTGGTCCTGGGGACTGGTTAAACTGAAAACAATAAAGGGCCTAGCTCGGTCACTGGTCCTGGGGACTGGTTAAACTGAAAACAATAAAGGGCCTAGCTCGGTCACTGGTCCTGGGGACTGGTTAAACTGAAAACAATAAAGGGCCTAGCTCTGCTGCTGGTCCCGAGGGCATGTCCATACATGTTCAGCCTTTAACATCGGGATGTCTTTCAATGATTTTAGAGAGATGACTCCAGTGTTTTGTGTTAGATGTGTATTACACATGATCTAGCATTTAGTTAGGATTTGCATCCGCTGCCCTTGGCTGCATGTAACTCAGTGAGTCGCGCATGGTAGGTGCTTTGGAGGAAATTACTTTGCAATTGTTTTAAAACAGTGTGGCGTTACTGGGAAATGATATAAAGCTTATATCCTCAACTTTTATAGCAACCTAAAAATTTCAGACTACAAAATATGGAACAAAACCTAGAGTATACATTTATTTTATTCATTTTAAAAATTTTTTTATTTTGCAGAATCACGTACAAGTGAGAGAAAGAGCTAGAATAATGGACAAAAAAAAAAGCAAAAAAACTTGAGGTCAGACATAGAAGGTGGAGATAAAACCTTCGGACAGAAAACTTTGAAGTTATAGGAAATGCTATAAAGGAGATAAAGATATAACCATTATAGGGGTCAGACAAATATTTTTCCTTTGCTTCTAACAAGGTCTGATGATGACAAAGATGATGATATTTTCAAAATCTTGTTGTACAGAAATTCAAACAGTAAACTCTCTGACACAGACAACTTAAAGTCATTCCATCATTTTTAAAAAACAGATAATCAAAGGACCAAGGAAGATATAAACATACGCACTACAATAAAAAAAAGCAAGCAAGTTATAAAAACACGCCCTGTACAATCAAAGAAGCAAGCAAGGTATGTAAACAAACCCTGTACATTCAAAGCAAAGTAGGTAATACCACAAGTGGTTAAATAAAATTATCTCTGAAATTTTATAAGAAGAAAAAAAAAAATTAACAAACTTATCACAAAACCCATCTTAACATGTGACAATCATGGAAGAAAATAAGTACAGGTTGCCCCATCATATCATAGAGCCACTGAAGAGATTTGGTGACAGTATTTGTCTTGGACCTGTCAGCATAATAAAGGATGATACAGTCAGCACTATGTCTTGTCAATGTTTCATTCCATGCTCTAGAAACAGCCAGGTATTCTCTCCTATAGCTAGCTGAATCACATCCATAAACCTGAATTCAAATTAGTGAATCTTCACTAAGAGAGACAAGCACACAAAACACTTCCATATTCAGGCAACCAATTATTAAATGAGATATGCAAAAATGTAATAAAAGGCAAAAAAAGTAAAAAAAAAAAAAAAAATTTAGTATGAACAAATTTTATAAATGAGACAACATTAACCTTAAATCCAACATCCAACAATGATGTAAATGGAGTACAAAGCATCCAAGAAGAAGAAAAAAAAAACCCATAAATATGTTAACAAAAAAAAATCATGTCAATATATCCAGAAATTGTGCTGTATCAAGGCCTTGTCTTTGGAGTTGTGTCATACAAAACACAGTTCACTCTTCTCCTTCCGCTCAGTCAATGACCGTCAAATGTTTTAAATAAAAATAATGCTGTGAGTAAAACTGGCACGGCAGAAGTCGAACTACTGTAAATCAAGGCTGGCGACCTGCCACAGACTGTGCCATTCTGAAATAAATTTGTAGTTGAAAAACCGTAATTTCCAATGAGGTTTTCTTTTAACATAAATCTAATATTAGTCCTGAAAATGCAAGTTATGACATGAGAACCTTGAATTTTGTCATATTTTGCCTATTTATGGTGATTTTTTTTGACTGGCTGATTAAAATGAAATTTGTATGGTAGCCTTTCTTTTCTAATGTCACTTGGTCTCTCTCTCTCTCTCTCTCAGGGCAAACAAATTTAAACAAATTTTCCAATTCTCAGATGAGTTATCTAACATCCTAACATTCAATATACTGCTGTACAAAGTGTGGATTTCAACTTTTGAAACTTGTGCAATTCTGCCTTTTACTTTGGTGATACATCTTCCATCTGATGTTATCAAGGTGCCTAAGTACTTAAAATCTTCAATCTGATGTTATCAAAGTGCCTAAGTACTTAAAATCTTCTATCTGATGTTAGCAAAGTTCCTAAGTACTTAAAATCTTCCACCTGATGTTATCAAGGTACTTAAGTACTTAAAATCTTCCATCTGAGGTTAGCAAAGTGCTTAAGTACTTAAAATCTTCAATCTGATGTTATCAAGGTGCCTAAGTACTTAAAAATCTTCCATCTGATGTTATCAAGGTGCCTACATACTCAAAATTGTCAACTTGGTTTAATTTTGTGCATCACTTGGTCAGCCCTTTCAATTATTTTTCTGTTGACCTCCTTCTGTTTTGTTTTAGTTGTAGTAAAAATTAATATATCAAATACACTCATCCGCCAAACATTAGTGGAAATATTCAAGATGGGATCGGAGCACTTATGGAGCAATCGTCTGGTGTGCAATGAGGATGATCAATCAACTAACTAACTAACAAATACATTTATGACCTTTAACAATTTGAAAAGACTTTAAATAACAATTCACAGTATCAATAATCAAAGATTTCCAGATGACACATCACAAGCAAAGTGAAAGTGAAAGCTTTGGGAATTTTTCTTTTCCATTTCACTTATTAGAGTTTATGTCAAATTCATCCATTTCAGATTCATTATTTGCATTCATTTTACCAAAAACATTTGACCATTTTTATAATTTTAATAAATTGCTAAAATTCATTTATTCATTCATTTGCATGTCCCTTGCGGAACTTTGCCTCCCAAACAGCACTCCTGTAGGCCTCTCGGTTGTGAGCAAGATGGCCTGCCACTGCTGCATCCATTTGCAGATCATCAACGATGTCTTGCAGCCATCTTCATTTTTGTCTTCCTCTCTTTCTTTTTCCCATTATGTATCCTTCCAATACTGTCTTCTCTAAATTATCATGACGTTTAATGTGTCCAAAATATTTCAGTTTTCTCTCTTTAATCCTCTTTATTAGCCAGCCTTCTTCAATATTAAGCTCTTGTAGTATATATATATATTTGGTTTTTTTTTGTGTCCACAATATTTGGAGAACTCTTCTGTAGCATTTACGTTCAAAGGCATTTATGCGTTTCTCTGCTGTTTTGTTAAGTGTCCAGGTCTCACAGGCATATGTTGCTATGGGAAAGATGCACGCCCTTAAAAAACTTATTTTTGTGGTTCTGTCTGCTCCTCTCCACAGATTCTTTAGTTGTTTTACTTTCAGAAGAGTGATAGATGTCCTCCTTTTAATTTCCCTCAATGTATGTCCATTATTAGTTAGTAGTGATCCAAGATATTCAAAACTCTCCACTTCTTCTAGTTTTTCCTCATTGATACATATTTCAGCTGCCTTGTTTGTTTTGTCATCAATTTAGTTTTCTTTGCATTAAGATAGAGGTTCTGCTCTTCGCTGTTCTTACGGACTGACATAATTAGTTTTTCCATTCCTTTTTGTGTTGTGGACAGTAACACTGTGTCATCAGCATATCTAATCTCTTGCTAAAATTAGTTCAACAAATATTGTGAAGATCAGAAAAATACAATGTAAAAGTCTTTGTTATTTTTTCTTTTTCATTCTAACTGCGTGTTTCTTCAGAATCTAAATTTCATCACAAACCATCACCTCCAAATGAGTTTATTGCCTTATAATCACTGATAAATAAAATGAACACAAAATGTTAATCCATGACTGTCAGAACTGATAAAGAAATGGATAAAAAAAGCTGATACTCAGTCGATGAAAAACTTTATAAACAGAAGCTTTCACTCCAAATATGTGGTAATGTGGCATTTTTTTTTTTCATTCAATCACTTTCAGCTTGGGATTAATACCATAACATGCAAGGCACCGTTGTTCAAATGAACGCCTAATAATATATTTCATGTAATTGCACTTATGGTACGCAGCCACACACAAATGCAAGAAAAACTTCAAATCTTAAGCAAGAATTCAGCTAAACTGGGACTATATATTAACAGACAAAAAGAATGGATAATGAAAGGTAATAGTACAAACAACAGCTTCATGGTAATTGAGAAAGTGCCAATTGAGAAAGTAGAGAATTTCACATATTTAGCAGCATAGTGGATAAATACGGGGACAGATGGATGTTATAGATAGAATAACCAAGGCCAGGACAGAATTTATCCAACTTAACAAAATATGGTCATCTAAGAACATCAAAACAAGAACTAAACTTAGGCGTTTCAATACAAACATAAAGACTGTCCTGCTATATGGTTCAGAGACATGGGTTGTGACCAAGACAATACAACAGAGGATACAAACATTCATGAACTGCTTATCTTATATATCTTATATCCTTCTCATGCCGTTAAATGTCACATAGGGCTCGCAAAGTAGTTCGCCAATTTGTCCTGTCTTCGGTGAGTCTTTCAATCTTATCAAGGAATTTTATGCCTGTTAATTTGGTCTCTCTTAACAATGTCCTCTTCAGAGTTTCACGCGGTCTGCCTCTTGTTCTTTGGCCTGTTGTGTTCCACTTGATAGCTTGTTTTGGGATTCTCTGATCATTTCTTCTCATCAAGTGACCAACATATGTCCATCTCCTTTTCCTGATCACCCGTGAGACTGGTTGTTGTTCAGTCATCTGTCTTATCTCTGCATTGTTCTTGAATTCATTCCACTTGATGCAGAGTATTTTCCTTAGGCATTTGTTTTCAAAAGAGCCTAATTTCTTTTCTATTTCTTTAGTTGTTTTCCAGCTTTTGCATGCATAAATGAGGGTGGATATTACATTTGAATTGAATAGTCTTAACTTGGTTTTTGTGCTTATAACTTTTGAATTCCATATGTTCTCAAGATTCTTGAAGATTGATGCTGTTTTTGCAATTCTGATCCTAACTTCCTTTCTAGTGTCACCATCCTGGTCTATGTAGCTGCCAAGGTATGCAAAGTGATTGACTTCTTCAATATCTGTCCCTTCTATGTGTATTTTTCCATTTTGTTTGAGAGGAATTTTCATTATTTTTGTTTTGTCCTTGTTAATTTCAAGTCCTATTTTGCTAGCCAGTGAAGACAGGCTATCTGTTTTTTCTTGCAAGAAATTCACATTATTACTGATAAGAGTTATGTCATCAGCAAAATCAAGATCTTCTAGTTGGGTCCCATGTACCCAGTCAATACCTGTGTTATCTGTGCAGCATTTTTTCATTATGAAGTCTATTGTAATCCCAAAAAGTAAAGCAGACAGTATACATCCTTGTTTCACACCTGTTTCAATCTGGAACCATTCACTCATCCCTTCTTCTGTCTTGACTGCACAAACATATCCATTGTATAAGTCCTTAATGATGTTGGCAATTTTAGATGGTATCCATATAGACATAAAATTCTCCATAATGAATCTCTGTGTATGCTATCAAATGCCTTTTTAAAATCTATGAAGTTCAGTATTAATGGTTTCTGCTTTTCAATATGTTCTTCAAGTATTATTCTGAGAGTAAAGATCTGGTCGAGACAGCTTCTCCCTTTTTGAAATCCTGCTTGTTCTTCTCTCATTGCAGTATCCACTACATCTTTGAGTCTATTCAAAATGACCTTGCAAAATACTTTTGACACAACTGATATTAAGGTTACTCCTCTCCAGTTGTTACAGTCACTAAGGTTGCCCTTTTTTGGTATTTTAACAATGATTCCTTTCTTCCAGTTAGAAGGGACCTTTTCTTCTTTCCAAATCTTGTTAAACATTCTCTGTAGTTGTCTCATGTTGTCACTATCATGAACTGCTGCTTGAGGAGAATTTTAAACATTAAATGGCTGGACAAGAATGAATGAATGAATGAATAATCTTTATTTTTCAAGATCAGGAACGAGGAGGTCTGGGAAAGGGCAGGACAAGAACTTATGAACCTACATATCATGTCTAGGAAGTGGAGGTGGACTGGCCACACTCTGAGGAAACCTGACACCAACATAGCAAGACAGGCACTGACATGGAATCCTCAAGGAAATAGAAAATGAGGAAGACCTAGATTTACTTGGAGAAGAGAAACTATGACAGTGCTCAGAGACAAGGGATGCACATGGAAGGAAGCAGAGAATAACTCCAAGAACATGGATGACTGGGGAGCCTTTATCCGTGGCCTATGCTCTCAAGGGAGTGAAAGGTGGTGATGATGATGTAATTTCTAATATTAGCAGTGTAGTCTAGTAAGCCATATATGACAGGCAGAAATCCTTTGATTCCAGCTGCAGTTGTCTATATCACATGGTGAAAGGTCATCATCATCATCATCAAGTGCTATATCGACTGGCACTGGTTATTATGTTTCTCCATTGTACCTGATGTGGGCTAACAGTTCAGTTGGTGATCTCATCTTACACTATCTCATCAAACTATCCAGTATTTCTCTCAGCCTTCCCCTGGCTCTACTTCCCTCTATTTTTCCTGTTGTTACAAAATTTTCAATGTCCCTCTTCTCACTGCATGTTCCTATCAAAGTACATTGTCTCTCTCATATTTTTGACAAGAATTTTTTCTCTCTCTCTGCCTCTTCTCATACATTCTTCATTAGTAATGTTTGCTGTCCAGGGAATTCACAACATTCTTCTGATGATCTTTGTGCAGACTTGCCTATTGTACATGATTCACTTCCATATAATAAGATAGGCTCAATATGGCATTTCAGGACCTGTTTTCTAACATTCAATGAAAAGATGTGAAAGATAAATATTTTATATGGTAGTGGTTCTTCATCTTTGCAAGAAAACCTGGTATACTCTAGATATCTTCATATATATATGGTATACTCTAGATATCTTCATATATATATGGTATACTCTAGATATCTTCATACAGGGTCTGGCAAAAAGCATAGCTGGATTTTTAAAATGGAAAATAAATAAGCACTATACAAGAACAATGCAGAGATAAGACAGATGACTGAACAACAACCAGTCTCATGGATGATCAGGAAAAGGAGATGGACATATGTTGGTCACTTGATGAGAAGAAATGATCAGAGAATCCCAAAACAAGCTATCAAGTGGAACACAACAGGCCAAAGAAAAAGAGGCAGACCGCGTGAAACTCTGAAGAGGACATTGTTAAGAGAGGCCAAATTATCAGGCATAAAATCCTTTGATGAGGTTGAAAAGACTCGCCGAAGACAGGAAAAATTGGCGAACTACTTTGTGAGCCCTATGTGATGTTTAGCACAGGAAGGATATAAGATAAAATAAGATACATGTTTTTGGTAAAAAAAAAGTGAAATGAAACCCAGAAAAGTGGGTATTTTATTATTACTGACAATCATATTTAGGTTTCGAAAATTACGCCGGTTAGATGACCGCCATTACATTTGATACATTCAGCTAGGCATCTCGAAAATTCCTGCATAATACCATGTTCAAAGGGATATTTTGAATGCAGTGTCAGATTTGATCTTTTAGGTCTGCAAATGACTGTGGTCGACTAGCATACACCGTGTTCTTGAGATACCCCCACAAAAAGAAGTATGCGGCCGATAAATCTGGTGGCCTTGCTGGCTAATGAATATCCCTAAATCTGGAAATAAGACGATTGGGAAATGCTTGTCGCAGCATGGCCATGGACTGACGAGCTGTGTGGGCAATTGTTCCATCTTGTTAAAACCATATTAGTCTTTTATTTCTATTGGCCAAGTCTGCAATGAAGTATTCAGTTAGCATCTGCACATAAAGATCACTATTAACTGTAAGAGGATACCAGGTGCCAAAGCGTTCCTAACAGCTGATCGCCAAGGGCTACTCAGCAACGCGTTGTGGACTTCTTGAATTCATTCAGGTGTCTGCTGAGTTTTTGGATTACCAGTAGACTTGTTATTAAGAAAATTAGCGCTTTCCTTAAATTTTTTTACCCACCTCAAAATTGTTTTGTCTTCTGATTGGGAACATTATCATGGGGATGCAACTCAAAATGGTGATCAAACTTTCGTTGTACAGTAATAGATGATCTCCACTTTTACAATAAGTTTCAATGGTGAATACGCGATGTTCTGTTTGCCAAGAAGCCATTGTTAAAAATGACCGTTTGTCTGCTTCATCTCTGACACCACATTTTTTTTCACATATATTCAGTTTCTGCGCACTACGTCAGTTAAATCCAGCTATGCTTTATGCTGGACCCTGTATATATATGTATATGGTATACTCTAGATATCTTCATATATATATGGTATACTCTAGATATCTTCATATATATATGGTATAATCTAGATATCTTCATATATATATGGTATACTCTAGATATCTTCATATATATAAGGTATACTCTAGATATCTTCATATATATATATATGGTATACTCTAGATATCTTCATATATATATGGTATACTCTAGATTCTGGCACTCTCATGCTTGCTGAAATGCAACATAAATTGAAAAAAAAATGTAATCCTGATTAAAGACCACTTAAGATATTTACCTCATCTGAAGAATCAAGGCAAAATGAATCAGGGACTCTTGTGTTGTCCACAAATTTCAGCTCATCAGAAAAATTACGTAAGTGCTTGCACTGTGTGTTGTCATCATGTGAGATATGGTCAAGGGAAGTTACAATGAAATTACATGGCAGCTGCTTTAGAAAGAAAAAAACAAGCAAAACTAAAACACCATGGGAACTACGGCAATTCCTCCCCTATTAGCTAGACTAGGCCCATTTCTGGGGGTACCAATGGAGAGGTGGGACAGGGTCTTTGGTCAGTTATGGTTCACCAACCTTGATGCTAGCACGTCAGCTATGGGTCACTGATTGCCAAAACAGACAGCATCTTTGCCTCTTCAACTTGGGGACAACAAATGACGATGAAAGGTGACTGTAACAGCTATTCTCAAGCTTACAGTACTGCATAAATCAGGACATAGTGATATCCTTCCAGTGTGCTTCTAAGTCAGACTTCTTAATAAGATCCACCACGATGACGACCATGAAAATTCTTTTTTTTTTTTCGTAAGGCCTACCTCTTAGATACTGTTCACCAGTTCTAGCGCTGATAAAAATATTCGAGTTCCTTAGAACTGCTACCAAATATCTGTCAAACTGCCTCCTCCATTCGTGTCATTGACCTTTATCTATCTTTTATCAAAGATTTGTCAGACAAGAGTCTGACACCAAGCACAAATTTTATTACTCATTAAATACAAACAGTATAATTTATTTAGGTTAGCCAAGTTTTCATGGGTGGCCTGCTTAGCCGAGTGGTTAGGTGCTCAGTTTACTAATCTGGTGGTAGTGGGTTCAATCAGCAGTGGGATTTTTTTCTAGTACACACCAAAAAGGCCCTGGGGTCGACCTAGCCTCTAAAAATGCATACCAGAGAAATCTGGGAAGGTAAATTCGGCCAGGCATGATAATGACTATGACAACATCACACCTTCATGTGATGGAAGTACTTAAAAATACGGGCCTAACATCTTATCCCCAATATGTCTTAATGGAATGGAAATGGGAATATTATCTTGTTGCCTTTTTTTTTTACATTTTCACGAATAAATTATTTTCATAAATTTAACTTTAATATCAGTAAAATGTGAAATTTTACAACCATTTAAAAAATAACAGGTAAACAAAGCTGTAAATAAGCTACAATTATTCAGGACAGAAAAGGATTAGACTGAAAAAAGAAAACTTAAAAAGTTATGGAATAAAATTAAAGAATAAACTTTCCTGTAATTATTTTGGTCTTTAAAAATGAATTTTAAAAACCAGCTCTTTTCTGAGGAATTTTGTATTATTTCATCGAAAATAACACATTTTATTATTCCCTACAGCTACAAATGTCCATAATAGAGGACTAGACCCACTGAAAAAAAGGATATAATTTACTTCTGTGGGTTTCATTGGAAACTCATATCTGCTTGTCTGGCTCCCCTGTGAGTCTGTGCTGCTCTCAGAAATCATGGCCTGGCTGTCATTGCAGATACAGCTGGCATCCATGACCACAAACACTAAGTTTGTATCATTTAGCCAAACAGCTTCATAAAATCTGGCAACAAATGATGGCAGAACAGCTACATGAAGGCAGATTATGAAAACTCACTGTCTCTTTTAGCTTTTGCTCATTTTTTAACATATTTCTACATATTTCTAAAACAAAATCAGTAAATGAGTGTGTTTGGTTGTTTTTTTTTGTTTGTTTCAGAACTTAAGTCCTAAATTCTAAATATTTGATATTGATGTTACTTTCACAGCCCAAATATTTGTGCAAAGACATTTTCACCGCATTATTTTTTCTGCATATATAATAGCCTCTTACAACTACTCATTCATATCTAATTTTGTCCTTTTTTCTTAGTTTTCTAATCTTACATCCTTTATGTGCCACTAAATGTTACATGGTAGTTTGCCAAGATTTCCTGTCTTCAGAGAGTTTTTTCAATCTCATCAAGGGATGTTATGCCCACTGAACTGACCTCTCTTAACAATGTCCTCTTTGGAGTTTCACGTGGCCGACCTCTTTTTCTTCGGCCTGCTGTGTTCCACTTGATAGCTTGTTTGGGAATCTTCTCATTGTTTCTTCTCACCACACGACTGACATATGTCCATCTTCTTTTTCTGATCACCCATGAGACAGGTTGTTGTTTTCTCATCTGCTTTATCTCTGTTTTCTAATATATGTAGTAAATCTAATTCACTGTTACATTATGCTGAAATAATTGTATTATATGAAAACCATACCTCAAAGTACAAGGACAGCCTTTGTATGTACGTGCATGCTGATTTCACTTTAATATTTGGTTTGGCTCAGTTGTTTGTTTACCATTTGTAACCATTTTTCTTTTTTTAAACCTGCCACTTAATTTAAATGTACACAAGGATTCAATGAATATGCACTCACAGTTTATTTTTAGAGGCACACTGAGTGGAGCAATCTGGCATATCACGCACTCTCTTGTTAACTAAAGCACTCAGATTCAGCGTATAGCGACTAATATTTTGCACGCAGGAGTGGGTACTGGTGACAGATGACACGAACACCTTATGGCCCGTGCTGGCATCAATGACAAAACCACAGAGATAGCGCACAACTTCTTCTGGAATCCAGCCTTGACACTCATCTCCAGCTGAGGAAGTTAAGCAATTCAGCCATTCATTTCACAAGTTGATGTAACAGGACATTATGTCCTTGAGTTGCATCAGAAACTGTCAAAGAATATTATGTTCATACTCTGAATTGCACAGTTCCACAAGACATTATGTCCATAACTTCATTAAAATTTTTCACAAGACAGTATCTACATCTGCTGAGGAATAACAAGAAAATGACACCTGACACATAATCCTTGTTTTTCACTGGATAACCTCACTGCAGGGTTTGGCAAAGGGAACAGCAAGTGACTGGGCTTGAGACATGGAGATCGAGCAAGATGAAGGGAGATGATTGCCTACATCTTTTTGGTACGGCATTAGAGTGGCAAAATGGTTAGTGCACTGGTCTCTCATGGCGAAGGTCAGGGGTTCAAATCCGGCCAGAGGAACCTCAGTCACCTAGCTGTAGAAATGGGTAACCAACTTCTTCTGGAGTTGGGGGAAGGGAAAGGTGGCCAGGTGTGATACTGACCATATCACCCTCTAGTGTGCTGACAGGTCAAGGAAAACTTGGGCCTAACACCATATGCCTATGTGCTTCTAAGGTATGACAGGATTACCTTTAACTTTTAACTTTACTATCTTATCCAATGAGACTATAAACTTCATAAAAATTATTAACATTACTGGTATCTGTAATATGATATTACCTCCAAATCTGTATGCTGAACTTGACTTAATCAAACTCATGATATTCCACTGTGACAAAAATCTGTAGACAAAGCAAAAGAATGTCATGATTTCCATATGCATAATTCAACTGTTAGTTTTCATATTTGTATTTAAATTGCCATTCATCTGTTAGTTATATCTGTTAGTTACATCTGTTAGTTATATCTGTTAGTTACATCTGTTAGTTATATCTGGTATTTATATCTGTTAGTTATATCTGTTAGTTACATCTGTTAGTTTTATCTGTTAGTTATATGTTAGCTACATCTGTTATTTACATCTGTTAGTTATATCTGTTAATTATATCTGTGGAATAAACATGGCTAGTTCTAGGTTGTTTTGTGCTTTAATCAGGGTCTGATATATTGTATGAAATACGCTCCTCATTGGTCAGTACTAGGTTCCTCTGAGGCCTGCATTCTAGGTGGCCATCTAGTTAGCATAATGGAAGCAATCGCCCTAGGAATGGCTGTATTAGGAGAACATCATCTGGAAGATATGTGTACGAATATTTCTGGGGGTAATTAATGAAGCCACTGATGTTTTGTATTGCCAGAAATGCTTCACAAATTTGTATAATATCTATTTTATTTTTATTTTCCGTTTTTGAAAATGTAGTTTTTAGTTAAACTGATAATTTATTGTAAATGCTTGCATATTTTTTTTTTCCTAAAAGTGATTTATTCGTTCTGTGCAGAATAGATCAAAAGATTTTCAAAGCATGCATTTATATCTTTGCAAAAATTATATCTTGCTAAACTTACATCTCAGTGAACTTTTATCTAAGTAAGTGTATTTTAATGAGCTTATTATCTACTGAGCTTGTATAATGCCAGATTTACTACTGCTGAGTGTATATCTTGGTAAACTCGAATTTTCGCAAATTATATGTTTTTAGCTCATATCTTGTAACTTATATCTTAAAACATATATCTCAGTGTTTCCCAATCTTTTTTTGGATAATGCCCCCCCCCTCCAACATAACAGTCAGCCAAGTTCTGAAAAGTATAATATAAATATATTCTAAATGCCCCCTAAAATATTCACATTGCTCCCCTTCCCCTGTGGGGCTTGTGGCTCACATTGGGGAACACTGATATATCTCCAGTTAAACATAGATTTAAGTAACTCGTATTTTTGTTAATTATAACTGTAAACCTATGTTTTGATAAACAAATATCTACATAATCTTACATGTTGATAAATTTATCATTTTCCTGACTTACATTTCAGCAAAATTAAATGAAAATTCTACTTACAAAACAAATTCTGAGATCAACCAGAAGAAGAAACTTGAGATCACTCTGAAAGGCTGGAATAGCAAAAACAACTCGTTATCTAAAACATCACACTTTTTATTTGCTCTTTTATCATTTATGTTATAGAGACTTAAACCAGCTGAGTAAAGGGCAATTCCCAGCATGAAATCCCTTGATGATGCTGAAAAGCTCATCGAAAACAGGAAAAATTAGCAAGCTACCATGCAAGACCTATGTGATGTTTAACGGCACAGGAAGGATGTAAAGTGCAAGATGTAAGAAAATCTACTTGCTCTGTCAGAATGCTTCTTCCACTGACTCTAAAACTGGAGAAGATCTACTTGCTCTGTCAGAATTCTTCTTCCACTGACTCTAAAACTGGAGAAGCTCTATCAGAATGGTTCTTCTACTGACTCTAAAACTGGAGAAGCTCTATCAGAATGCTTCTTCTACTGACTCTAAAACTGGAGAAGCTCTATCAGAATGCTTCTTCTACTGACTCTAAAACTGGAGAAGCTCTATCAGAATGCTTCTTCTACTGACTCTAAAACTGGAGAAGATCTACTTGCAGAGTGAGAGAGAAGATGACACTAAACAAGCTGCTATACTCTTGTTGACTCATTCACTCCAAAACAGCACTGACAGAGTTGGTAGATCTATGCAGATCACTTCTAAGGGTGATATTTGGTAGATCTACACAAATCGCTTCTAAGGGTGAAATTTGGTAGATCTAGCAAATCGCTTCTAAGGGTGAAATTTGGTAAATCTACACAAATCACTTCTAAAGATGATATTGTGACAAAGTCCAAATAAAAGTAAAAGTAGGACAATTTCCAACACAATCCATATTTTTAAATTATAGAGTGACTTCCTTCCATTTTCTTTCTATCAAAATTGGTCATACAAATTTCTTCTGGCAGAGCATGTGAATTAAAAGTGAAAGGGTTAAATGAGTCTCATAAAAATAGGACTATACTAGATTTTTAGTCAGTCAGTCATTTGCATGTCCCTTGCAGAACTTTACCTCCCTTACAGCAGTGCTGTAGGCCTCTCGGTTGTAAGCAAGATGCCCTGCTGCTGATGCATCTATCTGCTGAATATCAACGATATTTTGCAGCCATCTTTGCTTTTGTCTTCCTCTCTTTCTTTTTCCCATTATGTATTCTTCCAAGACTGTCTTTTCTAGATTATCATGATATTTAATGTGTCCAAAATATTTAAGTTTTCTCTGTTTAATCCTCTTTACTAGCCAGCCTTCTTCAATATTATGTTCTTGAAATATGGATATTTTTTTTATTTTTTGTGTCCATGATATTTGAAGAACTCTTCTGTAACATTTACATTCAAAGCCATTTTACAGATTTTACAGTTAGTAAAGTTTTTAAAAAATATGACAAAGGTAATATACAAAAATGGTAGTGGGCTTTCATGGTTTTTTTATATTTTCCACTAATGCATACAAGAAGAAGGGAGAGTGTCCTCACAGTGATCCCCAATGACAGGCTCTATAGCAAAGTCTCACCACGTTATGACCTTTCAGAAAGTACTCCAGGGTAAAGATAAGTTTTGTCACAAACAGTTCACCAACTCCAGCAGAACAACATAATGTTTCCTTCTACTGCATAAGAAAAACTGAAAGATGCTTGTACTTACATTTTTCATGAAATGGGAGGAGCTCTCATGTTCTCCGCGGACCGGTGTCTTACAAATGTTCTGGAAGTCTGTCAGATTCATCCTTCAAAACCAAAAATTAAATTCATTGATTAAAATAAACATCATGACTTTTGTTGTACATGAACAAAATAAAGCTGTAAACTGTAAAGGACGTAATGTCTATCTGGTAACACACAATATAACCAGTGTATAAGTATATAACTACAAACTTCATGTACAAAATATTCATTCATTTGTTGTTGTTGTTGTTGTTCAAATATGCACTAGATATGGCACAAGACCGTGTGTATGTTTGCCTAAAATAGTTGGTACCTGCTAGAGAGACTGAATATAAGCTATGGAATTTCTGTGTCACGACCTCATTTCTTTCCAGGTGTCATGATCCCTCATGTCTACTGAACAGTTACTAATGACTAGGCCTACAAAACACCTTTTTTTTTGGAGGTGCTAGTTGGCTCAGTTGGTTAGTATGCTGTTCTCTCATGGATAGACGGCTGTTCGTCCTACCAAAATCTGTGTTCGAATCCCAGGTATTTCTCTTGTGATTTTGCTTTCTCCCATGTATCACTAAAGTGCGATTTTTTTCGAAGTCTAATCCCACAAAACTGTGTTCTCTTACTTTACTACACTCTAGTTTACTGAAGATCTGGTTCTGTGGAGCATGCCCGTACATGTTCAGTTGTTGACATCAGGATGTCCTTCAATGATTTTGGAGAGATGATTCCAATGTTGTGTTTATTACACATGATCTAGCATTTAGCTGGGATTTGCATCCACTGCCCTTGGCTGCATGTAACTCAGTGAATCATTTGTGGTAGGTGTTTTGGAGGAAATTGCTTTGCAATTGTTCCTTGAGCTGTTGTTTGATGGATTTGTAAAAGTCCAGTTTGTCCATTTTGATGAGGCCCCCTGGTTTGGCCCTTGATGCTAGATGAAATAAGGATTGAATGAAACACCAAACAATGAACAAAATAATATGTTTGACATTAAATGTGGTGACAATAAATAAAATGATCTGTCTGGACTATGTGCAAGATAACATAATTTGCCACTAATATAAATACTTTTTGACTGTTTATGCTATGTCCTCAATGACAAGAATCTTATCTTACATCCTTCCTGTGCTGTTAAACATCATACAGGGCTTGCATGGTAGTTCACTAAGTTTTCCTGTTTTCAGCGAGCTTTTCAACCTCATCAAAGGATTTTATGCCTACTAATTTGGCCTATCTTAACAATGCCCTTTTTATAGTTTCATGTGGTCGACCTTTTTTCCTTTGGCTTGTTGTGTACCACTTGATAGCTTGTTCTAGGATTCTCAGACTGTTTCTTCTCATCATGTGACTGATATATGTATGTCTCATTCTTCTGATCACCAGTGAGATAGGCTGTTGTTCGCTCATCTTCCTTATCTCTGCAATTTTCTTGAATTCGTTCCACTTTATAGCAAGTATTTTCCTTAGGTATTTGTTTTCAAAAGAGTCTAATTTTTTAGTTCATTTCTTTAGATCCTTTCCAGCTTTCACATGCAAAAATGGGGGTGGATATTACATTTGAATTGAACAATCTTCACTTGGGTTTTGTGTTTATAACATATGAGTGCAATATGTTCTCAAGATTCTTGAAGGTCAGTGCTGCTTTTGCAATTCAAATTCTAACTTCCTTTCTGGTGTCACCATCCTGGTCTATGTAGCTGCCAAGGTATACAAATTGGTGGAGTTCTTCAACAACTGTTTCTCCTATGTATATGTTTTCTTTTTGATTAATGGGAAGTTTCATTATTTTTGTTTTTTCCTTGTCAATTTCAAGTTCTATTTTGCTAGCCATTGAAGACAGGCTATCTGTTTTTACTTGCATCAAATTCACATTGTCACTGAGTAGTTACGACATCTGCAAAATCTAGATCTTCTAGTTGGGTCCCATGTACCCAATCAATGCCAATTTTCCTTGTCAAACATTTTTTCATTATGAAGTCTATGGTAATTAAAAAAAGCAAAGGAGACAGAATATATCCTTGTTCCATGCCTGTTTCAGTCTGGAACCATTCACTCATTCCTTCTTTTGTGTTGACTGCACAAACATATCCAATGTAGAGATCCTTAATGATGTTGACAATTTTAGACAGTATTCCATATAGTCTTAATGACAAGAATATAAGCTAATAAATCACATACTTACACTTTTCATATAATCATAATGGGTGCCTGAGTTGCAATGTGGTCAATGCACTAATCTCTCATGGTGTGGCTAGTTTATACAGAAGCCAGTCACGTACATAAATCGTTAATGGTTGCAAAAATACTCCAGTGTAGGAGTCAACAACTTATAAGCTTGTATCAGGGTTGGTGACTCACAGTCAACTAAAGACCATTCCCCCATCCCCCCCACTCGTAACCCCAGTAACAGGCCCAGTCTGGTAACTGAGGCAGGGATCGTTATAGTCCCTATAGTGGTGGGGGTCTGCTAAAGAAGCATTGCATCATTCCCTGCTTTTTTAAAAGCCCCCTTTAGGGTATGGTAACCCAGTCCAAGTTTGATATGATGTTGTGTTCTATGTCTTCACTGCATGAGTACATCCTGCTCACAGTTCTAGGGACAACAAATTATGAGTCCTGTGCAATAAAGCCATAAACACATGATGGATAGAAATCATAAACAGACATGATGGATAGAAATCATAAACCGGCATGATGGATAGAAATCATAAACAGACATAATGGATAGAAATCATAAATAGATATGATGGATAGAAATCATAAACAGATATGACAGATAGAAATCATAAACAGTCTCTGCACAAAACACCATAAATAGACTGTTACAAGTCAAATAAGTTGGATTTCACACTGAAAGATAAAATGTCAAGATGTTCGTAAACAAGTTTCTTGATGTCATTCCATTCTTTTTTTCAGTTTTGCTTTCCTCCCATGACATGGAACATTTCATCTCTCAATAAACAAGATGAAGATAACTGAAGATTATAAGTCTCTCTGAGAGGAAACCATAGAAACACTGAATATCTGAAAATCTTAGCTTACTGTTTATATATGTTGTCATCCAAAAGTGCCCTCATTAATCTTCCATTATGCTGACCAAGAAACAGACCTGTCTGGAAGATTTCAAGTACATAAAAAATTTTTTTTTAATTTAAAAAGAAAAAAAAATATATATATATATATACATATATATATCTGAAACTTAAGTGCCCAGGGCACATGGGGCTTCCGCAAAGGGTTTTCCACAAATGCCTTTCCTTTGCCTTTTTTTCTGCTCTTGCCCAAGTGAGTCCTCTATTGCTCAACATCCTTTCTGTTGTTCTTCTCCATGTCAATTTTTGGTCTACCCTTACTTCTGTTCCCCTGTGGTGTCCACATATAGAACATAAAGAACATCAAAACAGGAACCAAATGTAGGCTGTTTTAATACAAATGTAAAGATTGTCTTATTATATGATTTGGAGACATGGATGGTGACTATAACAATACAGTGGAGGACACAAACATTTAAGATCTACTGCTAGAGAAGGATTCTAAAACATCACATGGCAGGACAAGGCTAGGAATGAGGAGGTCTGGGAAAGGGCAAGATAAGAGCCTGTGAGCCCACAAATTATGCCTAAGAAATGGAGCTGGATTGGCCACACATGAGAAAACCAGACACCAGCATAACAAGGCAGACATCTAACAAGGCAGACATCAGCACAGAATTCTAGGAAGGCTTTGAACTACCTGGAGAAGAGAAACTATAAAGGTGCTCAGAGACAAGGGATACACATGGGGGGAAGTAGAGAACAGGGATAACAGGAGAGACTTTATATACTCCCTAGGGGAGTAACGGGCAATGACAATGAAACACCATAACAGCATAAAAATACAGTGGCAAAAGCTCCATTGAAATACACAAATAATGCTAAAGTCTACTCTGGCAAATATAACACTGCTGAAAAAGCACAACTGGTTTTCTAGATGAAGTTTTACTGAGGTATTTAGATTTGTCATTTTTTAATTAATTTTAATATTTTTATATCAGTTCTCATTTTTGTTGTCCTTCTTGTTTTATTTTACTGCTAAGTCTATTACATGAAATTTCTTCCGATAGATCTTTCTTATCATCTGCATCTCCTAGCATCTGTTGTCTCTTTCTTGCAGGTGTATTTACTGCCTCTATTTTAAAAATGATCTAAAAACAGAAATGCCACCTTCATATATCTTGCACAGGGGAATGAAAAAGGATGTTAAAGCTAGAGTAACCAAAGCCAGGACAGAATTTATTCAGCTTAACAAAATATGGTCATCTAAGAACATCAAAACAAGAACCAAACTTAGACTTTTCAATATAAACATAAAGACTGTCCTACTATATGGTTCAGAGACCAAGACAATACAACAGAGGATACAAACATTCATGAACTACCGCTTCAGGAGGATTTTAACCATTAAATGGCAGAACAAGATCAGAAACGAGGAGGTCTGGGAAAGGGCAGGAGAAGAACCTATGAACCATGTGTCAGAAATGGAGATGGAAGGGCCACACACTGAGGAAACCCAACACCAGCATAGCAAGACAGGCACTGACATGGAATCCTCAAGGAAATAGAAAACGAGGAAGACCTAGACTTACTTGGAGAAGAGAAATTATGACAGTGCTCAGAGACAAGGGATGCACATGGAAGGAGGCAGAGAATAATTCCAAGAACAGAGATGACTGGAGAGCCTTTATCTGTGGCCTATGCTCTCAAGAGAGTGAAAGATGATGATGATGATATCTTGCATTACAGCACAGGATTTTTCTACCAATACTGTCATTAAAACAAGAAGTGGAGGCCAGTTTTTGTAACACTCCTTAGTAACAATCATTTCTGCTCTTGAAAAGATACTGACTACAGGAAGCAGGCCTAAAATGGGGGGGGGGGGGTGGCGGTTGGTAGTGGTTGGGGGTTGCATTCACTGCTCTAGGGACAAGAGGTCATCACTTATTTTTAAGGGGAGCTTGAAGGGCTTCTAGAGGGTCCGTAGTGGATGAAAATAGAACAGCTAATCAATGTGGTAAGCAGATAAAGGTAAAATTCCTGTTTCCATTTCATTAAGGCATACTGGGGATAAGGTGTCAGGCCCATATTTTCCATGACCTTCAGCACATGAAAGTCTGATGTGGTCAGTATCACGCCTGGGCCCCATTTACTTCTCCATATTTCTCTGGTACCCATTTTTACAGGCTTTGTGGACTCAGGGCTATTTTTGGTGTGGTGGTGCCAGAAAAGATCCTACTTCTGGGATTTGAACCCAGTACTACCAGATTAGTAAACTGAGCACCTAACATTAAGCTAACAGACTGCCTGGTAAAGGGAAGGGGAAGGGGAGGGGCTGAAGAGATGATTTTAAAATAGTTCCTAAAATTTCCCTTGGAGGAAAGTCACTGAAATTTTTTTCACTTGCGGACACCAGTGTCAAGGCTGCAGCTTATGTGTAGCAACAAACTGAAGTACAACATGCGCCCAACTTACTCCATTCCTGCCAGGACTATTGGTGGCCAGAATGTATCCATTATTGTCAATTATGTAGCAGGTGAAGTTCTGGAGATGCAAAATCATAATATGTTTCATTCATTGTTTCATAGTTGGTGAAGTTTTGGAAGATGTGTTATGCATGTGATGACACAGTATTACTGTTCACAACACAAAAAGGAATGGAAAAACTAATTATGTCAGTCTGTAAGAACAGTGAAGAGCAAAACATCTATCTTAATGCGAAGAAAACTAAACTGATGACAACTGACAAAACAAACAAGGTAGATGAAATATGTATCAATGAGGAAAAATTGGAAGAGGTGGAGAGTTTTGAATATCTTGGATCACTACTAACTAATAATGGAGACAGAACGAGGGAAATTAAAAGGAGGACATCTATTGCTCTTCAAAAGGTAAAACAACTAAAGAAGCTGTGGAGAGGAACAGACAGAACTACGAAAATAAGATTTTTAAGGGCATGCATTTTTCCCATCGCAATATATATATGCCTGTGAGACCTGGACACTTAACAAAACAGCTGAGGAACACATACATGCCTTTGAATGTAAATGCTACAGAAGAGTTCTTCAAATATCATGAGCCCAAAAAAGAACAAATATGTCCATACTATGAGAACTTAATATTGAAGAAGGCTGGCTAGTAAATAGGATTAAACAAAGAAAACTTAAATATTTTGGACACATTAAACATCATGATAATTTAGAGAAGACTGTCTTGAAAGGATACATAATGGAAAAACAGAAAAGGCGGAAGACCACGGCGAAGATGGTTGCAATACATTGTTGAAGATCTGCATATGAATGCATCAGCAGCAGGGCATCTTGCTTACAACCGAGAGGCCCACAGGAAAGCTGTCAGGGAGGTAAAGTTCTGCAAGGGACATGCAAATGACTGACTGACATTCATTACTGAATGTAAAGATATACTTCAATCTAGGTTAGTGAAAATGTGTATATGTTTTTTATTTGTTATGTCAGTGCCATATCCAGACTCACACAGGTAGTGGAATATTACCCATTAGGCTCAAGTCTAGGGGCCTGAAAGGGTAGAAGATCTGACATCATGGAAAAAAAAGCAAATATAGTTTATTGCTTTATGACTTTTATCTCTCTCTCTCTCTGAACCTTAAGTGCCCAGGGCACATGGGGCTTCCGCAAGGGTTTTCCACAAATGCTGTCCTTCGCCTTTTTTTCTGCTCCTGCCCAGGTGAGCCCTCTATTGCTCAACATCCTTTCTGTTGTTCTTCTCCATGTCTCTTTTGGTCTACCCTTACTTCTGCTCCCCTGTGGTGTCCATCTTACATCTTACTTACATCTTACAATTTACATCCTTCCTGTGCTGTTAAACATCACATAGGGCTCACATGGTAGTTCACCAAGTTTTTCCTGTTTTCAGTGAGCTTTTAAACCTTATTAAGGGATTTTATCCTTTACTAAATTAGCTTACACCACAACCTTAAAAAAAGTTAGTTATTTATGATGATCATATCAACTTACAATTGTGTCATTGCAAGAACATGATATATCTGTGCAGCTGATGATGTGCTGAGAAAATATTTCATAGAAGGCACTATATCTCATGTTGAAAGCCACAACAGCTGCTGGAACAGGAGTGGAGTTGGCTGTACCCAAAATCTCTGCTGTGGACATGGTTACCACAGATGTGTTGAAATTAGAATCAAGATTTTTTTTTTGTTAGATGAAAAGAACTGTTGTGGTGAAACACATTATGTATCACAAGCAATGTTTTCATGGTAACTGTCTTGATACAAAATCTTATGGTTATGTTTTTTTCACAATTCCACACATTTACCGGCTTCTGCCGGTTCCATTTTTAACCTTCACTCGGTTCTTTGTTCATTAAATAGGCACAGTGCTGGACGTTGCTGGTGATCATGCTTCTCCATCTTGCGTGATCCTTGGTGTTTCTTTCCCTATGCCACTTGGTGAGTCTGCTGAGATATTTTTTCTCTTGGTCTTCTTCTTATTCTTTTCCCCTTACATTTTCCAGACATTATCATGTTCTTTACCTCTATTCTTCTGCCGTTTGTCCCTTAAGTATATACACAGTGAACAAATCTTCTTCTTCTTCAGCTTTCCGAGCCATTAAGGCTCATTGTTGCAGATAGCTCACCTCCATTCCTCTCTATTCTTAATCTTCTCTCTCCAGTTGGTGACTCCAATTTCTTTATATCCTACGTTGTTTTTCCATCTCTGTCTTGGTCTACCCCTTGGTCTTATTTGCCTCATCTCTTGTGCATACATCATTTTCGTTTGTCTGTTCTCTTCCATTCTTTCTACATGCCCCAGCCAGCGTAGTCTGTTCAGTTTCAAGACATTTATTATTGGTTGGGATTTACATAAACTGTTCAGTTATTTCTAGTCTCCATTCTCCACTGTTGGTATCCTTTATGGCCCCAAGGATTCTTCTTAGGATCTTGTTCTCAAAAACCTCCAACCGTTGCTCATTTTTTCTTTGTTGTACTCCACGTTTCTGTTCCATACATGACAGCTGGTTTTATTATAGTTTTGCAGGTTGTTATTTTGGTGTTTTGGGACAGGATTTTGGATTTTAACAGGTGTTGCAAGGCAAAGTATATTTTATTCCTTATCTGTACTCTGATTTTAATTTCCTCGCTTACTGTGTTGCTTCTGTTGAAGGTTGTGCCTAGATATTTGTATGTTTCTGCTTTCCTAATAATCATATCTCCAATATTTATAAAATCTTGATCACTCTGCCTCTGGTCTCTTCACACTGGTCAAAATATCTGGAAACAGTCAAGAATGAATTGACAAGTCCAGTTCATCAGAGGCTTACAGTTCTAATCCAGTCTATTCACAGACATTTTATAAACCTGATTTTGAGTGTTCTTCAACTAAACAGTTTATCAAATCACTGTGGCATGTTTTCAACCAGTGCTCCCTAAAAGTATGTCACAGTAAGTTCTGAAGGGTGATAACAAATTTGGGTAGTAAAAGACATTTCCATTCATATTACAGTGCTTATTTATGCAAATATATTTGTATAAAAACTTGAAATAAAGAGTTTTTAAAAACAGAGGAAAAACTGTAGAAAAAAATAAAACATAATAATCTTGAAAACTGGCAACACAGTATCTTAGGCAAATCATAACAACACAACAGCCAACACATTGTGCATTATTCTGAATCAAATTCCCATGAACTTCAGTGTTTCACTACACAGAAATAAACAATAGAACAAAAAATGTGTTTCAATAATGTGAGAAAAAATATATACCGTTTTCATTAATTTGGAAACAATGATAGATTCTTCTCTGCAGATTTATACCTGAAACGTGACCCATGAAATTTTTTTTGTATCGAGAATACTAAGAAGAGCACTTACTCAGGTTAGTAACAACTGGACCGGCAAAAACATACTTGTATCCATCCTCCCAACCATCCACAGCCCTCGTGTAGTACAGGCTTTTGATAGTCTGCGTGTCCGTCACTGACCAATCCCTAGGGAAAAAAAATGATACACAGCAACATTATGCTCATTAATATTTGTACAGTATTTCTGTGAAGAATTGTTTTCCTAATTACAAAGAATTTATAGTAAAATAAAATGATAATTGAGATCAGAGGATAGAAGTACACATTAGAGAACATTCATGCATTCATTCACTCTTTCATATACATGAGCACAGAGGGAAAGATGACTATGCGCGAGTGATGGCATGTTACTCAAGGCCAGCAAAACTATACACGGCTAAGAAATCATCTCACTTCTCCATTAGTGCTTCAAGTAACAGACTCTAGGCTCTGTCCGACCAGCGAGGCAGGGTTTGCTCTGGTTTCCATGGCAGTGGAGTTAGTCAAGAGGCCTTGTATCTTTTCCTGCCCTTTAGTTCCATTGTGGGCATCTTTTTCCTGCCCTTTAGCTCCACTGTGGGCATCTTTTCCCTGCCCTTTAAATCCACTGTGTGCATCTTTCCCTGCCATTTAACTCCACTGTGTACATCTCTCTTTGTTTCTTTTCTAAGGCTTGACACTTGTGTGATAGTCTGATGTAGTAACACAATGGTTACACAGGAACACCACAAGTTGTGGAAAGATAGATTTAGGAACCCAGACTAGAGACCCCACTTAGACCATCAAATATTAATATGCATCATGATTAACAGGGTCAGTCATCGAGTAACTTCAGGTGTGCTTAATGGACTGACTCCAGGTGACGACAAAAATCAATGGTGAGTGAAGCACAAGTCACATATCATGTTACTCACATATGTGCAGATGACAAATTCAAATGCCTTGATCTAATACAACCAAATACAAGCCGCCAAATACAATGAAATACAGGCAAGATGGAGGCATGCCTGTTTCTTCCATTCTCTCGACAATTAGTACAAACTTCACAACAACCACAGCACAACATTCACCCAGCACAAGAAGAAAACTCATACTAACTCAAGAAAGAAAAAAAAACAGACCTTGTACTTTCAAACTGACACCACAACCTTCTTATGCAAAACATTACTGCATGCTCAATTCCAGCTTATCACCCTGATAGCCCATGAAATAACAATATTCAGGGTTGTTAACTTTACTTAAGTTATTTTCTAGGGTTGTATACTCTTACACACATATTCTGTTAACACTGCTGAATCCTGAATGTCTTGACTTGCCTAGTCCAATAAATCAAAGTTCTACAGTTCTCGTCTACTCAATAAGCCCCCTCCCCATTCAGAATGATGTCAGTACTTCAACACCTTCACCACTTCGACTGCAAAACAACATTCTGCTCAAAGTTCAAAGGAAATATAAGAACAAGAACACTTTTGCACACCACATACATTCTGTTTCATATAAAATTGAAACATATTTTGTAAAGGACTAATTCTCTCATATATATGAGAAACATCTTGGTCAAACAAGTATATTGCCCCTTTGTAACACAATCACTCGCACATTCCATCATACATTACTCTTTCTACACATACTTTTACACACACTCTCACATACTGTTATTTTCTTTGATACATATTAAACACTCTTATCAAGATATCACTTATTACACTTTCTGACTTTTGATGAATCTTTGGATTGGATGCATAATAAGTGATATCTTGATAAGAATGTTTAATATATATCAAAGAAGAGAATATCATCTAAATCTGTGAACAAATATTTGAAACATTGACGTCATTTGTTTTTTTTTTTCATCTACAATCCCATGAAAATTGTACTTCATTAGCATACACCTCATTTTAATTACAAGTTTATATATATTTAGTTTCAAATACCCTTCTATTGTGTAACCATGCATGTATGCACATATATATATATTATATATATGCAGGAAACTCTCTACCATAGAGAGCGGAACAACAACACAACTCCTTCAGATCATCAGAGGAAGTACCCCCCCTCAGACAAGTGTTTCGGCCCTTTAAACTCCTGACAATCTAAAGGGGGTGGGCCCTTCTGGGTCATGACTCCCGGAGGTCTTGTGAGTTGTCGCTTTTTTTTTCCGGTCCCAGGATTGAACCCATGATCTTCCAGTTGGCACTGCACTTTTTTGAAGTGCGTCTTTAGCAATTTAGCTACGGAGGACTGGTATATATGCATATATATATATATATATATATATATATATATATATACAATTTCATTTGAATGACAAGTTAAAGATATCTTGAAAAAAAGAATTTAAAAAAAAATTGATGAATCTTTGTTTCAGTTATTCACATACACGAATGCATACATACACTCTGCTACATTTATATATTGTTATTATGCATATCTTGCTTATAAATACTTGCCAACATTTAAATACTTTATTCTACCTTTTAATTTAGATACAAAATTTTATTCTCTCCCTATCCAGATGCATCTATTCTGTTTATTTCATACACATAAACATATAGTTTCCTACATTCAGATGTTTACTCTGATTCTTTCACTCAGATTCATTCATATGAAAACATACAAAGAATCTCTCATGTAGTTGCTTGGCTGATCAAACAGAATCGCTAACTAAATCACACATCACCAACATCAAACTGATCAAAACAAACTGATTGAGCAACTCACATGTCACCAGCATCGATATTAAGAGATCTAGTAAGTCCCGAACCTGTTCCAATCCAAATCCTTCCAAGGCCTTTGCTGGAAGAAACAAGAACTGGCATGTGAACAGTGAGCAGTGAATCTAATGATGAATATGGTACAGGTAAATGAAAATGTTTGGTCAAGTTTTTAATGGAAGTAATTAGATTTATAATGGGAAAAAGTAAGAGAGGAAGACCAAAGCGAAGATGGCTGCAAGATATCGTTGATAATCTGCAAATGGATGCATCACCAGCATGGCATCTTTTGCTTACAACCGAGAGGCCTACAGGAAAGCTGTTAGGGAGGCAAAGTTTTGCAAGGGACATGCAAATGACTGACTGAATTAGATTTATAATAATCATAACAATATAACCCATAAGAATTATAATAACTTATAACAAGAAATGCATCGAAATGAAAAAGAAAATATAAAACATCAAACACAGTCAAGTTTAAGAAAAAAGAAAATCTTTTCTCATGATAGTGGTAACAAAAAAACAAAAAAACCAAAAAACCAAGTAAAGGCACAAAGGAAAAACATTTGTTTATTTGGGAATGGTGCCTGAGTGGCGAAGTGGTTAGTGCACTGGTCTCTCATGGCAAAGGTTGGGGGTTCGAATGTGGCCAGAGGCACCCCAATCACCCAGCTGTGGAAATGGGTACCCAACTAACTTCTTCTGGAGTTGGGGAAGGAAAGGCGGCCAGGCGTGATACTGACTATATCACCCTCTAGTGTGCTTGACAGGTCAAGGAAAATACGGGCACTAACACCATATCCCTATGTGCCTCTAAGGCATGACAGGGTTACCTTTACCTTGTTTGGAAATAGCTTTATCACAATCAGAACATTCCTATGCCTGCTTGGCCAGCCATTCTAACATCTAACATCAGGTACTGGAGGCATCACAGATGCTCAAAGTGCTTGCTCTAATCTCATGGCTGATTTCTTGCTACAGTTTTTCTCAAGCAGCAGCTGTTGGTCTACATTTTTTTGTGTGATTTCCAACTGCCAAGGGGTTTTTCACATGTGCAATAGAACACAGGAACATTTTCTCCCCCCGGACTTAGACATCAGGGGAAAATATTTGCTGGAGGATACAGGAGAATTTATTGCTGTAGGAAATAGGGGAATTTATTGCTAGAAGATATAGGAGAATTTATTGCTGTAGGAAATAGGGGACTTTATTGCTAGAGGATATAGGAGAATTTATTGCTGGATTAAGTAGGGAACTTTATTGTTAGAAGATAAAGGAGAATTTATTGCTGAAGGAAATAGGGGACTTTATTGCTAGAGGATATAGGAGAATTTATTGCTGGATTAAGTAGGGAACTTTATTGTTAGAAGATAAAGGAGAATTTATTGTTGGAGGAAGTATGGGACTTTATTGCTAGAGGATATAGGAGAATTTATTGCTGGAGGAAATAGGGGACTTTATTGCTAGAGGATACAGGAGAATTTATTGCTGAAGGAAATAGGGAACTTTATTGCTGGAGAATATAGGAAAATATAGTGCTGGAGGAAATTCATTTCAATTCAAGTGCCGGCCACATGGCATAGGCGATCATTTCTCTCCACAATTCCCTGTCTTTAGACTTGAGTATGAGATCCGTCTCTCTCTGTCTTCCTCTGTATCTTCTTCCTTCAATTTTTCCACTTGCCACAGTGTGTTCCAATTTTCCTCTTCTCATGAAATGCCCTATAAATCTCGCTTGTCAGCCTCTGATCTTTGCTATAATTTGCTTTTTAACTCCAGCCTCTCTTAAGACTTCTTAATTGGTTTCCTTGGCTGTCCTTGGGTACCTTCAACATCCTTCTTATAAACCACATCTCCATGGCCTCCATTTCTTGCTGTACTCTCTTATTCATAGAACATGCTTCACATCCATAAAACAAAATTGGCTCGATGTAACATTTGAGTACTCGGAATCTTGTTTCCATTGATACGGATCTGTTACACAAGATGTCTCATTGTCTGGAATGCTGACTTGGCCTGAGCACGTCTGCTTTTTATTTTGTGGTGACATTTCCTCTCTCTCTCTCTCTGAACCTTAAGTGCCCAGGGCACATGGGGCTTCCGCAAGGGTTTTCTACAAATGCCTGTCCTTCGCCTTTTTTTCTGCTCTTGCCCAGGTGAGCCCTCTATTGCTCAACATCCTTTCTGTTGTTCTTCTCCATGTCTCTTTTGGTCTACCCTTACTTCTGTTCCCCTGTGGTGTCCATCTTAGTGCTATTTTTGGTAGTGAGTTGTCAGTCATTCGGTGCACATGTCCCAACCATCGCCAGTGTCTTTTTTTAATCGTAAAAGGCGACTAAGGAGGGTTCAGCATAGGGCCAGCAACCCTATCTGGTAAAAAAAACTATCAGACTGCTACAGAAACGGAAGCAAGGGACATTTCCTATCAGTTGTTATAATTATTCCTAAGTACTTGAATCTATCAACTTGTTTCAGATTTGTTTCATCAATGGCAATGCTACATTTTGGTGATATTCTTTTCTTTGAGATGACCATCACTTCAGTTTTCTTTTTATTCAGGCTGAGACCTTTACTTTTACTTTCACGAATCATGATGTAGCTCCCCTTCACTTTTAGCAATCAGGACTGTGTCGTCTGCATATCTTAAGTTGTTAAGATTGTATCCGCCAACTGATATTCCTGGCTTGAGGAAATAGGGAACTTTATTGCTAGGGGATATAGGAGAATTTACTGCTGAAGGAAGTAGGGAACTTTACTGCTAGAGGATATAGGAGAATTTACTGCTGAAGGAAGTAGGGAACTTTATTGCTAGAGGATATAGGAGAATTTACTGCTGAAGGAAGTAGGGAACTTTATTGCTAGAAGATACAGGAGAATTTATTGCTGTAGGAAGTAGGGAACTTTATAGTTAGAGGATATAAGGGAATTTATTGCTGGAGAACATATGGGAATTTTCTACTAGAGGATATATGGGAAATTACTGCTGGGGGATATAGGTGAATTTATTACCGGAGGATATTTGGGAATTTATAGCTGGAGGAACTGGGGGACTTTATTGCTGGAGGATATAGGGAAATTTATTGTTGGAGGATTTATGTGAATTTATTACTGGAGGGCATAGGGAAATTTATTGTTGGAGGATTTATGAGAAATAATTAATTCCAGTCACTTATAGTCGGATTTGCACCAGTGACTTCCAACAACCAAGGCAAATGTCTTAACCCAGACAACTCATCTCCCTAGGAGAAATGCCTAACCATGAAGATGTCTCGCTCCACATGAATCTTTTTGCCTAAATGCCTTGTCACTGCTTCATGGCTTAATTTGGTCACATCTCATTTTTAACTTTTAACTTATGAGAAGTCATGTAAATGGTTTGTCCCAACAAAATTAAAAGTAAAATAACTACAGTCAAAAGAGGTGGCCTGGTTAGCTGAGTGCTTAGGCACTCAGTTTATTAATCTGGTGGTATCGGGTTCAGTCCCCGCAGTGGGATTTTTTTCTGGTACAAACCAAAAAGGCCCCGGGGTTCACTCAGCCTCTAAAAATTGATACCAGAGAAATCTGGGAAGGTAAAGCGGCCAGGCGTGATACTGACCACATCACACTTTCATGTGCTGAAGGTCTTGGAAAATACAGGCCTAACACCTTATTCCCAAATATGCCTTAATGACATGGAAACAGGAATTTTACCTTCACCTCACCTTTTCTGTGGTTGGTTAGTTCACGATTTTAAACTGCCATGAACACTTGTGTCATTTACAAATAAAGCAGCACAGTGGTGTTGTGGATGCTGTTTGGTACATTAAGAGTTAAAGTGCTTTTTTCTAAAGCTTGACTGCATATGCCTGTACCCTTGTGAGCTGTTTGAATGTTGAACCTGGGAGTTAGCATCATTAAACTCGAGGCACACTCATGCATTCTCTGCTCTCTGTTGTGACACCCATGTGCCAGGCAGCTGTTGGTTCTGGCAACAAACAACAAACACTACCAGCCTGCCACCCAGCTCTTCATCCCCCCCTCTCTCCTCACACCTCCATCCTTCATCTTCTGTAGATATATATATATATATATTACCAACACATGCCCTTTCCTCTTCCTGCTCCGGTTCCTCAGCCACCAACTTCAGTTTATCCATCCTGTCCATAGGAAACATACCTGTTGCAATAGTGTTATGGGCAACATGATCAGCTACTTCTTTTTGCCTCTCACTCCCACAGTGCCCTGGGCAGTATATCCATGTCTGTCTGGTCACTCTGGATTTTCCCCCAAGGGCTGAATCCATAGCAAACCACTCTCTATCATAGCAAACCACTCTCTATAATACCAAACCACTCTCTATCATAGCAAACCACTCTATCATAGCAAACCACTCTCTATCGTACCAAACCACTCTCTATCGTACCAAACCACTCTCTATCATAGCAAACCACTCTCTATCGTACCAAACCACTCTCCATCGTACCAAACCACTCTCTATCGTACCAAACCACTCTCTATCATAGCAAGCCACTCTCTATCGTAGCAAACCACTCTCTATCTTGCAAAGCATGTTTTGAGTCTTTCACCACAAGCATACTCGGTTACACTAGCTTCATAAAACACACAGAAAATCAATAGAATTTTTGTGAAAGTGAATCAAGCTATAAATATCATCAGAATAAATCTATAATTACACAGAATGTTATATATATATATATATATATATATATATATATATATATATATATTATATATATATATACTTACAGGAAAATCTGGTCTCTGTTGGACTTTATCATTTTCTCCAGTCTTTCATCCCAAACCTTGGCATACTTCAGAGTTAGCTCCCAATCTTTGAACAGTCTCAGCATGTACTCTTTACCTGTATTTTTAAAAAAAATAGTTTATAAAACGAATTTATCTGCCACATTTCTCCTGGTTTTTTTTTTTGTTTTTGTTTATTTTTTGTTATTTCTGACAAAAATGTTTCAATGAATTTTGCTGTAGAATGGACAACTTGTACTGTAAACATCAGTTTCACTTCAACAAATAAAAAAATTCTAAAAGGCCTGCCAAAAATGACTGTGGATTTATAGGCGGCTGTGGCCTTTAAGAAATACATGACAAAATGCAAGATGTTATATGATGTAGGGTGTTTTTAAAGTCTCACTACACATTATATGAAAAAAAAAATTTGAAAAATGAAATAAATGACGTCATCACAAAATGCGCTAAAAAAAAGTCATTTAATTAGTTACAAGAGTGACTGCAATGATACAACGCTATTTTGGGTTAGCTGGAAATGTCCACCATGGGCTTCAAGACATGACTGTACGTCTCTTCATATTGTCAAATACCTTGTGCAAAGTGTCTGTTGTTATTTCCTTAATGGTAATTCTGACTGCTTCTTTCAGGTTCTCAGTTGTTTGTACATTATTTTTGTAAACATTTCCTTTCAAGAAACCCCATAGATAATAATCTAATGGATTTAGATCTGAAGAAAGAGCAGGCCAAATTCCACGAGATTTGCGGTTTGCGAAAGTTTCTTCCCAAAAACTATGTGTTGCTCTAGCTGTGTGTGCAGTTGCACCATCTTGCTGGAACCACGCTTCTTCAATTTCACGTTCATTCAGCTGTTCTAAAAAAGGCCCCAGAATGTCACTATGGTACCGACCGGCATTTATAGTGTTGTTGAAGAACATTGGTCCAATTAAACGTTTTCTACTTATGGCACACCATACCCCAATTTTCGTATCGTGTAGCGGCGCTTCATGAAATGCACTGGATTAACACTGCTCCAAATACGATTATTTTGGCTATTAACGTATCCAGACAGATGAAACCATGCCTCATCAGAGAAGAATGTTAAAATCGAGAACTGAATGGTCATCTTCAGCTAAAAATGCTTGAAACCACGTGGAGTAGTTGACTCTGGATTGATTGTCACACTCTTTTAGTTCAGACACAACAGAAATCTTGTATGGATGAAAATGTAACCGATCTTTAAGAATTTTGTGCACTTCTTGCGACATTTTCCTTAATAACCTCTTTCCGTGCGTATGGTCGAAATTTCGACACTTCCGGTGGTCCCAAGCTACCGTACAGTCGAAAATTCGACATTGTTTGTTTCATTAAAACAAGCGGTGTAACATTTAGATTGTACATATTTCGTCCGCGATTCCGGTGACACTTTCAAAATGGAGAATGCGTGCCTAGTTACGAGCGATGCCGAGCGAGATCAAGGACGCGAAGCATGGAAATTTTTCAATTTTTGACGATGTAGATAGGGGTATGGACATAGACTATGGCCACCCCGCTGCTCTTGAATGTTTTCTAAGTAGATTTAGACATATTTAGACGACTGGAGAAGTAGTTAGGAGGTTATTTCAGACATTCATTCAGCGGAAATGCAATACGGAGTCACAATACGAGATCGACAAGTAGATCTACACATCTTAGATGGTAAGTAGGGGTAAGTAGCGCGAATCTAGGCCTAGCCGATGGTGAGCTGGCCACAATCAGTGTCTAAAAACATCACATTACTTCTTTTTTCCTAAAAACTCTGCATTTATGAAATTTTCATTCATTTAGCTATACTTTGGCACATATTACGTATACGGAAGTACATGGAAATGCTGTTTTCCATTCCATTTTACAACTATACCCCCAACCCTATCAAGACCCGCGTTTTACTCCCGCACGCCACGACACGTCCGTGTTTCTTCTCCCGCACGGAAAGAGTTTGGACATGCGTGGACTTTTCTGTCTTGGATATCTAGACATTTTTCTCCAGACACAGCAGGCCTACCAGATCGCGGAGCATCTTCCACAGTTCCCGTATCACGAAACTTATTCAACAAATTTCTAACCGCAGTGTGATGAGGAGGTTGTTTATCAGGAAATTTTGCTATAAATCTTTCTTCCGTTGATAACACCATTCTGTTTTGAGTGCAAAAAATTAGTCCAGCAGATTATTCCATTCGCTGCATTTTTCTTCACGATTGACTGTGCAGCACATATTTTTATGATGTCATTTTCTTCATTTTACATAGAAAGTGTAGTGAGACTTTAAAAACACCCTGTACTAAAGTAGCACGACAACAGCGCCCCCCCCCCCTTCTGATGCTTCACATAATGAAAAGGATACAAAAATAAAAAAAAGAAGCAAAAAAAAAAGCATGTACTATACAGCTTTTCCTACATTAAAATTCTCATCATAAACTGTTTGCTTTACTTCTGTACTCATTCATTCATTCATTTGCATGTCCCTTGCGGAACTTTGCCTCCCAAACAGCACTCCTTTAGGCCTCTCGGTTGTGAGCAAGATGGCCTGCTGCTGTTGCATCCATTTCCAGATCATCAACGATGTCTTGCAGCCATCTTCGTCTTGGTCTTCCTCTTTTTCTTTTGCCCATTATGTCCATGATTGCTGCTTGGGTTTCTTGGTATGTTTCCAGAAGATAGTTTACCATTGCTTTCCTTCCGGGCAGTGACTGTACTAGTCAGTGATCGTACCCATTCCATCCACCACCTGCTCCCATGGCTTCACGTCACCCTGATCGGGGGGCTATACGGGTACTCCACCTTGCCCAAGGGTGCTACAAACTGCAAAACAATGCACAGACTGAGACGTGCAAACCAGCAGCTTTTTAGAACCATAAATAGATAGTATGGTAAAGGTAAAATTAAGGGGCATAACGAGGATACGGTGTTAGGCCTGCATTTCCAAGAGCTTTGGCATGCGAAGGTGTGATGTGGTCAGTATCATGTCTGGCAGCTTTTACCTTCCCAGATTTCTCTGGTGCCCATTTTCAAAAGGCTGGGTGGACCCGGGGGGCCTTTCTGGTGTGGTGTTACCAACAAACAAACAAACAAACAAAATCCCCATTACTGGGACTTGAACCTGGTACCACCAGATTAGCAAAACGAGTGCCCAACCACTCAGCCAACCAGACCCCTTATAAATTATAAGTAGGAAGAGAGAATGAAAATCAAGTTTTATCAGAAGAAGAGTCAATAACTTGTAAATTACCATGAACTATTTAACTAGCTTTAGAAAGAATTTTTTAAAACAATATTCTGATTGTAAATGCTGTTATATGGATACATTCCACAACTGCAAAGTTGTAAATTTGAACCACTGTAAATGCTAAAAGAAACAGGCATAATGCCATCTCCCGGTAAATGAATAGTAATAAGCAATGTTTGTGTGTCACAAGTTTTGCTTGGTAGTCAGTGAGTAAGTCTGTATTGTCTAACATATAAGAAAACAAAAACCCAAGACTTTATAACTCCATTCAAAAACTCAAAAAAAACTAGTACAATTTATTCAAGAAACAGAAATGTGGAGAAGAAGAAGAAGAAGAAGAAGACTTTTCTTATAAGTTTATGAAGCTGATGTTAGAAAACAAACTTGTAAGATCTTACATTTTCCACCCATCATTCCATCTCCCAGATCTTTCATTATGTGGATGTTCATATGTGTCCAAGTGAAGTTCTTCTCATCCAAGCAATAAATCCTATATGAATACACAGAAAACTAAATTCTGTTTTTCATTTGTTGTATTTACAAATATTACTTTTACAATAAGGAGCAGTCAAATGAAAGTGAGCCAGGGCTGCTAATCTCATGATATATGATGCTGTCCTTACTGGTAGACAGCTTCTGTGCAAAGGTCGTCGAGACCGTAAGTGGAGTTCATATCAATTATTTGTTGCTGATTAAATGTGACACTAAAAGAAATCATGCAGGAGGAAATATGCCATGCTTCACCTACCAACAAGTTTGCACCAAAGAAAGAACAGTGGGGTATCCATTTTTTACAGATGAAAGAAGTTTCCCAGCAGAAATCTGTTGATGAATGATGAAAGTGTACAGTGTACATGTGTTGTCCAAGAGCTGTGTCAAGGAGTGGGCAGACCAATTTCAAAGTAGTAGAGAAAGAATACTCAACAGTCTGCATCCGGGTTAGTCACACATGTTTATCACACCAGAAGCAATTCAGAAAGTTGATGATTTGGTGTGTTGTGACTGATGAACAACAGAGAATGAACCTGCTCTTCATGCTGGCAGAAGTCATGGAAGCATTCGCATCATCCTGCGTGAGCACCTTGGGTGCGGGGGAAAGGAGTGTGCTCACCGGATCCTGACAGGCACAGCATCTGCGTGTGTGTGCGTGTGTGCCAGGAACATCTGAAGAGGCTCCATGAAGAAGGCGATTTGTTTCTTTTGTGTACTGCTGCTGGGGATGAAACCATCTGCTATTATCATGACCCTGAATTTTGTTCAAAAGAAGCACACAATACCACCTCTACCAAAGAAGTCTAGGTCTCAGCCCAGTGCCAAGAAGGTTATGCTCATCTTTTCTTTGGTTACCATGGATACCTTCTAACTGAGTTCAGCTGCCATGTGGTGCCACAGTAAATGTGGCATGCTACATTACCACAGTAACAAACCTTGGAGCCAAGAGGAGAAAGAAAAGCTGATGTGGGTCCTTGGCCTGATGTGTCACTTTCTGTATGACAGTGCGGGTGAAGATGCTGTCAGACGAGACAAACAGCAACCCACAGCTGATATGCTAGCATCAGGGTTAGCAAACCATAGCTGACCAAGACCCTGTCCCACCTCTCCGTTGGTACCCTCAGTAACAGGCCAAGCTTGGGTAATGGGGCAGGGATCGCCATAGTCCCCATGGTGGTGGAGTCTGCTAAAGAACCATTGTGTACCCCCTGCTTTTTAGCTCTACTCCAGGACTGAAAAAGTACCCGCCATAACCCACTCCCACAAAGGTATGATGCTGTGCGTCAACATCTCTACAGCATCGGCTGCAAAGAACACCGGCTCGCAGTTACAGAGAGACTGTACAAGTACAAGAAGTACTGCCTGACAATGCCAGACCTCATATACAACAAAGAAGAAGAAGTTAGCTGAATATGGCTGAGAAGTTCTGCAGCAACACCTCCAGTTTAGACCTCTCACTTTGCAATGTTTGACCCACTGAAGAAGCAAATGACAGGTAAGAAATCTGACTCAGACCATGCAGTACACAAGGTGGTACAGTCTTGGCTGAGACAGAGGCCTAAAGACTCTTCCTGAAGCCAGAATCCTTGGGTTGATGAATCACTGGCAGAGATGTGTGGACAACGGTGGGGCTACTGACAGCCGAGTCTAATATTTTGTCATAGTTAGGTCCCGGCTTGTTTTTGTTTGACTGCTCTTTTTATTTGTTTAATCATTAACCATTGCAAATTTAAGAGTGGTACAAAAGAGTGATTTTTCAAAGTAAAATACGAGTGAAAAATAAGAGATGAAATTTGAAGGAATGACATGAAATTATTATACAAAAGAAGTGACATACTTTGGGTTATTATTCAAAACAGATGATTATAGATTTAGGGTTAGAGTTTGAGGATAATGTAAGAATTAGGTTGTAGGGTTAGGATTTGGGATTAGAGTTAATGTTAGATTTAGTTTAGAGTTAATATTAAGGTTAGAATAACAGCAAGATCTTCCTAGACAACCAGCCCTTGAAACAAGTGAAACATTTCAAATACCAGGGTAGCTTAATATCATCCTCAGGGAGAATTGATGCTGAGATTGAGAACAGATGCAATAAAACAAATCAGGTCATTGGACAAATGACTCCTTTACTGAAAAACAAATACATCACAACTGAAACAAAAAGGGCACTGTACAACACAATTTTCCTCTCAACTCTATGCTATCAATGACAAATATGGACACTAACAGCCAAGAGCAAAAGAAAAATCATCATGACAGAAATGAGATGTTTAAGGAGAATACTAAATGTGACAAGAAGAGACCAAATAAGAAATCACACCATCAAGGAAAAGGTTGGAGTAACATCAGTATTACACTATATCCAGAAACAGCAAGTCAAATGGTTTGGCCATGTTACACGGTTACCAACAGACAGTGTATCACAGACAACATTCACACTAAGATTTGTAGGTAACAGAGGAAGAGGCCGCCCACGCAGGAGATGGAGAGAGGAAATTACAGAAGCATTAAATACTCCGTTATATGAAGCAAATCACAGAGCCCTATCAAGACGCCTATTTGTTCCCTCAACATCTAAAGGTATGTGAGGAAGGAGACAAGACAAAACAAGAATTACAGCTGGGATTAGAGTTTGGTTATAGTTAGAACATATTAGAATGAAAAATAAAGATTATTGTTTATTAATTACATTCACCTGTAACTGTTTTAACTGGTATTTATTTTTCATTCTGAAATATTTATAATAAACAAATCTATCACTCCCTCAACATAGTGAGCAACAGACTAAGCCAAAGACACTCACCAGTTTGCTAAATCAGCACCTGTATTTGTAACATTCTCCATCTTATTCACTGTAAATAAAGAGCAACAATTCTTGTCAGAGTTATCTCTATCGAAGACATAGCAGTAGCTTCTTCTTCTTCTTCTTCTTCATTCAGTTTCATATCCTCAACTTTCTAAACAGGTAGTCAGGTTGTCTCCATGAATCCTGCAGTCAGCAGGAGGGCTTCATAGGGACCCCAGAATTTCTCCTCTGTCAGGGCCATATCTGGGCTCTGAGGTCTCTGTATATGGTGCAGGGTCTGTAGCATGTGTACGGGAGTCTGGGGGGGCCATTTTGGCACATTTTGAGCTGCTGCTGCAGCCTTCATATTGTAGAGATGAGCGTTAAGTCTGCAGTGCCGGGGTCATAACCAAACAGAGCAGTATTACAGCACCCTTATATATACAGCACAAGTATATCTTATCTTACAAATCTCCTGATTATGTTAGTCTCACAGTCAGAGCTAAAATTTCTGACACTACTTATTATTCTGCTTATATTTATGTACGAGGCATGTTCAGAAAGTAATGCACCACATCGTTTTTCTCAGGAGCTGTTTATTCATAAAGCATGAGATTTATACACAATCTACACTGATATGTCATGTAAACATTGGTATTATTCAACATAATCCCCATCAACTTGTACGACTTTACACCAGCGCGAAACAAGTGCATGTATTCCTAGCCCATACCAAATTTTCTCTTGATTATGTAGCCATTTCTTCGGTGCATGAATCACTCCTTCGTCATCTTCAAATCTTACCCCTCGGAGTGCATCTTTAAGTGGACCAAACAGATGGAAATCAGAGGATGCCAAATCAAGACTATAGGGTGGATGGATAGTATAGTCCAACCCAATATGGCGACTGCTTCCTGTGTTGCCAGACTTGTGTGAGGGCACGCATTGTCATGAAGGAGAAGCAGGTTGCTGGATTCTTGGCGGCCGAACTGCAAAAACGTTGACTGAGTTTTTTTCAGTTTCTTAATGTAAGCTTGAGAATTGATTGTCTCTCCTCTTAGCACAATATCCACAAGAATCACACCTTCAATGTCCCAAAAGACAGTGATCATGACCTTTCCAGCTGAAGGAGTTGTCTTGAATTTCTTTTTTCATAGTGATTGTGGATGATGCCACTCCATTGACTGTCTTTTTGTCTCAGGTTCAAAATGATGTGGCCAGGTTTTGTCACCCGTTATGATCTTAGCCACAAAGTTCTCTCCCTCAGCACTGAAATGCTCCAACAATTCAAGATAAATTGCTTTCCTTTGCAATCGATAGTCATTTGTGAGAATTTAAGGAACCCATCTTGCGCAAACCTTAGAAACTCCATGTGTTTGTAACTGCATTTGCACTACCATTGCTGACTGACAGCTTTAAGGCCAATTATTGAGTAGTGATACGCTATCAGTAAGAATAATGCCTTCAACGCATTCCAATATTTATGTCTTGGTGGCTATGGCAGGATGTCCACAGTGCGCCCGATCACGCAACTCCTAATCTCCACTTATTGATTCTTTGATTCTCTGAACCCAGCGACTGACTGTACTCATGTCAACTGCAAAACTTCTATAAACATCACAAAGACGCTTGTGAATGTTCACAACAGTTTCCTTCTCTGCAATGAGAAATTCTATCACAATTCGCTGCTTATACCGCAAGTTGCTAACACACTCCATTTCAACAGTTATGGCAGCCATATTCTTTGCCCAGATGTGGTGCAATTTGGTTCACACAATCAACACATGCCATATTTAAAGTGTGCAAAATTTCATGCTTCAATCTTCATTATTAGCTGAAAACAATGATGTGGTGCATTACTTTTTGAATGCCCCTCATAGTTTTATTACTCTTAAGATTAATATATTTTATTTTACACATTCAGATTTTTTAAAAAAGAAAAAAAAGGTACAATTTTGGTGATACGGTGATTGTCCCGTATGTCCATGACCTTCAGCACATAAAAGTCTGATGTGGTCAGTATCACGCCTGGCCACATTTATCTTCCCGGATTTCTCTGGCACCCATTTTTATAGGCTAGGCGGATCCTGAGGCCCTTTTGGTGTGGCGGTACCAGAAAAAAAATCCCCGCTGCTGGGATCTGAACCCAGTACTACTGAATTTGTGGACTGAGCACCTATCCACTAATCCGACCAGGCCACCACAGTCAGATTCATATAGTTTTATTGTCACTATCAGGTTGACATAGTTTTATAATTATTTTGATATAAATGCTTTAGTGTTACAACACCTTTTATTATTATTTTACTATTACACCAAGATTTATATTATTTTTACACTCGGTCATTAAGTGCCATTAAGATTTACATAGTTTTATTAATACTTTCTAAATATGAAGATTAAAAAGAAGATTATTTACCTCCCTTTTTTTACTCTTAGATTTATATAGTTTTGTTATGGGAGTCTGTTTTATAACATCATTTCTGTGACCTGGAATTCTTGATCTGGTAGTTTAAGAGCTGGAGATCTATTGCAGCCAAACATTGCTTTGTGGTTTATAACAAAGGAAGGTCTAAGAGGGTTCCTGGGAAAACTTGGCCGCCTGGTTAGCTGAGTGGTTAGGCGCTCAGTTTACTAATCCGGTGGTAGCGGGTTCAGTCCCAGCAGTGGGTTTTTTTCTGGTTCACATAAAAAAAAAAGGCCCCGGGGTTCACCCAGCCTCTAAAAATGGGTACCAGAGAAATCTGGGAAGGTAAATGCGGCCAGGTGTGATACTGACAACATCACACTTTCATGTGCCGAAGGTAATGGAAAATATGGGGCTAACACCATATTCCCCAATATGTCTTAACATCATGGAAATGGGAATTTTACCTTTAGCTTACAGTTCAAAATTGTCTATGAAACTTTTGATATTGGACAGGAAAAGGTTGAATGTATCATCTAGCAACCTTCTTCCAGTAGCACTCTATTATTATTACTACAGTGACAATCTAAATTAAATTCTTACATTCAGCCACAGAAAGTACTGATTTTGGATCAACCTGTATGTAACGTGTACCATACCCCTTGGGAACAACAAACACCAACCTGTAGACATAACGAAACAATACTGAACAGCTTGCATAATGTTTAATTTGACAAAATTCATAAATTGGAGAAAATTTTTTTTTAAAAACCAAGCATATTTGGCATGGTAGATATGTTAAATATTGTTCAACTCTCTGCTTATATTAGCTATTATGATATTATTATAATAATAATATAATAATATTTTAGATATTTTTAGCTATTATATTAGCTATTTTGAAAGACATCAGACTGAGGTGGCTCAAGCATTTAGAGAGAATGGATGAGAATAGATGCCAAAGATGGCCTATACAGAAGTGATAAAAGAGGACAGACCAAGAGGTGGACATAGACAGCGATGGTAGGACAACCTAGAGAAAGATACATGCACTCTTGGAATCAACAACTGGCAAGAAAAGATCAAGCGAGGAATGGAGATGTGTCTGCACCAGGAGGCTCAGTGGCTCAGAAAGCTGCAATATTCAGCAGCTCCTTGAAGAAGAAAGGAGGAGGAGGATATGTGTTCACATAAAGCAGTTGAAGTAAAATAGTAAATGTTTTTATGTGAATGTATAAATAAACAACTTCAGTTATCCTTATTTTTTTTAAATGTTAATGATTGTGAAATTCATTGTCCATGATCTCTCTCTCCCTCTCTCTCTTGCTGTTATGGCTCTTTATATCCTAGAAGAAAGATTTAAAGCAGGTTAATATGTTTCCTGCTTCATGTTTTCTGGGGCAGCTGTTATGGAGGAAAATGCCTTGACCATGTTACACTACTCATCATCATCATCATCATCATGTGCCGTGCCGACTGGCGTTGGCTATTATGCTTCTCCAGATCCTTCATGCAGGCCATCAGCTCAGTTGGTGATCTCCTCTTACACCATTCCGTCAGATTGTCCAGTATCATTTCTCTTGGTCTTCCTCTTGATCTTCTTCCTTCTATTTTTCCTGTTGTTATAATATTTTCAATGCAGACTCTCCTCATTGCATGTCCTATGAAAGTACATTGTCTCTCTCTTATCTTTTTGACAAGGTTTTTTGTCTCTCCAGCTCTTCTCATACATTCTTCATTAGTTATTTTTGCTGTCCAGGGGATTCGCAACATTCTTCTAATAAACCACATTTCTGCTGCTTCCAATGATTTTTGTGCATACTTGCCTATTGTCCATGATTCACTTCCATATAACAAGATAGGTTCAATATAGCATTTTAGGACTCGTTTTCTAACATTCATTGATAAGGATGTGTTGGTTAATATGTTTCTCATTCTCTGAAATGCAGTCTTTGCTTGGCCTATTCTGTTCCTAATTTCTGTTCTGCATTTCCCATCTGAAGTTATTACTGCTCCAAGGTATTTGAATTTCTGCACCTGCTTTAGAATAGTTCACTACTCCCCCTCCCCAAAAAAAAAAAATCTAGCTTGTAAAGGACAAGGACCATACTCTCATAAATCTAGCAGAGCTGTTGAGGATCTTTTAAGATAGGCAGAATAGAACCAAGCCACTAACTCCATTAAGAGTCTTTCTTTTCAGATTTTCTATCAGAGTTTACTCCCTAAGAGATGGATTCTACTCTCAGTCTCCTTGAAAACTGAAAGTTTGACAGCTTTCTGTAGGCACAGAAAAGAAAAGAGAATAGGAACAGAAAAGTCTTCCTGAACATGTCTTTGTGTTTTCAGTTCTTCTTTCGGACTAGTGAAACTGCTACTTTATGTTACTAGTACATTTTATAATGAATAGGATAAGCATATCTCACAAAACAAAAAGTTATCCAAACACTAAATCTCATGACTTTCCATTGACTATCACACAACTTCTTCACTTTTCTCATTGATTCTCACTGACAGTCACGCAACTTAAATACTTTTCTCATTGATTCTCACTGACAGTCACACAACTTAAATACTTTTCTCATTGATTCTCACTGACAGTCACGCAGCTTAAATACTTTTCTCATCAGTTTCCACTCATAATTAACAAATTTGTACACTTCATAAATTCTTATGACAGTCACTCAACTTTTAAACTTCATGAATTCCTTTAGGCAGTAAAATATTTTTACATTTCATGAATCCTCAGTAACAAATCTAAATTTTACTCATTATGAGTTTTCACTGATAACCACGTGAATTTTGGATAGTTTGTACTGCAACAACCACGGATGAAAGAAAATAAACTAAGATACAAACAAACGTGTGCTCAAAGATCACATAAAGAGAGCATATAAAATAACAGATCTATAAGTCCACGTAGGTATGGCCAGAGAGAGTATCAAACAAGGAAAGACTTTAAGGACTAAAAATTAATGAAGGATTATGTTTGATGTCAAATGCATCAACTATTTAGAGCTATTCAGTGTTACAAAGATAGAATAAAAGTAAAGATAATCTAACTATTTAGAGCTATTCAGCAATGGAAAGATAGAGTAAAAGTAAAGATAATCTAACTATTTAGAGCTATTCAGCGATGGAAAGATAGAGTAAAAGTAAAGATAATCTAACTATTTAAAGCTATTCAGCATTGGAAAGATAGAATAAAAGTAATGATAATCTAACTATTTAGAGCTATTCAGAGATGGAAAGATAGAATAAAAGTAAAGATAATCTAACTATTTAGAGCTATTCAGAGATAGAAAGATAGAATAAAAGTAAAGATAATCTAATTTACCTACTTAAAGGTACCAGCAACCTCCTTAAAGTGATAGTGGTTTTGTCTCTCTTTGAATCTTTTCTGAAAAATAAAGCACATGAGGACAACTAATATATACTGTGTATAAAAGAATGCAGTCCTATTATAGTATAGAGGCACTACATCTTACATCCTTCTTGTGCCGCTAAACATCGCATGGTAGTTCACCAAGATTTCCTGTCTTCAGCGAGTTTTTCATTCTCATCAAGGGATGCTATGCCCACTGAACCGACCTCTCTTAACAATGTCCTCTTTAGAGTGTCAACGTAGTCTATCTCTTTTTCGTTAGCCTGTTGTGTTCCACTTGAGAGCTTGTTTGGGGATTCTCTGATTGTTTCTTCTCATCACACGGCCTACATATGCCCATCTTCTTTTTCTGATCACCCATGAGACAGGTTGTTGTTTGCTCATCTGTCTTATCTCTGTGTTATTCTTGAATTCATTCCACTTTATACTAAGTATTTTCCTTAGGCACTTGTTTTCGAAAGAGTCTAATTTCTTGTCTATTTCTTTAGCTGTTTTCCAGTTTTCTCATGCACAAATGAGGATGGATATTACATTTGATTGAATGATCTTAATCTGGTTTTTGTGCTTATAATTAGATGGTAAATGATCTGGCCTTAATGACTGTTAACAGAAAACTGTGGACATGAAATTCTCTATATGTGGAGAACTTCAGCTCAACAAATGCTTTCTTTGAGAAGAATCAACTGTCTGTCACAGACATTACCATTTTTCCGTGTAAAGATAAAAGTAATCCTGTCATGCCTTAGAGGCACATAGGGACATGGTGTTAGTGCCCATATTTTCCTTGACCTGTCAGCACACTGGAGGGTGATATGGTCAGTATAACACCTGGCCGCCTTTCCTTCCTCAACTCCAGAAGAAGTCGGGTACCCATTTCTACAGTTGGGTGACTGGGGTGCCTCCAGCCAGATTCGAACCCCTGACCTTCACCATGAGAGACTAGTGCACTAACCACTTCACCACTCATATATATATATATATCTGAAAACCTGGAAGTCCTTACAGCCATGTAGTGCATGGGCAAGAGTCTTTGAAGACTGCTTTGTAGTTATAGTCTGTAATGCTTGTAACATTCATCCTTCAAAGTGTATGTTCATATAACAGTGATCTATTTGTGTGTATGTGTGTATGTGTGTGTGTGCATTTCTGTTTTACTTGGTATCCAAAGTGAGTGATGAATTGTGATATTTAGTGCTCAAAGTAATGAATGTCTGCCTGTCAATAATAGTGATGATGATGATGATGACACTAATAAAAATGATGATGATGATTACAAAATTAGAGGGGGGGGGGGGGGGAAATAAGGTGAATTCAAGTCTTGTGTCCTTTCTCCTATACCTTTCAGTGTTGAGGGGACAAATGGATGTCCTTCCTGTACTCAAGGACCTCATGCAGGACAGTGTGAATGCTACCATGATTAGAACTCAACGAAACACTTCACACAATGGGATATCTAAGGTGGTCTATAATTTCCTCCCTCTACTTCTTGTGTGGGCACAAAAAAAAAAAGCGAGATGGTCTCCCCTGGGTTAAATTCTGCCTTTAAACCATGACTGAGTCCCAGCAAGCTAGTGATGGTTCTCTTCGCTGCTCACGTAAGGAAAACACAGGAAGAACAGATGAAAAGTTAATGGCACAGTTAGGTAACAGGACCAAGAACAATAACTCACCATTCCATCAGTGTGAGTCAGCACTGAGATATTATAGCCCCCTGCTTTACCCATGAGCAAGAAACTTCGAAGCTGTTGCAGAAAATAAAAAACACAGTCATCATTTCAGTGAATCAGTTACTGGCTTGTCTTGTCTTGTGTTATCTCCCTGTAACTGCGAGCTGTTTTTCTTCGCAGCCGATGCTGTGAAGGTGTTGAGGTACAGCATCGTATCGGCGCAGGAGCGGGTTATGGCAGCTGTTATTTCAGTCCTGCTGTACAGCTAAAAAGCAGGGGGTGTGCAGTGCTTCTTTAGCAGACTCCACCACCATGGTGATCCCTGCCCCATTAGCCAGGCTAGGCCTGTTATTGGGGGTACCAAATGGAGAGGTGGTGAGACAAGGTCTTGGTCAGCTATGATTCACTAACCCTGATGCTAGGATATAGGTAGCTGAGTGCCTAATTGGACAGCATGTTCACCTCCGATACCGATACTGATAAATAGGCCATGTACACAAGAAAATTAATGACAATAGGAGTGCTTTTCTCATGAATTCCCATTGACAATCACACAACTTCACTTTTCTCATGAATTCCTACTGACAGTCACACAACTTCACTCTTCTCATGAATTCCTGCTGACAATTGCACAACTTCTATATTTTTCTCATGAATTCCCATTGACAATCACACAACTTCACTTTTCTCATGAATTCCTGCTGACAGTTGCACAACTTCTATATTTTTCTCATGAATCCCCATTGACAGTCACACAACTTCACTTTTCTCATGAATTCCTACTGACAGTCACACAACTTCACTCTTCTCATGAATTCCTATTAACAGTCAGACAATTTCTACATTTTTCTCATGAATTCCCACTAATCAACTAAAATGTGATTGTTTCCTCATATGTCCAAATGGCCTCTAAAAATATTCAATGTCATCATGTTATTGTACTGTCTTTGCTGTTCTTTGTTACTGCATGTTATATCTTATACTGCTGTATCTCTTCTTTCTTGAGGGAAATACTATGTGTTTCATATTCCATAAGCACCTGACGGGCACCTGCAATGTGTTTAATACATTCACTTGTCATAGTGATGGTTAATAGTTCGATTCTGGTGTATGTGATGCCCCAGTCAACTCATCTGTGGAAATGGTTATTTGGCTTCCACACATCTCTCTCTCTCTCTTTCTCTCTTTCTCTGGTCCATGCCAAACAGATGCTGGTCATCACTGATTTCCACAACCATCTATCCTTTGCTCTTTGCATCAAATGTGTGTCGGGCCATACTCCAAGCCACTCTTTTAGTCCATCAAGAATCTTGTTTTTTTTTTTTTTGTCTTCCTCTGTCCCTTTGTGCATCCAGTTTTCCCATTGTCACTAGATGATCCAGTCTGCCTCTTATAATAAACATGTCCTACAAATCTGGACTGCCCTGTTCTGAATCTTGCCATAATTTCTCTGTTGTAGCCCAGCCTCATCTAGAACCTCCTCATTTGTTTTCTTGGCTGTCCATGGTCTGCTGGATATGGTATGAGCTGCTGCTTCCTCACATATTGACCACATAAACCTTCTTCTGGGTTGGTCAGCAAACCAATGAAATATGCACATATCCAGATATTCCTCAGTGATATGGAGCAGCAGCAGGTGAATCTGAGAGCGTGAGACAGAGAAATCTGAAGACCCATATCAGACAACCTTCTCTGGTGGGACAGCATGAGATGATGCTGAAGTGCTGAAAATGGTTGATGAAAGCACCCGGGGGGGGGGGGGGGGGGGCAACAAAAGATGAAAGCTCACCGGGTTCTCCTTGTTCCAATTGGGACCAGTGTGTACAGTTCGCTCCAACTGGGAGAGCTCTACGCTGTTGTACTTGGGTTTCACCCTAAGATGCTGGGTTACTTTGTCCCTCTTCTCACTGTACTGTAAAAAAAAAAAAAACAAAATGGGACATTGAAGGGAAATTAATATCTGTGCCACGGACAAAAGCAGCAACTTACAGACTTCCGGGAGTCATGAGTCACATGGGCCCAAACCTCCCAGAGTGTCAGGAATTTAAAAGGTCTTAAACACTTGTCTGAGGTAGGGGGTGGATACTTCCTCTGATGATCTGGAGAGCTGTGCAGCTGTTTCAATCTCTACAGCAGAGAATTTCCTGCGCATGTACAACATTTTCTGAAAAGACATGTTTCCCCTCTGTATTGATTCTGCACATCTGTTCATGTTTTCCGGAATTCTTGAGCTAAAATTGTTATATATTCTGATATAAGAAGTTTCCTTTCTGGAAGTCATCCTGTCTTCTTTCTCATGTACTTTTCAGTACAGAGGGGACAAATGGGCTACTTGAAAGTGCTCAGTGGGTTGATTTCATGTAAGGAGATACTTAAGATCTGTTATCTCCTCCATTCACCTTCTGTGCAGATGGCTTATCTCTCTGTTCCCTACCATTCTCAGACTGAATGTTTTCTGGAAATGTCACCTTTACTGTCCAAAAAAAAAAACAATTGCCATAATTCATATCCTTTTTGATGTTCTTGTTAGTGTTGCATTCAGGTTCCTCATGTCAAGTCTGAAATCACTATTTTCAACTCTCAAGTCACTGTCTTCAAGTTTCAGGTCCTTGCCTTCAAGCAGTCAAGACTACCTTCAAGTAGTCATGTCATTACCTTTACATAGTCATGTCACTACCTTCAAGTAGTCACATCACTACCTTCAAGTAGTCAGGTCACTACCTTCAAGTAGTCATGTCATTAACTTTACATAGTCATGTCACTACCTTCAAGTAGTCATGTCATTAACTTTACATAGTCATGTCACTACCTTCAAGTAGTCACATCACTACCTTCAAGTAGTCACGTCACTACCTTCAAGTAGTCATGTCATTAACTTTACATAGTCATGTCACTACCTTCAAGTAGTCAGGTCACTACCTTCAAGTAGTCATGTCATTAACTTTACATAGTCATGTCACTACCTTCAAGTAGTCATGTCACTACCTTCAAGTAGTCACGTCATTATCTTCAAGTAGTCAGGTCACTACCTTCAAGTAGTCATGTCATTACCTTTACATAGTCATGTCACTACCTTCAAGTAGTCATGTCACTACCTTCAAGTAGTCAGGTCACTACCTTCAAGTAGTCAGGTCACTACCTTCAAGTAGTCAAGTCACTACCTTGAAGTCTTATGAGAAGTCTCAAGTTGGATTTGAATTCTTTGGGTTAAAATGTTTTTTTAAAAAAGTAACTACATTTTTAAATCAGAAAAAATATAAAATGGTTATCAAAACAGAAGAAACAAAACAGATACTGCAACATTCTCAGGCACATACAGATGTGAAAGTGAAGAAACCGAAGTAAAATAAATAAAACTAATGCACAATACTTGTACATATCTTACCAGTAGAGTTAAGTTTTATGGATTTTTATTTCTTATCTTTGCTTTCTTTTCCCAGATAAAAGTTTCTAAAATGGTCAGATTTATGAGTATAAATCTCATTTTGTGTTTATTTTTTTTTCTGTTGAGGAATATGATAAATTTCTTCTCTCTCACATCATTTACATAGATCATGCAGTCAAAAACCAAGCTATGTTACAAACCTCACACACAAGCAAACAAATCCACCAATGAAATACTTACAAATGGTCTGTAGTCTGGATGGAACAGAATATATCCATGAGTAGTTACAGCAAATGCGTATCCATTTACTCCCAACTGTAAGTATGTAAGAAAATACATAAACTGATCTGATTTCATTAATGATAACAATACAGTGGTAGAACTACATGAGAGTGGAATGGTCATAATAATATGACTCAGCTTTGTGAAGTGAAAGTTGTGGGGATTTAGTTCTAGGCTGTTGCTGTTACTTTCATATGTCAAAGTTCTCACAGGTGCTACAGAGTGTGTGTACTTTTCTGAGATCCTCCCTTATCTCGAGAAAATAGGAGCATTTATGGACTTTCCAGAAATGGCAAGAAACTTAAAATGAAACATTATTTGTTGGGGGAAGAATTAAACATGACACTGGATGAAGGAGATGAGAGATTCACTCATTCATTCATTCATTTGCTTGTCCCTTGTGGAACTTTGCCTCCCTAACATCACTCCTGTAGGCCTCTCGGTTGTGAGTAAGATGGCCTGTTGCTGATGCATCCATTTGCAGATCATCAATGTTGTCTTGCAGCCATCTTCGCCTTGGTCTTTCTCTCTTTCTTTTTCCCATTATGTGCCTTTCCAAGACGGTTTTCTCTAAATTATCATGACGTTTAATGTGTCCAAAATATTTAAGTTTTCACTCTTTAATACTCTTTACTAGCCAGCCTTCTTCAATATTAAGTTCTTGAAGTATGGATATATTTGTTCTTTTTTGTGTCAATGATATTTGAAGAACTCTTCTGTAGCATTTATATTCAAAGGCATTTATGTATTTCTCAGCTGTTTGGGAGATACGAAGGGAATACAAGAGCATAAAGGTAGGTAAGCTAAAAGGTTTGCAAATGTCTGAGTAGTGCTCAGATGGCCAGAGAGAGTCTGTGAAGGGTCTGCAAGGAATGGCAAAGCCAAGTAACAGTGATTTTCTCTCTCTCTCTCTCTCTTTGAACCTTAAGTGCTCAGGGCACATGGGGCTTCCGCAAGGGTTTTCCACAAATGCCTGTCCTTTGCCTTTTTTTCTGCTCTTGCCCAGTTGAGCCCTCTATTGCTAAACATCTTTTTATGTTGTTCTTCTCCATGTCTCTTTTGGTCTACCCTTACTTCTGTTCCCCTGTGGTATCCATCTTAGTGCTATTTTTGGTAGTGAGTTGTCAGTCATTCGGAGCACATGTCCCAACCATCACCAACATCTTTCCTCAATAACTGCTGTCACTGGCTTCATCTGCATTTCTGCCAAGAAATTGTTATTGCTTATGGTGTTTGGCTAACATATTTGTCTAATTCTTTGTAAACATTTAGTCTGGAAAGAATTCAACTTGTTTTCTATTGCTTTGGTGATTTTCCAGCATTCACTTCCATAGAGTAGTACACTTAGAACATTACTCTTAAATATCTTGATTTTCATATTTATGCTTAGTTTTTTAGATTTCCATATAGTCTGCAGCACTGCAAAAGCCTGGTTTGCTCTAATAAGTCTGCTGTTGATGTCCTCTGTGCTTTCTGCATTTTCTACTACTCTACTGCCAAGATATACAAATTCATTGACCTCCTCCACTAACTTGCTATCTACTCTGAGTACATTTCTGTTGTTCACATCTTGCTAACCAGTGGTATAATCAGGAAGATTTTTTGTGAATCAAGAATTTCAAGATTTTGCAAAATTCATGCAAGTTTATGGAAGAAAATTATTCAAGATAATTACTGAAGGAAATTCAGGACATATTTTTACCTGAGAATGTGTCTTTATTATATATGAGGTGACTGACTGAAATCTTCATATTGTTATACAACAATATTTGCAATTTATTCATTAGGTATGGTAAAGGTAAAATCCCCACTTCCATGCCATTAAGACATACTGGGGTTTGTACTGTATTTCCAAGATCATCAGCTCATGGAAGTGCGATGTGGTCAGTATCATGCCTGGTCACATTTACCTTCCCAGATTTCTCTGGTATCCATTTTTATAGGCAGGGTGGACCCCCAGGGCCTTCTGGTGTGGTGCTACCAGAAAAAAAATCCCACCACTGGGACTTGAACCTGGTACCACTGGATAATAGACTGAGCAACTAACCACCCTGCCATCTAGGGTTTTGCATATAACATATTTTTATATTGATTATATAACACTTTTATATTGACATACAAATTATTTATATGCCACAAGGCACATACATGCTGATTCTGTTTATAAGAAAATACAGTACCTGAGGTTAGATACTAACACCATATCCCTATGTGCCTCCAAGGCATGACATGATTACCTTTACTAACTTTGGTCTGAAAAATTGCGAGCGCATGCATTTTTTAGGTTACTTCCCTTCGACTACAAAGACCAGACATGGAGTACAGCTCAATGGTTTCCAAAGCGAACAGAACCCGGGACTGCTCGAGGGCAGTGAGAGAAAAGGAGGCAGACGGCATTAGAACCAAAACAGCAGAAAAATGTTTTTTTGGCTGTGCTAGAGATCCAGCTCGCGTTACTGTTGCTCCTAAATATCTGAATTTGCCCACCTGCTTTAATTCTGTGCCTTACCGCTAATGTCACATTCTGCTGGTGTTTGGATATGACCATGACCTTCGTTTTTTTTTCTTTTAAGCCCTTTATCCTTGCGTTTTTTTTTACGACTTTGTTTAACAATAACACCACAAGATGAAAGATCTGAAATCGAAATAAGAAGCAGAACAGCCCAGACCATTTATCACAGTGAAGAAATATTCTGTGCAATAAAGCTCTGTCGATGAATACCAGAAAGAGTTATTCAGTGTTACATCAAACTAGTATTGTTATAAGGATGCATAACATGTACAGTAACCTTGAGCACTCTTAATCTACTGGAAGCAGCGGAGATGTGGTTCTTAAAAAGAGTGATGAGAATACCATAGACAGCCGAGAAAAAAAAATGACGATGTTCTGAGTGAGATTGGGCAAAAGAGAGAGCACAGTTTTGTATGGTTTGACCTAAAAAAAAAATCAGTCGTAAACAAAGAACTTGTAGACATAAGAGAAATAAAAATGACAAGAAAATTAACTGGGACTTGAACCACATACTCTGGAATACAAAGCTGCGCTCTGTTTCTTTACTGAATGAAAGCTTTGTTATTTCCTTTTTGTGAAAATTTAAACGAGAGAGAGAAATTATTGGAAAATTCTGAAAATGACAATCCAGATTTGTAGGACACGTTTTGAGAAGAAGCAAACTGGAATACAATGCAACAACAGGAAAACTGGAGGAACAAAGGGACAGAGAAAGACAAAGAAACAAGATACATGACATATTAAAAGAGCAGCACAGAGCACAAATGTGTAAACAAGGGAAAAAAAACAGCTTTATCTCTTAGCAAGCACACAGTTGTGACATTTCAGTGTCAGCCTTAATCATACAACAAAAAAACAACACACACACACAGGAAGAAGACTGGAGAGAGGAGATAAAGTATAAATGTACATAAATGCTGAGTTAAAAAAATAAAATGAATAGAGCACCTCGCTGTAACTTGTAAGAGAAGACAAAGTGCTCACAGAGCACAGTTAAACACACATCTTATAGAAATAATAAAGAATAGATTGCTGTGGAAATCAAAGACAACCAAGGCCTGACTGGCATGCATTAGAGAGAGGGATGTGACCTGGGAGCTAAGGTGGCAGGAACCCTGAAAAAGTTTGAGAACTACTGATACAAAAAAGAAAAGATGAAAGCATGCAAGGAACTCAATTTGACTCTTTCCGTGCCGTAGTTGAGTGCCAGAGTAAAAGCGCAGGTCTTGATATGTTTAGGGGGTATAGTTGTAAAATGGAATGGAAAACAGTATTTCCATGTACTTCCGTATACTTATTATGTTTCAAAGTATAACTAAATGAATGAAAATTTCATAAATGCAGAGTTTTTTTTAGGAAAAAAGAAGTAATGTGATGTTTTTAGACACTGATTGTGCCCAGCTCACCATCGGCTAGGTCTAGATATGCACTACTTACCATCTGAGATGTGTAGATCTACTTGTCGATCTCGTATTCTGATTCTATGTTGCATTCTCGCTAAATTAATGTCTGAAATAACCTTCTAACTACTTCTCCCGTCGTCTAATATGTCTAGATCTACTTGGGATACATTCAAGAGCAGTAGGGTAGTCACAGGCCATGTCCATACCCCTATCTACATCATCAAAAATTGAAAAATTTCGATCTTTCTCTTCCTTTTTCTCGCTCGGCATCGCTCGTAATCAGGCACTCTTTCGCCATTTTGAAAAGTGTCACCGGAATCGCAGACGAAATATGTACAATTTAAATGTTACACCGGTTGTTTTAGTGAAACAAACCAATGATCACTAAAGTGACCATAAAGTGACCATTGGTACGCATCCGGAAACCGGAAGAGTCATAAAAATGACCAAAGGAACGGGAAGATCAAGCAGCATCCTAACTGACTGAGATTTTGTAATCCTGGCAGCAAGTAGGACAACTCTGTTTGACAATTAAATAGTAGCAAACAATTTTTGTTTAAAATCTTGTTAACAAAAAATTAAAATTTATAAAAAAAATATTATAAGACGAAGGAAAAGAAACTACATGAACTATCTTATAAATCAGATAAAAGATATCTCGACCTTCATGAAATAATGATTTCAGATTTACCTGAAAAGTCGGAATGAACTTCATGAGGTCATTTATCCTCAGATCTGTTCCAGCCACACCCAGGAGGTTTAGTTCTGGATCTTCCTCATCAAGACCCTGTCCACAGAGAGTCTGAGTAAGTCATTTGTTTTAAATATTAACGTTAACTAACTGTATCATGTCAAAATTATAAGTGACATTCAGTCATTGGAAATATTAACGTAACAGGGGCATATCAAAATATGCGATGTGTATTCATTTGAAATATTGACATAACAGAGGGATGTCAAAATATGTGACATTCAGTCATTGGAAATATTAACAAAACAGGTGCATGTCAAAATATGTGACGTTCAGTCATTGGAAATATTAACATAACAGGGGGCATGTCAAAATATGTGACATGTATTCATGTGAAATATTAACATAACAGGGGGCATGTCAAAATATGTGACATGTATTCATGTGAAATATTAACATAACAGGGGGCATGTCAAAATATGTGACATGTATTCATGTGAAATATTTATAAAACTGAGGGGTGTTATTCCATGTCAGCAAACAGCACTAGAGGGAATCCCTGCAGCTTTAGCTAAGGTAATTTATAAGATGCTTACCACTTCTGATCTCTCATCAAATACAGGCATAGACAGGGACATTACTAGGCCCAAGCCCTGCAGATGACAAAAAATTATCAAGTTTTTAAGTATTTTTCTGCCTCAGCAATGTCATACAAACACCTGGGGACATGCTGTCAGTGCTCCAATGTCATACAAACACTTGGGGACATGCTGTCAGTGCCCCAATGTCATACAAACAGTTGGGAACATGCTGTCAGTGCCCCAATGTCATACAAACACTTGGGGACATGCTGTCAGTGCCCCAATGTCATACAAACACTTGGGGACATGCTGTCAGTGCCCCCAATGTCATACAAACACCAAACACTTGGGGACAAGCTGCCAGTGCTCATGTTTTCCTTTACCTGATGGCACACCTGGCAGGTGATGCGGTCAGCGCTGCACCTGGCTACCTTCTTTCCTTTCCCCAGCTTCAGAAAGAAAAACACAGTAATCACTTCTACAGCCTGGGTGACCAAGGGGGGTACCTCTGGTCATACTTAAACCACCAACCTCAGCTTAAGAGACCATCAGTCCCGAGGGAAAATACAGGTTTATTTCTTGCTAGTGCCACAATGCTGAGTGTAAGCGTTATTTTACATGTACGAGGATTTATCCAGTACTTACATCTCAGCACTCTGAATACATGTACGAGGATTTATCCAGTACTTACATCTCAGCACTCTGAATACATGTACGAGGATTTATCCAGTACTTACATCTCAGCACTCTGAATACGTGTCAGATCACATGAAATTAAGGGAGTAAAGATGACTGTGGCAGAATGATGGCACGAGCTTCCGGACCAGTGAACCAGACCTGATTAAGACCCCCACCTGATCTGCCTATGTGCTTCTTCAGCGTGAATAACAGAATAGGGCCCAGTGTGATCCTTACAGTGGTAGAATGGATTCTGTCCAGGTCTTCAAGCAAACTATCTTAATCTACTCCCTGGGACGGGGGGTGGGGGGGTGGAAGAAGATGTTGTCTGATTTGGCAAATCAGTGGACCATAGCTGATCAAGACCCTGTCCCACCTCTCCGTTGGTACCCCCAGTAACAGGCCTAGCCTGAATAATGGGGGGGGGGCAGGGATTGCTGTAGTCCACATGGTGGTGGAGTCTGCTAAAGAACACGCCCTGCCTTTATGATTTTTTAGCTGCACTCGGTGAAAATAGCTGCTGTGGCCTGCTCCCATGCCAACACGATGTTGTGCCTCAATATCTTTACTGCGCTGAATGCAAATAACACCAGCTCACAGCTCCAGGAAGATTGAGGACAAGAGCAGACAGGTCAGTAAGAATATCTACCACCAGTAAGACTTGACGCCTTCAGCACAATCACTCTTGGCAGCAAAAGAAAGGGAATCTGCTGTAAAATTCAAAGATTAGACTTGACTCATATTCAGACCAAAGATCAGACCAATGATCAGACCAATGATCAGGCCAATGATCAGACCAATGATCAGGCCAATGATCAGGCCAATGATCTGACCAATGATCAGGCCAATGATCAGGCCAATGATCAAGGCCAATGATCAGACTAATGATCAGACCAATGATCAGACCAATGATCAGACCAATGATCAGGCAAATGCAAAGATGGAGAGACGAAGTGGGAAAAGGGAACCTTGGCGTGAGAAATATATAGAGATACATAAAGGCAAACTTATCAGCAGTGATTAATCCTAGTGCTTTTAGAAAGACTTCTTCTGGAGTCAGGAGTTGGGAAAGGAAAGGCGGCCAGCTGTGATACTGACCATATCACCCTCTAGTGTGCTGGCAGGTCAAGGAAAATATGGCCACTAACACCATATCCCTATGTGCCTCTAAGGCAGGACAGGATTATCTTTAACTTTTTTTTTAATAGAAAGAGGCAGAAAAGAGAGAGAGAGAGAGAGAGAGAGAGAGAGAGAGAGAGAGAGAGAGAGAGAGAGAGTAGTCCTTTCAAGCCATATACCAGTGGACCTCAGTCACTGAAGATCTCCCTTTTTTGAGAAATTTTAAGGCTTTTTGAAGAGGGAGGGAGAAAAGGATAGAGAATTAGGAGCACAGAATGTTGGATACTGATCTTTCTACCATGTAGATCATTATTTCAGTTGTGAGTCCGTCTGTCTGTGGTTCTAATTCCCCTGCTTAAACCTTAAAATTCCCCACTGGCTGAGAACCTTTGCCATAGAGAAATCAAGGGGATATGATGTTTGTGCTCATAATATTTTTGATCAGTCCACACACTACAAGATGATGATGTCAGCATCATAACTTATGGAGCAGAATGGATTGCAAGGGGAAATAACTTGATGCCCCTGAATATGGTATACTGTTTGTTATCTGGGATTTCCCTTTGAGTTCTTGTCCCATTTACTACCCAAGCTCCAGAAGAAGTCAGATGCCTATTTCCACTTCTAGATTACCGGAACACCAGAGTTTGGACCAGGTATTCATTACTACAGCTAAGCAACTGGCATGTCGCCCGAGATAAGAATATCAGCTGACAGAACTGATATATATATATATATATATATATATATATTCATGGTATTAATTAAGTTTTAGATGTTACGCAGTCTCTGCAAGAACTTCTTCAAGTTGTGTGTAACATTTTTTTACGATAACCGTCTTTTTTGCTATAACAATTTTTTTACTATAACCATCTTTTTTGCTATAACCATATCTGTGTCACCACATTCTGGTGCATATTTTACATGAAAATTTGAAATATTCATTGGATTATTCCCAGTGATGGTGCCTATTATTAGGCAGATAGTACAGTCATCAGACCTCAGATAGAGTGCTCAGATAGAGTGCTCAGATAGAGTGCTCAGTTAGAGTGCTCAGATAGAGTGCTCAGATAGAGTGCTCAGATAGTGCTCAGGTAGAGTGCTCAGATAGAGTGCTCAGATAGAGTGCTCAGACAGAGTGCTCAGACAGAGTGCTGAGATAGAGTGCTCAGACAGAATGCTCAGATAGAGTGCTCAGACAGAGTGCACTTCTGACTTCTTAGGGACAGTTCGATAAGGTTGATTAGTTCTTTTTACAAGTAGTTAACCTTGCATAAGGCACACAAAAAAAGAACAGCCCAGAACAACACTAACTATTTCCCATTCTTGTCTATTGCTTTTATAAAGTAATCTCAACTCTTTTACCAATCTGTGTGAATAGATTTTATCTTTATATCCACCAAAACCTAGTTATTCTGACTTCCACTTTACACCTTGTCCCATCGCAACATATGCCTGTGAGACCTGGACACTCAACAAAACAGCTGAGAAACACAAGAATGTCTTTGAATGTAGATGCTACAGAAGAGTCCACCAAATATCATTGGCACAAAAAAAGAACAAATATATTCATACCATAAAAACTTAATATTGAAGAAGGCCGGCTAGTAAAGAAGATTAAACAGAGAAAACTTAAATATTTTGGACACATTAAACGTCATGATAATTTAGGGAAGACCATCTTGGAAGGGTACATAATGGGGAAAAAAAGAGAGGAAGACCAAGGCGAAGATGGCTACAAGACATCGTTGATGATCTGCGAACAGGTGCATCAGCACCAGGGCATCTTGCTTACAGCTGAGAGGCCTACAAGAGAGCTGTTAGGGAGGCAAAGTTCCGCAGGGGATTTGCAAATGACTGACTGACTGACTTGTCTCCTTCCTCATATATCTTTCATTGTTCAGAGGAATGAATAGACGCCTTGATAGGCTTCTATGATTTGCTTCATATAACGGGATATTTAAGGTTTCTGTAATTTCTTTCCCCCATCTCCTGCGTGGGTGGCCCTCTTCATCTGTTTCCTGTAGTTCTTAATCTGAATATTGTCTGTGATATACTGCCTGGCAGTAGCCATGTAACACGGCCGAATCATTTGATGTGCTGTTTTTGGATTTAATGTGATGCTGATTCAACTCCAGACCCTGCCTTGAAAGTATCATTTCTGATTTCTTAATCAAATTGTAATCTCTGATCTTAATTTGTTATTGTTATTCATTAATTTTTCTACATTAAATAGTTTTTTTTTAAATTTTTTGTTTTAAATACAACTTATATTAGGTCGTACTACCTTCTCCACACTGACACTCCTCTTTACAACGAAAAATGATAAAATTTATACTAAAATTTTGGACAAGCGTCTTTGACCTCATATTCATATCCTGTTTCTTTCTCAAAGTCCATATGTAGGTCAGCAGGTCTGTCAGAAGGCACCCGGATATCAGACTGCTCGGTAACGTAGTCAAGATACACGGGACTCCACACTTTGTGTTTGGCTTTCATTAAGGCAAGGGGTCGGCTGAGGACTTTGATGTATTTCTGGAAGTGAAGAGTTATTTTTGTGTTAGAGAAACCAAATAACCTAAAATGAATAATTAGTGCAAAAATGAAAAAGAAATGCACCAGGAAAATATAAGAAATACATTTAGAAGTGTATACAAAGAATAAGATTACATTTAGAACTGTGTACAAAGAAGATGATTACATTTAGAAGTGCATACAAAGAAGATGATTATATTTAGAACTGTGTACAAAGAAGAAGATTACATTTAGCAGTGTGTGTACAAGGAATAAGATTACATTTAGAAGTGTGTGCAAAAAAAGATTACACTTAAAAGTGTATACAAAGAAAGAGATGTTAAGATATGCATGATTAACCTCGAAGAAACAGTACAAGAAGGACTTTACATGCCATAGAAAGACACACGATACAAGCAAGGCTGTGACATGAAACCACATGACCTCGACAGAATGAGCAAGGAAACACTTAGGTACCACTTCCTCCAGCACCTGCTTATGAAAGCAGCCCTCAGTCTTAAACAAGCTTTTTCTCAGATGGTCCCCTGGGAAGCAGTGTATGCAGTGTACTTGACAGCTGACAGTTAAATGCTACCAAAAGGTCACATGATAATTACTCACCTGAACATTTTCTTGCACGTCTGCTCTGGTTGATATGTGAGTGAATTTTCCTGAAAAGAAGCAAATGTTGCTGTGGTAACTGTTACATAAAATTATACATAAAGTTTTCTGGAACAAAAAAAAAAAAGCTAAAACTTTGCTTATGTATAGAGACAGTGGGAATTGTGATGTAACAACAGTGTGCCTGATAGAGTGTTTTTTTTCTGTTTTGTGTGTTCTGTTTTATTGTTTGATATCCAGTCTGTTCACGAAATATGCCACATTTGTCTGTACATATTCGTAAAATAAATATATAGAAATGGATCTGAATTGTGACCAGAGTACCTGCCAGTAAAAATACTCATCGTAAATGGAATTAACTGTAAATGGTAAATTATGCAGAAATGTATATAAGGTGGAACCCTCATTTCAATGCCATTAAGGCATATAGGAGATACGGTTTTAGGCTCATATTTCCAAGACCATCAGCACGTGAAAGTGAGATGAGGTCAGTATCACTCCCGGCCACATAAACCTTCTCAGATTTCTCTGGTATCCATGTTTTAGAGGCTGGGTGGACCCCCGGGGGGGGGGGGGGTGTGGGCCCTTCTGGTGTGGTGGTACCAGAAAAAAAATCCCATGTGCTGGGATTTGAACCCATTACCACCAGATTAGTAGATCGAGCTCCTAATCACTCAGTCAACGAGGCCACCAAGGCAACACATTCTCCTCATTGTATGTGTTAATTCTATACTGTGAAGATAGGATATATAATACCTAGAATAAACATTTCAGGAAGTAAATGAATGAATAAATGAAGAATTAGTCTATTTAAGCTCATGGGAAATCCATTGCAAGTTCAGATGTTTGTAAGCTGAATACTGTCTGGGCAATGCGTGCTTCCTTTTTCAATTCTTAAACTATCATGAGCCATTTACACAGCTTTAAAAACATTTTACAGCAAAATTAATAGCCTTTTTGTTTGTCTGAGAATTTGCAGTTCTGAATTACCATCAATGCTTAAAAAATGAATCTCTCAACATTTCCCCAGTAAAACGGCCTGATGTTTCTTTATTACAAAAATGTCTGTGAATGCTACTTTGTAGTTTAAAATTTATGGCTTTTCAGTTTTCAGATGATGGTTTCTGAAGCATGTGGATGTTAGCAGATCAGAGAAATTGTCAGGTATCGTGTTTCTGTGGCATATTCTTTCATGGCTGACTCTGCTAATGTTGCATGCTGTGTCACAAAACAACAAAACCTAACTATTTTACAACATTCAGTCTGTTTCACTACCTGCATCTTCTGTCTCACGTTTAGGCTATAGTTTTATTCTTAAATGATGGAGCGCACAAATGTGAGGTCATCTATCAATGACTTCTTTTCCTTACATCCAAACGATGATGTTTTTTCGTAACATCCAAAAGATAACTTATACATATCTGTGCGTCTCTGCTTTGAGACCTTTTTTTCCTTCCAGAAGTTATCATATAACATATGACGAGGAATAAGACTTTCCTTCTTGCTTGTATCATGCCCCAGCCATCTTCATCATCTGCTGCTCAGTATTGTCGCTGTGGGAGGAAGCTTGTTTTGCAGCACTCCTCATCTGGCTAATTTGTCCTATCAGCACTTCTCATCTGGCTAATTTGTCCTATCAGCACTTCTCATCTGGCTAATGTGTCCTATCAGCACTTCTCATCTGGCTAATGTGTCCTATCAGCACTCCTCATCTGGCTAATTTGTCCTATCAGCACTTCTCATCTGGCTAATTTGTCCTATCAGCACTTCTCATCTGGCTAATTTGTCCTATCAGCACTTCTCATCTGGCTAATTTGTCCTATCAGCACTTCTCATCTGGCTAATTTGTCCTATCAGCACTTCTCATCTGGCTAATTTGTCCTATCTGCACTTCTCATCTGGCTAATTTGTCCTATCAGCACTCCTCATCTGGCTAATTTGTCCTATCAGCACTTCTCATCTGGCTAATTTGTCCTATCAGCACTTCTCATCTGGCTAATTTGTCCTATCAGCACTTCTCATCTGGCTAATTTGTCCTATCTGCACTTCTCATCTGGCTAATTTGTCCTATCTCTTACATACTCATTAGACTCCTAAGAAGGTGAAAATGGAAAATGTTTACTTTTTCCATATTTGCTCTAAAAAATATGTCCCTCTTTATCCAGAAAAGATGGCGTTGTGGTGGACCATTGTGTGCAGTAAGCAAGGCTATATCTATCCAGTGCCATGTCAACAGGCATTGGAGGTCATGCACTTCCACAGTTCTCTATTCCGGGTATTAAGTAAGAGATGGACTGTTGTTTCTTCTCCATGCCACTTCATCAGTCCTTCTATCATCTTCTCTCTTTGTCTGCTTCAGTCTCTTTTACCCTCTGTCATCTTCTCTCTTTGTCTGCTTCAGTCTCTTTTACCCTATGTCATCTTCTCTCTTTGTCTGCTTCAGTCTCTTTTACCCTCTGTCATCTTCTCTCTTTGTCTGCTTCAGTCTCTTTTACCCTCTGTCATCTTCTCTTTTTGTCTGCTTCAGTCTCTTTTACCCTTTATCATCCCTGTAGCTATCAATTATTTCAGTCCTTCTATCATCTTCTCTCTTTGTCTGCTTCAGTCTCTTTTATCCTGTGTCATCTTCTCTCTTTGTCTGCCTCAGTCTCTTTTACCCTCTGTCGTCTTCTCTCTTTGTCTGCTTCAGTCTCTTTTACCCTCTGTCATCTTCTCTCTTTATCTGCCTCAGTCTTTTTTTATTCTCTATCATCCCTGTAGCTATCAAATATTCCAGTGCACGTGCTCTCAAGACTCCTATGAATTTGGATTGTCTCCTCCTGAATTTTGTTAATGCGTGTCTGTCTTCTCCTGCTTCTTTCAGGACCTCTTCATTTGATATCTTTGCTGTCCGCGGTATCTGGCGTTCTTCTAAAGAGCCATACTTCCGTGGCTTCCAGCTGGCTCTCTACGTCCCTGGTGTCTGTCCATGCTTCACATTCATAAAACAAGATTGGTTCAATGTAACATTGGATCACTCGTTTCCTCACTTTCAATGTTAGCGAGTGATTACATCAAATATTTTTCATCCTTTGATACATTATTTTAGCCTGTGTTGTTCTGTTCTTTATCTCCATTTCACATCTTTGGTCTCTTCTTCTTCTTCTCTTCTTCTTCGTTCACTTCTACCACCAAGACCGCCCTGTGATCCTACTGAATTTACACCTGTGGTCCTCATTAAGTCCCGTGATCCCCCATGTGGTTCCCGAAATGACCACACGAGATCCCAGAGAGGATCACAGGAGGTTCAGAGTATCTCAGGGCTTTAGCCTGTATTCTTGGTGAGTCTCTGAAGCGGATTGCGTGACACCGTGGTTTTCGTTGCACCAGTTTAGTCTAGAGTTGGACTTTCTCACCGGAAGACCTCGGCGTGTTTGGAATATCAGTATATCCTCGCTGGGTGAGAGGTGGTAGCCCACCCAGGCCAGAGTTGGACTTTCTCACCGGAAAACCTCAGCGTGATTAGGATACGCATACATCCCCGCCGGGTGAGAGGTGGTTGCCTATCTAGACTGCCCTGGTCCAGTGTCTCCGACTTCAGCATTTTGCGGTCGTGGCCGCTACCTTTCCTAGTTGTGACCAGGATGGAGCTTTTGTCCAGGAGGACGAATCCTCGCCACTAGTGACTTCCACCCCTGGGTTGAGCCGGTTTAGGCATATTTCACCAGTATGGGCGTGTCTGGGACGTGACCGACCTCTAGAGCAGAAGTACCGTGACATGCGTAGCCTTCAAGTTTTATCCCTGGTGTGAGCCGGTTTAGGCATATTTCACCAGTATGGGCGTATCGGCCTTGACCGACTTCTAGAGCGGAAGTGGTGTGACATGCCTAGCCATCAAGTTTCACCCCTGGTGTGTGCCGGTTTAGGCATATTTCACCAGTGTAGGTGTATTTCGGACGTGGCCGGCCTCTAGAGCAGAGACGCAGTGGTATGTCTAGCTCTCGCAGCGATACTACTGGATATACCGATTAAACTTCGCTTTATCCTTTCCTTCACCTTTTCACGTCGGCGCCGCACAGCAACCTTTATTTCTTTTCCGCATTTCCTTCCTTGACCAGGAGGAGCTTCACTCCACGCACGGCATTCGAGGAGTCTCGCCAGCAGTGTCTTAACCTCTGGGTTAAGCCGTTCAGGCATTTCACCCAACATGACTGCACTCAGGACGTGGCCGACCTCCAGACCAGAGGTGCCGTGATTTGACTGCTTGCTTCGCTTTATCTTTTCTACCACCTTTTCCGCAGTGATGCTGCGCGGCAACCTCATTTGCACCTTTCTTCATTGGCCGGGAGGAGCACCGCTCCACGCACGGCAGCTGAAGAATCTCGCCAACAGCGGTAGATGAGCTACCAAACGTGCCACTCATCTACCCTAAGTATCTGGTTTTCAGGCGCCAGATATTCGCCGTCGCCCCTTCTCCTGTCAGTTTAAACAGTTCTGCCACGAGAAGGCCAGGAGCTGGACTTGACTGCCAGAGGCTGTTTGAGACGTACGCCGTTGGAGTGGAGATCGAATTCTCCACCCCACCTCCGGCAATAACAGTCCTTAGAACCACATCTTTGGTCTGAAGGTATTAATGTCACTAATTATTTAAACGTGTCTACCTGTTTCGATGCTGTGTTTTTGATTGTTATTTTACAACTTGGAATCACTTTCTTCTTAGAGGTGACCTTGATGACTTCTGTATTCCTCTCATTGTGGCCGGGTCCCCTTTTTACATTTTTCATAGCTACCCTATTTATCAGCTGCTGCAGTTCTTTTTCATTCTTCATAAAATATATAAATTTGAAAGAATCCAAAATGAGGCCATGAGAGCAGTTCTGGGGCTGCACCAGGGACAGTCCGGTCATAGCCACCTGCTACTTGCTGGATATGTCAAGCATGAAAATAAGGCACAGGTATACGCAAGTGAAGAATATGTCTCAGGACTGACGGTACAGCAAGCCAGACTCCCTTCTACCCGAGCTAAACTTAGCAAAAAGCAAGGGCATCAAACGAGCGAGATCGTGGATAACACAGGCAATAGAGACACTGTCAGCAGTCTGAAACCCAGAGCAGATCTCCCTAGAACAGGAATGGACTCGTTCATTCATTATTCATTCATTCATTTGTATGTCCCTTGCGGAACTTTGCCTCCCAAACAGCACTCCTGTAGGCCTCTCGGTTGTGAGCAAGATGGCCTGCTGCTGATGCATCCATTTGCAGATCATCAACGATGTCTTGCAGCCATCTTCGCCCTGGTCTTCCTCTCTTTGTTTTTCCCATTATGTACCCTTCCAAGACGGTCTTCTGTAGATTATCATGAAGTTTAATGTGTCTGAAATATTTAAGTTTTCTCTCTTTAATCCTCTTTACTAGCCGGCCTTCTTCAATATTAAGTTCTTGTAGTATAGATATATTTGTTCTTTTTTGTGTCTATGTTATTCGAAGAACTCTTCTGTAGCATTTACATTCAAAGGCATTTATGTGTTTCTCAGCTGTTTTGTTAAGTGTCCCGGACTAAAGTGTCAAATATACAGAACCTAATGAAGGTTGTGACCCAGCTTGGCCGTAAATGCCGAGACTGGGTTCAAGGTAAAACAGAAATCGAGGTGCAGGAACAGATTCAGCATCACTCCAAACCACGTGACCATGTGATCTTCACAGACGAGTCAGTGGCATGAGGCCTAAAAAGTGGGTGGAACTATGTTGTCTACTGTAACATCAAACTGGCTGCCAGTAAATCAGGAGCCTATGCAACCCCCACATCGAGCATAAGAATGGAGGTGCAGGCAGCATCAGAAACAACTTCCTGGTTGGTGGCGCAGGGCGACTCTCATGGGGTCACTGTAACAGACTCCCAAAGCAAGTTACAGGGAATCGAAAGGCATTACTTCCGCAGGGAGTGGCTCCAGCTTCTAGAGGGCTCTCGGTTATCCAGACTGACGTGGATCTACTGCCCGGGTCATGCGGGAGTCAAAGACGTTGAGACAGCGGACAAGCTGGCAGGCACGGCATCAGTTCAGGGCAACCCTCAAACTGGACAAGAAGGAGATTGTAAAAGCCACCATGAAAAGCCTGCGTGTGGTGGACGATATCAGGTTGAATGACAACAATCACATTAGGAGGATAATCGGGGGAGAAGAGGGGAAGTGGAAATTTTTTTTTTTGCGAAAAAAAGTGGTTTAGCGCGCATTATCCACAACCAGTGTGTGACTGGTTCCATCAGCAGGCGCGTACTTTTGTGAGTGTTGGAACAGAGGGCGGAGTATATATGGAATGCAAGGGTTCCAGTCTCTTATTACAAAATTTATATATGCAGGAAACTCTCTAAAAATAGAGAGCGGAACAACAACACAACTCCTTCAGATCATCAGAGGAAGCACACCCCCTCAGACAAGTGTTTCGGCCCTATTAAACTCCCGACACTCTAAAGGAGGGGGGGGGGTGGGCCCCTCTGGGTCATGACTTCCAGAGGTCTTGTGAGTTGTTTTTTTTTTTTTGTCCCGGGATTGAGCTGACACTGCACTTTTGAAGTGCGTCTTTAGCGATTTAGCCATGAAAGACTGGTATTGGTTGTGGCAAGCGAAATTATTTATGTTCTCAGTCCTTGTTTCACATACTGGACAGCCAGCATGAAGCCTTTTCTGCTGTCTCTGAAAGGCTTCTCAATGCCCTTGCTCTTGCTTGTCCCTTTATGCCCAGTTGCTTACATAAGTCGTATGCTGATGTTGCTACGAATCCTCTCGCTCCCACTTCTACAGCTATCACTTTTGCCCTGACTCCTGCCCCCTGCCTCAGTTGCTTGACCAGATCATTGTACTTCTCACATTTGAATAAATGCTGCTCCTCTATTCTTGTTTCGTACGGAACCGTAAGCTCATTCATTATTAGTTCCTGTTTTTCTATGGAGTACACTACAATGTCCGGACGCATTCCTGTGTTCTTGATGGCAGTCGGGTATTCTCTTCTTCCTGGTAGGTCTGCTGTCACATCCCAGTCTTTTCCACTATCTAGCAGTGATGGTAAGGGAATGTCCCTGATTTCAATATTCGGTGTCGTACCATTTATTTATATAAAACTGTGCTTACCAAAGTTCGTTACATCACGCCTCTAAGTCGTGGCCATTAACAGACTCCTGGCATAGGAGCCTCCCCCCCCCCCCCCCCCCACCACCAACTCCAGTAAATGCTGTCCTTGACCCAATACAAAATTCATTAAACAATAACATGTATTTGCTGAGTGTTTTTCCTTCCTAACACTTAATTCCTTGCCCTCCTGAGTCTCTACGCTTCATCTAGTTTGGTCCAATGTGTAGCCCGCCGCTACCTCTAAAGTTTGGTCCCCTGGTGGCCGCGAACTTGGTTTAAGGACAAGAACCATTTCTGCAGTGTAAAACTGTGTTCATCATTCAGATCTCACAAATCATAACTCTTCTGCTGTTGGAAGCCAAAGATCATTTAAGCATCGTCACGCTTTCATACACACACAAAAAGTCACCTTTGTTTACGCAGGCCATCCATCTCGTTTGTCTGTTGTCAGGTACCTCCTTGCCAATTAGAAATGTAAAAACTCGGATCTACATATAAAATAGCAGATTAATTAGCAAAGTGTATAATAATACAGAGCTAGATTTGAAAGAAAACAAGGCTAGTCATGTTCCTATTAGAAAATGAAAAAAAAATGTTCTACGTTTCTGCATAATTAAAATAACAACGGAAAAACACTCCTTCATTGCATTAATTCAGTATCATATCCCTTGCGAATTATGCCTCTATAATAGTTCCCTCGTAGGCCTACCGGTTGTTATCAAGATGCCCTGCTGCTGATGTATGCATTGGCAAATCATCAACAATGTCTTGCAGCCATCTTCTCCTTCATCTTCCTCTCCTTATTTGTCCCATTATGTACCCTTCCTGGACGATCTTCTCTAGATTATCATGACGTGTAATATGTCTAAAATATTTTAAGTTTTCTCTCTTTAATCCTCTTTACTAGCAAACCTTCTTCAGTATTAAGTTCTTGTAGTACGGGTATATTTGTCCTTTTTTCTGTGTCCATGATATTTGAAGAACTCTTCTGTAGCATTTACATTCAAAGGCATTTATGTGTTTCTCAGCTGTTTTGTTAAGTGACCAGGTCATTATGATAAAATAATATATATGGTGCAATGAAATGCCTTTTGTGTACCAGTTCTTAATATTCTTTCAGAACTCTTGCTGATAAATGGTAATTATCGTGTTTATGCATTTAGTGTGGTCATTAGTGTTTATAATAGATCGTTTGTATTCATTTTTGTGTGTTTGTCTGAGGCCTATTTTTACATAAAAATTTTACCTTAGCCTCGTGTTATTTCTCTTTTATCTCTTACTTCGAGATGTGAAGTGTTAATGTCTTCACATTTCATGGACACAGCATTGTGAGCTAAGGAGGCCAGCACTTTTCCTCGCTTTCTTTGTTTTCCCGAGAAACCCTCCTCACTACCTTTGTTTTACCAGAGAAACCCTCCTCACTACCTGTGTTTTACCAGATAAACCCTCCTCACTACCTTTATTTTACCAGAGAAACCCTCCTCACTACCTTTGTTTTACCAGATAAACCCTCCTCACTACCTTTATTTTACCAGAGAAACCCTCCTCACTACCTTTGTTTTACCAGAGAAACCCTCCTCACTACCTTTGTTTTACCAGAGAAACCCTCCTCACTGCCTTTGTTTTACCAGAGAAACCCTCCTCATTACCTTTGTTTTACCAGAGAAACCCTCCTCATTACCTTTGTTTTACCAGATAAACCCTCCTCACTATCTTTGTTTTACCAGAGAAACCCTCCTCACTACCTTTGTTTTACCAGAGAAACCCTCCTCATTACCTTTGTTTTACCAGATAAACCCTCCTCACTATCTTTGTTTTACCAGAGAAACCCTCCTCACTACCTTTGTTTTACCAGATAAACCCTCCTCACTACCTTTGTTTTACCAGATAAACCCTCCTCACTACCTTTGTTTTACCAGAGAAACCCTCCTCACTACCTTTGTTTTACCAGAGAAACTCTCCTCACTACCTTTGTAAAGGATAAAGTAAGAGATAAAGTAAGGAATAAAGTAAGGAATAAAGTAAGGGATAAAGTAAGAGATAAAGTAAGGAATAACGTAAGGGATAAAGAACATAATAACAAAATTAACGCGGGTTACTTACCTTTTTCTCTGGCCAGTTAAATTTTTCAAAAACGGAATCGAAGTTGTCCGGTGCACCGTCAGTGACAATCATAATTGCTTTGTTGCACAATCTGTGATCTTTAAACTCCTCCTGTTCCTGCAAAGACCAGAAATAATAAATCAGTGACGTGTGGAATAGAGAACGTGTGATTGACGGGCACTATATAATCATTAAGTCAGTTGCTCGCAAGATAGACAATGGCAAATGTATTATGCGAGCGGACGGAACCGAGAAGTGCCGAAGGCTGTGTCGGAAATAGACGAGTGACGAGAAGGGAGATCACGTGAGAAAGATGCGGAAAAAAAGGAGGCAAGCTGATAGGGACAAAGATTTCTGTACTCAAGGAGAGAGCAAATTGAATTTCCAGTACATGTAGGTAGATGGGAGATATAATAAAACTGGCACAATTGCATTACCTTACTTGCTGTGCTCGGAGAGAGCTGGCGATCATTGGTGTTTCTGATCTAAATACAGTGAACCCTTAGAAGTCGAACACAATCCTTGCAGGAGGCAGTTTGACTTTTAAATTGTTCAACTTTCGAGTTTAATTTCCCCATAAGAAATAACGTAAATTGAGTTAATCCATCCCAGATCCACACAACTTGCCAACTGTAAAACATTTAAAGTACAAATAGTGTTTATTTAAATCAATCAATCAAGTGCCATGCCGCGTGGCGTAGGCGATCATATCTCTCCACAATTCCCTGTCTTTAGACTTGGTTATGAGATCCGCCAGTGAGTTTCTTCCTAGCCACACTGACAGACCATCCAGTAACTTCTCTCTCTGTCTTCCTCTGTCTCTTCTCCCCTGAATTTTTCCAGTTGCCACAATGTGTTCGAATTTTCCTCTTCTCAGAAAATGTCCTACAAATCTCGCTTGCCTGCCTCTGATCTTTGCTGTCATTTGCTTTTTAACTCCAGCCTCTCTAAAGACTTCTTCCTTGGTTTTCTTAGCTGTCCATGGTATCTTCAACATCCTTCTTATAAACCACATTTCCGTGGCCTCCATTTCTCGCTGTACTTTCTTATTCATGGACCATGCTTCATATCCATAAAACAAAATTGCCTCGATGTAACATTTAAGTACTCGGAATCTTGTTTCCATTGATATGGATCTGTTCCACAAGATGTTTCTCATCTTCTGGAATGCTGACTTGGACTGAGCACGTCTGCTTTTTATTTCGCTGTGACATTTCCCATCAGCTGTTATAACTGTTTCAAAGTACTTGAATCTATCAACTTGTTTCAGTTCTGTGCCATCGATGGTAATGCTACATTTTGGTGGTATTCTTTAGTTAAACCTGCATAATAATGGTACTACGCATTAGATCATACATTAGTAACACGCAATAACTGGCGTATGAGTATATAACTATACTTATGTGTTTTCGTATGATTAAGGCTCACGCCAAAACGTCACAACTGTGTACTCGTTAAGTAATAAAGCTGTTCCTACGTTTTTTCCTAGTTTATACATTTATAATTATAGATCATACATCCATACTGTAAAATTATTGATAACAACAATGATCTTACATTTCATGCAAACCATCAAAAGATTTTCTAGTTCTTCCACCGTTGGGGATCTTTTACCAGTAAGGGATTTCTATCCCTTTCACTGCATTAACCGCTTTAATGGCTTCCTTGTTCTTTAGTTTGATCGATATGGTCGATTTAGCCATCTCATATTCAAAAGCCCGTTCCGATACCTGTGTACCACTTTCCATTTCCTGATAAGTTTCTGTGTTGTTTTTTTTTTCAGTTCCATCGTTGGTATTACATTCTTCCTCTTAGGCTTTTGGCGCTGGTAACCTCTCTTGGCGCCATCATGAACGGCTAATGTTAACAATAAAATGAAAAGAAAAAAATTTCCTGACAAATCGCAGTAAAAATACACTTAGAAAACATATTCTGAAATTTAGTAGAAGCTCATTGAACGGAAGTCACGTGAGAAATTACCACGTGATTCTTTGTTTTCATTGGGGAGACTGAATTTGTTTTGTTCAAGTTTCAAATTTTTGTTCCAGTTTCAAATCGTTGGGCTTTCGAGGCCCCACTGTACTTTTTCTTTTGTTCATGCTACTTAGTCAGTCCGCTGAGTTATATTTTCTCTTGGGTCTTCCTCTCTACCTTTTTCCCTTGAATTGTCCTGTTATTACCAAGTTCTCTAACTTCTGTCCTTTCATGGCATGTATAAGAACTCCTGTCCTTTCATGGCATGTATAAGACTTTCAGTCCTTTCATGGCATGTATAAGAACTTCTGTCCTTTCATGGCATGTATAAGAACTCCTGTCCTTTCATGGCATGTATAAGAACTTCTGTCCTTTCATGGCATGTATGGGAACTTCTGTCCTTTCATGGCATGTATAAGAACTTCTGTCCTTTCATGGCATGTATAAGAACTTCTGTCCTTTCATGGCATGTATGAGAACTTCTGTCCTTTCATAGCATGTATAAGAACTTCTGTCCTTTCATAGCATGTATAAGAAATTTGTACTGATTTTTTCTTATACAGGGTGTTCTATAAGTAACAGTGCGCTAATCCAGTGTCGATTCCGATATAATAGTAATATCTTACTGTCTGCGATATCTACCTTCCACAGTCATTAAGAAATCACTACGATACCGGAATGGTTACTAGGCTAGTGTACAGTTATTTACCGAACGCACTGTACTTTGATTTGTTTTCCACAGGAAAGTAGTTCATGTATCACTGAAATTGACAATAACGAATGTAGAAAAACTACAAGCACAACGAGAACTTTCTCATATAAATAAGTATCGAGAAAACAAAATACTCTGCCCACGACAAACAAACATTTTGATGACCATTCTAGAAAAAACAAAGAAAAAAAACGAAAGTGCGAGAGGCAGTGATATGTAGATGAGAAGGTAACGTACGAGAATGGGCAGGACACAACATAGATGAGAGCGCCTTCAAGGTGAAAAGAAGAGGAAACTGGACACGATGATAATGATGATTATTATTATGAATCTGCACGAAGTTGAAGTTTTTCTGAGGACATCTTTATCATTTTTTTTTCTTCTGCTGGTCAGGGTGTCTGTTGCATCTTCCTCCAAAACCACATCTCTATTGCTTATATATATTGCTTGTGAATTGTCCAAGTTTCACAACCACACAGCAATACCGACTTTGTGACAGCAGTGTCTTATTCCTTTCTTCACTTTTAGGAGTCGTAACAAGCGTTAGAGACAGTGTTAAGTCAGCGACATGACCTGTAGACAGCAGTAAGTGAACGGCGAATGTTTTGGACATTTAAATTGGTGACCCGCTGGTGTGCTGAAAAGTTATCGGCCCAACCCAGGTCTCAAAATCTGAGCGTAATTTTGTTATTTTTGCTTGGAAAGGAGTGTTATTTTATGATGTTTTTTCCGTCAAGCTCCATCAGAGAGAGAGAGAGAAAGAGCGCGAGAGAGAAACGGAAAGAGAAAGAGAAAGAGCGAGAGAGATAGAAAGAGAAAGAGAGAGAGAGCGAGAGAGAGAAAAAAAGAGACAACAAGAGATAGAAAGAGAAAAAGAGAAAGAGAGAGAGAGAGATAGAGAGAGCGAAAGATAGAAAGAGAAAGAAAGAAAGCGAGAGAGAGAGCGAGAGATAGAAAGAGAAAGAGAGAGTAAGAGAGAGAAAAAGAGAGAGCGAGAGATAGAAAGAGAAAGAGAGAAAAAGAGAGAAAGAGAGAGAGAGAGAGAGAGAGAAAGGGAGAAAGGGGAAGAGAGAGAAAGAAAGAGAGAGAGAGAGAGCTAGAGAGCAAGAGAGAGAGCGAGATCCGTAGATAGGTTTCTTCGCGTGTTTTCATTTGTTTGTTTTGTCCTTTCGTTTGTCTTTCAATCAATGAATCCAGTGCCATGCCGCGTGGCGTAGGCGATCATTTCTCTCCACAATTCCCTGTCTTTAGACTTGGTTATGAGATCCACCAGTGGCTTTCTTCCTAGCCACACTGTCAGCCTATTTAGTAACTTCTCTCCCTGTCTTCCTCTGTCTCTTCTCCCCTCAATTTTTCCAGTTGCCACAATGTGTTCGAATTTTCCTCTTCTCAGAAAATGTCCTACAAATCTCGCTTGTCTGCCTCTGATCTTTGCTGTCATATGCTTTTTAACTCCAGCCTCTCTTAAGACGTCTTCCTTGGTTTTCTTAGCTGTCCATGGTACTTTCAACATCCTTCTTATAAACCACATTTCCGTGGCCTCCATTTCTCGCTGTACTCCCTTATTCATGGACCATGCTTCATATCCATAAAACAGAATTGGCTCAATGTAACATTTAAGTACTCAGAATCTTGTTTCCACTGATATGGGTCTGTTGCGCAAGATGTTTCTCATTTTCTGGGATGCTGACTTGGCCTGAGAACGTCTGCTTTTTATTTCGTTGTGATATTTCCCATCAGCTGTTATAATCGTTCCTACTTGAATCTATCAACTTGTTTCAGTTCTTTACCATCGATGGTAATGGTACATTTTAGTAGTATTCTTTTCTTTGAGATAACCATCACTTTAGTCTTCTTTTTATTCAGATTGGGACCTTTATTTTTACTTTAAACCAACCGCGATGTCCAGATGAGCCTGTAGCTGCCTTTCACTTTTAGCAATCAGAACTGTGTCGTCTGCATATCTTACGTTGTTAAGGTTGTACCCGCCAATGATACTCCTGGCAAACTCTATATTTCTCATTATGTTTTCGCTGTACAAGTAGAAGAGGTCAGGAGATAGAACACATCCTTGTCTCAGTCTCAATTTTATGTCTTGGAATGTTCCTATTTGGTTCTCAACCTTCATTCCTGCTGATTGCTGTCAATATATGTTTTTGATTAGTTTCAGATCTTTCCCATCTATGTTGATGTCTTCCAGCATTCTTATAATTTCTGTGTGTCTCACTTTATCAAGTGCTTTACAGTAGTCTATGAAGCATAAGTATAGGTCCGTCTTTACTTCTATTGATCTCTCCATCAATGTTCTCATATCATTACCTGTGGCTTTTCCTTCGACGAAGCCACACTGTTCTTCAGCGATTTCCGGTTTTATTTTGCCCTTGACTCTTCTCATGACAATATGAAGCAAGATTAGTCTTTCAGTTTGTCTTTCATAAAGTCATTTTGCTGAAATACTGGGTTTTTAATATTGTTTTTCATAACCATTTCAAATATCATATTCCTTCTTTTCTTCGTAAAAATACACGACACGCCACTGTCTCATTCTTCTCTGTTTTAATGCTAAATTTTTGCTTTTATTTTCAGATCAATAACAGGTTCTAAGGACTGTTATAGCCGGAGGTGGGGTGGAGGATATGCTCTCCACTCCAATTAAATGTCTCCAAGGCGTGCGTCTCAAATAGCCTCTGACAGTCAAGTCCAGCTCCTGGCCTTCTCGTGGTGGTCACTGTTCAAACTGACAGGAGAAGTGGGAAAGGCGAATATCTGGCGCCTGAAAACCAGACGCTTAGAGTAGATGAGCGTCTTGTTTGGTAGCTCATCTGAGAGAAGGAAAACTCTGATTTAAAACCCGCTTCTGGCGAGATTGTTCAGCTGCCGTGCGTGGAGTGGGGCTCCTCTCGGCCAGTGAAGAAAGGTGCAAATGGGGTTGCCGCGCGGCGCCACCGTGGAAAAGGTGAAAGAAAGGATTAAATGAAGTAGTCAGTAGTCTCGAGGTCAGGACTGCTCAAATCACAGCACCTCTTCTGCTCTGGAGGTCGCCACGTCCTGTGTGCACCCATACCGGGCGGATTGCCTGAACAGGCTTAACCCAGGGGTTAAATTAAGATACTGTTGGGGAGATTCTTTGGCTGTCGCGCGTGGTGTGAAATTCCTCCCGGCCAATGATGAAAATGCGATTAGGGTTGCCGAACTGTGAAAAGGTGATGGAAAGGATAAAGTGAAGATTAATCGGTATGTCCAGTAGTCTCGCGATGAGAACTACTATTACCACGGCACCTCTGCTTTAGAGGCCGGCCACGTCCGATATACACCCATACTGGTGAAATATGCGTAAACGGGCTTAACCCAGGGGTGATACTTGATGACTACTCATGTCATGGTACCTCCGCTCTAGAGGTCGGTCACGTCCTAAACGCGCCCCTACTGGGATAATACGGCTAAACCGGCTTAACCCAGGAATGAAACCTACTAATGGCGAAGATTCGTCCTCCTGGACAAAAGCTCCGTCCTGGTCACAACTAGGAAAGGTAGTGGCCACAATCATAAAACGCTGAAGTCGAAGGCACTGGACCAGTGCAGTCTAGATAGGCAACCATCACTCACCAGGCGGGGATATACGAATATCCAAAACATGTCGAGGTTTTCCGGTGAGAAAGTCCAACTCTGGGTTGAATGGGCTGCCACCTCTCACCCGGTGGAGATATACTGATATCCAAAACACATCGAGGTTTACCAATGAGAAAGTCCAACTCTAGATTAAACTGGTGCAACGAAAACCACGGTGTCACGCAATCCCGCTTCTGCGACCCACCGAGAATACAGGCCCAAGCCCCGCGATACTCTGAACCTTTTGTGGTCCTTTCGGGGATCTCTTGTGGCCCTCTCGGGGATCACAAGAGGACCACAGGAGTAAATTCAGTAGGATCATGGGGCGCTCATGGTTGTAGAAGTGAACGAAGAAGAAAAAAGAAGATTAATAACAGAATCAGGTCAAGGAAAGGTGTGAAGTTTTCAAGTGTGTAACTCCGGGCCCTTGTCAGGTTCCTGTTCGTGCAGAATAAAGTTCAAAGAGCTATCCACGGAGTGTCTGCTGCAAACACTGAGTGACACATGCCCGTCATACTCATCTGTGAAGAAGTGGCATGCTTACCTTCAGCTGGGAATGCAGTAACTAAGTACTTTACTACCTTACTTTATCCTCCCTCTTGTACAGTGAGGTGGTTGTTGGGGGGGGGGGTGAGATGTAGCTGACGTGTTTGGGCCATATGAGTGGCCTCAGTGATGTCCATACCATGTTTCCATCCCTTTTATTCGGCGTCTTCCTTTCGATCTGTGTCCTGTGGTTCATAGGTTGAAGACCCTCAATGGTGGCTGCTAAAATTGCTGAGTTGCGCGAAGTAAGGTGTGGGTTTATACAAACAACCCGCTGCAGTAGCCATGAAAGCCAACCCGGATCACTCCGAAAACGTCTGGCTAAAGGAGCTCTGGTGACGCTGCGACAGACCAAGCAAGCCGACAGTGAGTTTTCTCGTGTTTCAGATTCAAGAAAGGAGATTAAAAAAAAGGATCGACTTAAACGGGAAGAGGGACTGGGAATCCTAAAGCACAACGAGCTAGTTCAACGGTTAAAAAAAAAATTGGAACTGCAACATCTGTGAACTGGTTAACAAAGAACTATAAATTATAGAAATTACAAATAAGAAAAACACGCAGATAATGGGTTTGACAGACATAAGGAAGAAAGGCCAAATCTGCAAACACAACAAGTGAATCTTGAATGGAATAAAAAATGGAAAACGCAAAGACACTGACTGGATTTTATAATTCATCGAGATAATGCGAAACGTGTTAGAGAAGCAAACTACATATTTGAAAGAATGATGAGTTATCAGAATTGTTGAGGATAGAAACACACACAAAAAAATCGTCACCATAAGTCCAGGAATGGGTGAATGACGAACATTATAGTTAGCAGTTGAGCTCTCTTGTTCGTCCGTCCGCAATAGAAGAGAAAAAAAAGGGCATATTCTTCCATTCTCGATATCGGTTGCTATTTCAAGCCTAAAAAAAAGTAGTGCAACGAATTCATCTGATATTCCTCCGCTTGCTCCTGTTTCTTTATTATTTTACGCGAGCAAATTCCTCAAACGTTTCGCTCGCATCGATTAACGTCTCCCAGCCAGACATTATAGTCTTCTCTCGAGTTTTCTGCTTGGTTATAAATCATGGGAGATGCGAGATACCGTCAACACATTGAAAAACAAAACGAAACGAAACGGAACACACAGTGCTGAATTAGACAGAAAAATGCAGGGTTTGTTTATGTGTTTGTGTGTATGTTTGTTGTTTTGTTGTTTTTTTTTTAAAGAGCGACATGAAGGAGAGGAAAAAAAAAGAGTTTACGATTCCTCTTCTTCTTCTTCTTCTCTTTCATTGAGAAATTACTTTTCCTTCTTATCTGCTTTTTTCCTTCTCATCTGCTTCTTTCTTTTTTCGGTTTATCTCCTCCTCCTTCTTTTTGTATTTGTTCTTCTTCTTCTCCTTATCATGGTATGGTATTGATCTCAAAGGCCAGTTGTTTCATTATAAACAAACCTGTCTGGAGCGGAAATATGATGTAGCTTTCTAGATATCTAACTGTCTTAACTAACTGTTTTTCCATATAATTCTCTGATTATAGAAGAATTATAGAACATTTCTAATTAATTATTTTCTAATTATACATTATACTGTATTATGAGTGTGAAGCATGGTCTATGAAGAGGAGAGTACAGCGAGAAATGGAGTCCATGGAATGTGGTTTATAATAATGATGTTGAAGGTAACATGAACAGCTAAGAAAACCAAGAGGCTGGAGTTAAAAAGCAAATTACAGCAAAGATCGGAGGCAGATAAGTGAGATTTATAAGACATTTCACGAGAAGAGGAAAACTGGAACACATTGTGGCAAGTGGAAAAATTGAGGGAAGAAGAGACAGAGAGAGAAGTTACTGAATGGGCTGTCAATGTGGCTAGGAAGAAAGTCACCGGTGGATCTCATAATCAACACAAAAGACAGGGAATTGTTGAGAGAAGTAATCGCCTACGCCTCGCGGCATGGCAACTAGAATAATTAACTCTAACTTTCTAAATATCTATCTCACTAACTTATTAACTATCAAGCTTTCTAATTATCTACTTTTATATGTAGCTTTCTAATTAACTCTTTAACTTTCTAAATATCTATCTCACTAACTTACAAAGTTTTCTATCTATTTTTATATGTAGTTTTCTAATTAGCTATTTAACTTTCTAAATGACTTTATCACTAACTTATTAACTATCAAACTTTATAACTGTCTACCTTTTTTAAAATCTAATTTTCTAACTATCTACTTAACTATCTAAATATCTAACTTTGTAACTATCTGGCTGTCTTAAATTTCAACTTTCTAAATTTCTAATTTTCTGTCTATTTTTCTATCTAACTTTCTGATGAAATGTTTAGCTTTCTAACTACCTAACTTCCTACCTATCTAATTTTCCTACTTTCCAACTTTTAACATTTCTAACTTTCTAATACTCTAACTATCTAGTAAACGCTAAGTTAGAATATCATAATGTTTACCTTCTCGAAAAGCTTAAAAGCTTTAGTAAGAGCTTTCTCAAAGTTGGAGAATTTTGCAGCCTCAAGTGTATCGATCTTCTTCTGCATTCTCTTGATGTTGTCCACGCTGGCCGTCATGAGGGTATCGTTAAAGCACTCATCCACGTATCGTGGCTCGTCAGAGAACTATGAAGTAAACACACGCAAAAAATATAACAAAGGAAAACAAACACGTTGAACGTGATGATTAAAGGCCGTGGGGTTGGCAGTGAAATAAATACGATCTTGCTGGGCAACGCTGGAATAAATCTGAGCTAGTAAAGCATACGAATGTGATTCGGGTGGTGGGGTGGGGGGTGGCTAAGACCCTGTCCGATTTGGCACCCAGCAACCCGTAACTGATATGCTAACGTCAGGTTTGACGAAATACAGGTGGCCAAGACCCTGTCCCACCTCCAGATTGGTACCTCCCCCCCCCCTCCCAGTAACAAGCCAAGCCTGACTACCGGAGTAGGGATCGTCATAGTTTCCACGGTGGTGGAGTTTGCAAAAGAAGTATTGCATGCACACCCCTCCTCCTACTCCCCTGCTTGTTAGTTGCACTCAGGATGTGCAAACAGTTCCTACCACGACCTGCTACCACATCGACATGATGCTGTGCCTCAACATTTTCCTTCATCGGCTGCGAAGAACACCAGCTCGCATTTGAAGGGAGACTGAAGAAGAAGAAGAAGAAGAAGAAGAAGAGTAATGTGATTCTTTGACTTTTGTGCCATTTATGGGAGAAATAAGAAAAGGTGAAAAGAAAAGAAAGTCGCAGAAAGCAGAACTTTACTTAGGGTTGTACTAACCTTGTTTTATTTGTCTCACATCGGTGAATGTCCGAGGTTCGAATCCAGTTGGAGGCGTCCCATTCGCCCAGATGTACATGTGAGTACTTGGCTCCTTTTTTTACAGTTGGAGGGGGGAGGGCAACCGATTCATCCTCTCAGTGTCCAAAGAAACAGGAGCACCAATATCAAGTCATCTTACAGACTCTGTCACATGACTGGGGCCTACATTCATCTTTACTTAAACGTAGTTGCGTCGTCATCATCATCATCATCATGTGCCGGGCTTATTCGCGTTGGTTATAAGACCTCTCTATATATCTCTAATCAGTCAGTCAATCAATCAATGTCGATCCTTGAAATTGACAATCAGCTCAAGTTTGTGACATTTCTATCGCTCAAAATGCGTTAAACGCCACATGATCCTATCTTTCAATATTCCTCTGGCTCTCTTCTTGCGTATTTTACCGGTTCTTGTGAGGTTTTCAAGTCCTTATTTTGTCATTATCAGGTTATGCGGTTAATTTTGGTTGTTTTTATTATTTTTTTATTTTTATCCTTTTTTCATTACATTTTCTTAGGATCCGTTGTGATTTTTATTTCAGTCGTGCAAACAAATAGTAACAGTATCTACTTGAACTTGAAGAACGGCCATGCTCTGCTGCTAATCTAGAGATGGACCTCCTTCCATTCAGGACACTCGCATAAGCGCTCGGCCTTTGTCCTCAGTGTTGTTCGTAGGGTATGCTGAATGACAGTGCCAGTGGCACACTTACTGACTACAACTCCATCTTTTTCTCAAAGTTCTGAATGTCTGCTACTTCCCCATCGTTATTCCCCTTCCGCATAGTCTTTGGTGATAGGTGCTGCAATCAGTATGGTGGTCTTCCTTAGCGCCTGTATCACAACCACTTTGTGCAGAGAACCCGTATGGGGGAATGTATAAACTAGGGAAAAAGTAGGAACAGCTTTATTACTTAACGAGTACACAGTTGTGACATTTCGGCGTGAGCCTTAATCATACAAAAACACACAGGACAAATAAATGGAGAGAGGAGATAAAGTATAAAATCATATGAATGCAGTGTTAACAAATCAAATAAAATGAATAGAGCACGTGTAATTTATAAGAACCAGTGGCTTGTCCAGCGCTGTGTGTCAGAAATGCGCATGGTGGCGTGTAGATTTGAACACGGACTCCGGGAGGACGAGCCACGAGAGAACAACGTACTAACCAACTGAGCAACTAGCACCTCCAAAAAAGGGTGTTTGTAGGCCTAGTCATTAGTCAATGTTTACCTCGTTTCTTTCCGGATGTCACGATCCCTCGTGTCTATTGAACAGTTACTAATGACTAGGCCTACAAAATACCTTTTTTTTTTTTGGAGGTTCTAGTTGGCTCAGTTGGTTAGCACATTGTTCTCTCGTGGCTAGATCGTTGCTCGTCCTACCGGAGTTCGTGTTCGATTCCCAGGTAATTGTCTTGTGATTTTATTTCTCTCACGTTTCACTAAAGTGCTTTTTCTACGATTTTTTTAGATCTAATCCTGCAAAACTGTGTTCTCTTATTTTACCGTATGGAAGCCTCGTTGTTTGCTATTTATAACAAATTGTTCCTGAACTTATATTGATGAAATGGCGTCAGATTAAGAGATCGCAGAAACATCTGTACAATAGCACCCAGCATGCTCCGAAACTAGTCCCGAATTATTTCAATGGTCCCAACCAAAGAGGAAAATCTGACTTTCTGGTAACAACCTTTAAACAATGTCACGCAGATGACAGAAGCCGCATAGCGTTTGAGAACCGCTATATTCAAGAATATGGGACGCTGGAACAACATGGTTTGAACTCATTACTCAGCTACATTTAACATTCTCCTCTTCCACAATCCCTCCCCACTAAGTTCCAGTCACTTATCACTTGTTACACATAGTTCAGAACATCCTCATATCATCACATTACAACCACTCTTCCGTAACTACTGTATAATCACATATTTCACCTTCTCCCGGCTAGATTACCACTGTATCACTCTCTCTCCCCTCCACGGTTTCCCCACCCACCACCCTCAGTTACGACCCACCTATCACACATCCCAAGTCTCCATTTAAATACTCTCTACACTCCACTATGCGCATTTTCTAACACACAGCGTGGGACAAGACACAGCTTCTTACAAGTTACAGCTAAGTGCTCTGTTCATTTTATTTTATTTTTGTTAACATAGCAGTCATATGAATTTATACTTTATCTCACAGTCATATGGATTTATCTTTTATCTCGTCTATATCTTTGTCCTGTGTGTTTTTGTGTGATTAAGGCTCACGTCGAAACGTCACAACTGTGTATTCGTTAAGTAATAAAGCTGTTCCTACTTTTCTCCTTTACCTTTACTTTTCTCCTAGTTTATACATTTTTGTATGACAGCTTTACTGCAGTGGAACTGTGTATAGTTATATACTTGTACACTAATTATTACCGTAAAGGGGAAAGAACTAGAGGAAAGGTTTTGAGTCTGTATTTAGTTGGTGGGTAAAGGAATGTAAGGTAAAGTCAATGTAAAGGAAAAAAAAAAACAAGATGTTGAAGAGAGAACATTTAGATGATCTGACTATCTTATTTTAACTGCGAGCTTTGAGTTATTTGCAAAGTAATTCGTCTTGAAGGTCTGGAAAAATATCATTTGGTTGTGAAATGACAAGGCGTGTCATGTTTTCTTCTTTTTCTTCTTCTTCTTCTACTACTACTACTACTACTACTTCTTCTTCTTCTTATACTACTATTACTTCTTCTTCTTATACTACTACTACTACTACTACTACTACTACTACTTCGTCTTCTTCTTATACTACTACTACTACTACTTCTTCTTCTTATACTACTACTACTACTACTATTACTACTACTACTATTGCTACTACTACTTCTTCTTCTTCTTCTTCTTATACTACTACTACAACTACAACTTCTTCTTCTTTTTATACTACTACTACTACTACTAATACTTCTTCTTCTTCCTCCTATACTACTACTACTACAACTACTACTACTTCTTCTTATACTACTACTACACCTACTACTGCTTCCTCTTCTTCTTCTTATACTACTACTACTACTTCTTCTTTTTCTTCTTCTTATACTACTACTACTACTACTACTACTACTACTACTACTACTACTACTACTACTACTACTTCTTTTTCTTATTCTTATACTGCTACTACAACTACTACAACTACTACTACTACTACTTTTTCTTCTTTTTCTTCTTCTGATATTACTACTACTACTACTACTACTACTACTACTACTACTACTGCTACTACTACTACTAATACTACTACTACTACTACTTCTTCTTCTTCTTATACTACTACTATTTCTTCTTTTTCTTCTATTGATACTACTACTACTACTATTACTACTACTACTACTACTACTACTACTACTACTTCTTCTTCTTCTTCTTCTTATACTACTACTACTACTACTTCTTCTTCTTATACTACTACTACTACTACTTCTTCTTCTTCTTCTTATACTACTACTACTACTACTACTACTTCTTCTTCTTCTTCTTATACTACTACTACTACTACTTCTTCTTCTTCTTCTTATACTACTACTACTACTACTTCTTCTTCTTCTTATATTACTGCTACTACTACTACTTCTTCTTCTTCTTATACTACTACTACTACGTCTTCTTCTTATACTACTACTACTACTACTTCTTCTTCTTCATATACTACTACTACTACTACTACTTCTTCTTCTTCTTATACTACTACTACTACTACTACTTCTTCTTCTTCTTATACTACTACTACTACTACTACTTCTTCTTCTTCTTCTTATACTACTACTACTACTACTACTTCTTCTTCTTCTTCTTATACTACTACTACTACTACTACTACTACTACTACTACTACTACTACTACTACTACTACTACTATTATTATTACTACTACTTCTTCGTCTTCTATTTCACATGAACTACGAGCTGGTGTTCTTTGCAGTCGATGAGGTGAAGATGTTGATGCACAGCATCATGTGTGATTATGGCTACAATTTATTTCAATCCCTGGGTAAATCTAAAGAGTAAGGGGTGTGCAATACCCCTTGTTGTTTGAAAAGGAGCATAATGTTACCAACACAAACATTCCTTGCTACTATCTCTGCACTGTTCTGTAAATACAGTCTTAGTAGAACTGGACATCAGAAAAATCATCACAAAAAGCACCGGAGCAGCTAACCCGGAACAGCTTCAAAAATGTCTTCCAAGATGACACGCGGTTTTCATGTTATATCCTTCAGGGTAACAGGAAAACGTAACGTCACTGCGTTATGAAGAGCCTACCTGTATAACGTTGAAGTAGTCTTCGTCCGTCAGAGTCTCCAGTATTTTGTTGACGGTACTCCGTGCGATGGCAAATCTGAGCCCTTTCATGGACCCGCTGGAGTCCAGCAGTATAACGATGTTCTTTGGATACGAGGCCGCTTGTATATACCTTGTGGAGAAAAAGCAAGAGGTTCAAGGTAGCTATTTTCCAGATATAGACAGATAATTCAATCTTTTCTTCAAGTAGAGATAGATAATACAATCTTTTCTCCAAGTAAGGATAGATAATAAATCTTTTCTCCAAGTAAGGATAGATAATACAATCTTTTCTCCAAGTAAGGATAGATAATACAATCTTTTCTCAAAGGAAGGATAAATAGTACAATCTTTTCTCCAAGTAAAGATAGATAATTAAATCCTTTCTCTAAATAAGGATAGATAATACAATATTTTCTCCAAGTAAGGATAGATAATGCAATCTTTTCTTCAAGTAAGGACATATAATACTACCCTTTCCTCAAGTAATGAAAGATAATAAAATCATGTCCCCAAGTAAGGATAGACAACACAATCCCATTTCCTAAGTAAAGATAGATAATACAATCTTCTCCTCCCAGTAAGGATAGAAAATACAATCTTATCCTCCAAGTAAGGATAGAAACTACAATCTTATCCTCCAAGTAAGGATAGATAATACAGTCTTTCCCCCCCCCCCCCAATAAGGATAGAAAAAAAATCTTTTCCCCAAGTAAAGATAGATAATACAATCTTTTCCGAAGTAAGGGTAGATAAGACAATCTTTTCCCCAAGTAAAAATAGATAATACAATCTTTTCCGAAGTAAGGGTAGATGAGACGATCTTTTCCCCAATTAAAGATAAATAAGAACAAAGAATACACCAGAATATTTCCAGTGAGAATAAATAACTTCCTGTGAAATATGGACGCCCCACGAAACTGATTTTCACATGGTATCCAGTTTATCAGTCATTTACTGACAGATAGCACGTACGAGTATAGTGTAACCAGGTATGTCTCACTCTGCCTACAGACGTTTTCCTTCAAGAAAGAATCAGTCTTCGCACCACGTCTATATCGTGCACCAAATTGCACTTGGATTGCTTGCACAAGGCCCTTCGCGTATGAATCTGTACACTATTATCTGTGATTCTTCGCCGCTATAGTCATGCTCTGCATAACGTCCATTCGAACTACGTCCGACCCTATATACATTTATGGTTCTGTAATGCTGAGATAGAGTTCAAAACTCTCGATCGGTGAACTGGACGTAGTGGACGAAACAGGACGTTGCGAGCTTAAAGTAGGACACGTATTTCATGTCTTTTGCACATAAAGCGATTGTGTTATCAGGTACAGTACATATATAAGCTATAATATGTCCTTGCTATGTATGGAATGTTCTGTACTTTTTAATCGTTATTGTAATTGGAACTTTCTACACTTCAAATGAACTAGTCGCTGAGCGTGTTCGAGCTACCCATCAGCCATTGCTACGAATATGTATATAATAGGGTGTAACACGTCCAAATCACTTGAGATCATGTGTAACAAAACGTTTCGTGGACGTTGTTCGGCCCATAATTAAGTTTGTGTGTGTTTGTTGTCATGGAGCGCATGATTATGTGTGTGTGTTTGTTGTCATGGGGCGCATGATTATGTTGTGTGTTTGTTGTCATGGGGCGCATGATTATGTGTATGTTTGTTGTCATGGGACGCATGATTATGTGTGTGTGTTTGTTCTCATAGGGCGCATGATTGTGTGTGTTTGTTGTCATGGGGCGCATTATTATGTGTGTGTTTGTTTGTTGTCATGGGGCGTATGATTATGTATGCGTTTGTTGTCATGGAGCGCATGATTATGTGTTTGTTTGTTCTCATGGGGCGCATGATTATGTGTGTGTGTTTGTTGTCATGGGGCACATGATTATGTGTTTGTTGTTCTCATGGGGCGCATGATTATATGTGTGTTTGTTTGCTCTCAAACAGCCTATTTACAATCTACATAGAAAACTTTCCGTCAGTTTACCCACCATCTTCGAATCCTGCAGTCAAAAGTGTCCACCTTGTCCGCCTGTCGTGGCCACTGCATACCTTTGATGGAGAATAAAAATTATTGAAACAACTGCTTTTTTACACAGAAGAGAACTCTTACAGTATAAAGCAAAATATGATAAACAGCTAGAAGCATCTGTACAGTACGAAAGAAGCGAGCTCTATTATAAGACGTATTATGATACGAGGGGAAGTCACTAAGTAACTCGCAAATGCCTGTTGCAAAAAAAAAACCCCAACTAAATGCGACAGTAATTTGAAAACTTTTAATATTTGAACCTACAATATTCCCTCACTTCCCAACGTAATCGCCACCAACATTGATGCATTTGTAATCAGTGATGCAATACCCATGGCGTAAAAATCGGGAGTCCGACCTCTGAAAAATTTTTTTTACTTCTGTTTCCACCTCTTCGTCACTCGAGAATCTTCTCCCGCCAAGGTGGTTTTTCAATGGACCAAACAGGTAAAAATCACTTGGAGCTAAGTCAGGTCTATAGGGTGGATGTCCAAGAACTTTCCAACCCAACTGACTGGTTTTTTCTTGGGTTAACTGAGCCGTATGTAGTCTGGCATTGTCTTGAAGGAGAAGCACACATCTAGTCAGCAGACCAGGACGTTTTCTTCGAATTGCATCCCTAACATCGACAAAACTTCACAGTACGATACAGAATTCACACTGTCACCATACTTCTGGAACTTGGTTAACAACACTCCTTGATAATCCCAGAACACTGTCAGCATAAACTTCCCCGCAGAAGGCGTAATCTTGAATTTTTTGCGCATGGCGATGACGGGGTTTCCATTGCATTGAGGCACGTTTTGATTCGGGTTGGTACTGGTGCACCCAAGATTCGTCTCCAGCAATAATCCTTCACCTTCATATGCGTAATGACAGAGATGCTGCAATGACAAACCAAATCGGTTCATTTTGTGTTCGTCATTCAGATCTCTAGGTACCCAACGTGAGGAAATTGTCCGAAAATTCAGTTGCTCATGCATTATTCTGTAGGCTAAGCCATGTGAACATCCGATTGCACTTGCTACACTGTCTATAGTTACTCGTCTATCAGCTCTGATAATCTCATTCACACGTTGCAGAGTAGCTTCTGTTGGAATCTGAACAGGACGGCCAACTCGGATTTTGTCAACAATTTCGGCGCGTCCCTGAGAAAATTATTTTACCCAGTTGTATAAAATAGGAAAAAAGTATAGATTCACATCAATACTATTAAAAACAAATTTTTTTTAAAAAGAGTACTTAGCTGTAAATTGCAAGGTGTGGCTTGTCCGGCGGTGTGTGTCAGGAATGGATCTAGTGGGACGTGGAGACTGTTTAAATAGAGACCTGTGACATGTGGTCAGTGGGTTGTAACTGGGGGTGGTGGATGGGGAACCGGGGAGGGGAGAGACAGTGACGCAATACCGACCTAGCTAGGAGAAATTGAAAAAGATGATTGGGGAAGAGGGGTTGCAGAGAAGAGGGGTTGCAGAGAAAATAGTGGGGTTGCAGAGTGATGCTGTGAGGAAGTTTGAAAAGTAAGCGGGGTTGCAGAGTGATGCTGTGAGGAAGTTTGAAAAGTAAGAAGGGGTGGATTTAGCGGAGAGGTACTATAATGATTGAAGAAGACGATGTTACGTGTAACTAAACAGCGAGTTTAACCCATGTGGTTCCAGCGTCCCATAATTTTGAATGCAGTGGTTCTCAAGTGCCAGGCGGCTTGTGTCATCTGCGTGACATTGTTTAATGGCTGTTACCAGAAAATCAGATTTGCCTCTGTGGTTGGGGCCATTGAAATGAACTTTTAGCACTCCGCTACTTTCTCGACAAAGACCCTCACCCCACAACTGACACTGACACCATAATCAGACTTACAGAGCTAGTACTAAACCTAAATTCTTTCGAATTCAGCGGCGAATACTTCGAACAAATAAGTGGTGTTGCCATGGGAACGAAAATGGGTACCAGTTATGCATGTCTATTTATGGGCTTTCTGGAAGTCAAATTATGGGAAACCTACACTGGCAGATTTCCAGAATTCTATAAAAGGTACATCGATGATGGCATTGGAATTACAAGTATACCACATGAAGACCTTAAAAAATTTATTGAATTCGCCAATACACTCAATTTCATTCCTTTGCTTGTCCCTTGCGGAACTTTGCCTCCCAAACAGCACTCCTGTAGGCCTCTCGGTTGTGAGCAAGATGGCCTGCTGCTGCTGCATCCATTTCCAGATCATCAACGATGTCTTGCAGCCATCTTCGTTTCGGTCTTCCTCTTTTTCTTTTTCCCATTATGTATCCTTCCAAGACGGTCTTCTCTAAATTATCATGACGTTTAATGTAGCCAAAATATTTAAGTTTTCTCTCTTTAATCCTCTTTACTAGCCAGCCTTCTTCAATATTAAGCTCTTGTAGTATAGATATATTTGTTCTTTTTTGTGTCCACGATATTTGGAGAACTCTTCTATAGCATTTACATTCAAAGGCATTTATGTGCTTCTCAGCTGTTTTGTTAAGTGTCCAGGTCTCACAGGCATATGTTGCGATGGGAAAGATGCATGCCCTTAAAAATCTTATTTTTGTGGTTCTGTCTGCTCCTCTCCACAGATTCTTTATTTGTTTTACTTTCTGAAGAGCAATAGATGTCCTCCTTTTAATTTCCCGCATTGTATCTCCATTATTAGTTAGTAGTGATCCAAGATATTCAAAACTCTCCACTTCTTCCAGTTTTTCCCCACTGATACATATTTCAGTTGCCTTGTCTGTTTTGTCAGTTGTCATCACTTTAGTTTTCTTTGCATTAAGATAGAGGTTCTGTTCTTCGCTGTTCTTGCGGACTGACATAATTAGTTTTTCCATTCCTTCTTGTGTTGTGGACAGCAATACTGTGTCATCAGCATATCTAATCTCTGGTATTTCATAACCTCCAACTGTTATGGCATCGTAATATTCTTTGTCTACATCTTCTATAACATTCCTCATTATATTTTCAGTGTATAAGTTAAATAAGTAGGGTGACAATATGCACCCCTGACGGACCCCTTGTTTTATGTCAAACCAAGTTGTTGTTTCACCATTTATTCTTACTGCTGCTTGCTGGTCTAAATACAGCAGTGATGTTAATTGTATCAAATGTGTTGGAAATCCCATTTTTTCCATTATTTCCCAAAGTTTCTGGTGTTGTACACAATCAAATGCCTTTGAGTAGTCTATAAAGGATAAATATAGATTCACATTAAACTCCCTGCATTTCTCTATTATTAATCTTATATTGAATATATGATCTCTTGATCCTCTTCCTTGCCTGAAGCCAGCTTGGACCATATTGACTTCTTCTTCTATTTTCTTTCGAAGTCTACCCATTATGATTTTTAACAGAATTTTACTGGCATGACTAATCAGGGCAACAGTTCTGTAGTTGGTGCATAATGTCAGGTTACCCTTTTTTGGCAGTGGTATGAATACAGTTCTTTTTCATTCTTTTGGCCAAATACCTGAATGCCATATCTTTTTACATAGTGCATGATAGATTGTTGCACACTCCTTTCCTCCTGCTTTAATAAATTCAGCGGTTATCTCATCACATCCTGGTGATTTACCATTTTTCAGACTCTTTATTGCCCATAAAACTTCTTCCATTGTCGGCTCGGGTTCTTTCTCCTCCAATAATAATTCACACTGTTGATTTCTGCTTCCACAGTCGGTTGTTTCATACATTCTTTTGCAATATTCCTTCCATCTTTCCAGAATTTCCTCTGTCTCTGTCAGGGTATTCCCCATCTCATCACAAATTACATTTAGCTTAGGTGTGACATTTCTCGTCAATGTCTTCATTTCTTTAAACATTTCACTATCTCTTCCACACCTCTGATGTTCTTCTATTCTTTCACAACAATCTTGTATGTATTGTTTTTTGTCTTTTCTTATGTTTCTTCGTACTTCTTTTGTTAAAGTTTTATATTTATCTTTGTTGTTGTTTGTCACTCTCCATTGCGTCTTCATTTCTCTACATTGTTTTATCAGTTCTAGTGTACCTGCTGTGATCCATCTATTCTTTTGTGTTTTCTTTACTGGAACCATGTCTTTAGCTGTTGTTACTAAGATATCTTTGGCCTGCGTAGCCAATTCATCTGGTGTCATCTCTTCCTGTACAGCCATCAGGATTTCGAAACGGTTCTTCACTGCTATACCGTATTGTTCTGGTATATTTGTAAGGTCAAAGCGGAGTGGTCTTGATCCCATAACTATCTTTTTTAGCTTTATCTTCATGTCTGCTATTAATAACTCATGGTCCGTGTCACAATAAGCACTTGGTAAAGTTTTTGCTGATGTTATGCTTGACCTCCACCTTCTCTGCACTAAAATGTAATCTATTTGATTCCTGGTTTTCCCATCAGGTTTTCACTCAATAACAACATAAAATTCACTTATGAAATCTCTGACAAGTCTGTTAATTTTTTAGACATTAAAATTTCTATTGGCACAAACAGGCTTGTCACCTCTGTATTTTACAAGCCCACCGATAGTCACATCTATTTGCTTTACACCACTTCCCATCCTGAAGCCTGTAAGAACTCCATCCCATATTCCCAACTCCTCCGTCTTCGCTGCATATGTCAGGATAATTTGGACTTATAGATCAGTCCAACAAGTTATTAGAATTTTTCCGTCATCGCCACTACCCAGAAAAGGTCCTTCGTAAAGCCTTCAAACGTATCCAACTAGTGAGCTGCAAAGAAGTATTCAAGAAAAAGCCTGTTACTCCATTTGATAGAGTTAAGTTAGTACTGCCTTTCCACCCGCACGGTCAGATGGTTAAGAAAATTCTTTATCGTCATCACCCGATAATCCATCTCGACTCCGACACTCGTGACATTTTCTCTGATCCACCCCTATTGGCATACAAATGTGAGCCAAACCTTAAGGACATCATCGTCCACAGCCACTTGAAGCAGAGCCTTACATATGTTGGCACCAGAAAATGTAACCGCCCCCGCTGCGTTACCTGCCCCGTATTTTGGGAAACAAAAACAATCACCTTTCCCAAAACTATCCTCACTCTTCATGAGGGATTCACATGCGAGTCCCGAAATGTGATATATGTCATCGTTTGCAAAAGATGCAAGATAACATATATCGGTGAGACTGGCCTCAGATTAGGGGGCCGCATGCAAAAACATATGTACGACATCGCCCAGCATGCTTCGAAACCAGCCCCAAATCATTTCAATGGCCCCAACCACAGAGGCAAATCTGATTTTCTGGTAACAGCCATTAAACAATGTCACGCAGATGACACAAGCCGCCTGGCACTTGAGAACCACTGCATTCAAAATTATGGGACGCTGGAACCACATGGGTTAAACTCGCTGTTTAGTTACACGTAACATCGTCTTCTTTAGTCATTATAGTACCTCTCCACTAAATCCACCCCTTCTTACTTTTCAAACTTCCTCACAGCATCACTCTGCAACCCCGCTTACTTTTCAAACTTCCTCACAGCATCACTCTGCGACCCCACTATTTTCTCTGCAACCCCTCTTCTCTGCAACCCCTCTTCCCCAATCATCTTTTTCAATTTCTCCTAGCTAGGTCGGTATTGCGTCACTGTCTCTCCCCTCCCCGGTTCCCCATCCACCACCCCCAGTTACAACCCACTGACCACATGTCACAGGTCTCTATTTAAACAGTCTCCACGTCCCACTAGATCCATTCCTGACACACACCGCCGGACAAGCCACACCTTGCAATTTACAGCTAAGTACTCGTTAAAAAAAATTTGTTTTTAATAGTATTGATGTGAATCTATACTTTATCTCCTCTCTCTATTTCTTCGTCCTGTATGTTTTTTGTATGATTAAGGCTCACGCCGAAACGTCATAACTTTGTAATCGTTAAGTAATAAAGCTGCTCCTACTTTTTTCCTATTTTATACATTCTGGTATCACAGCTTTACTGCAGTGCTTCGTGTATAGTTCTATACTTATACACTAATTATTGTGTTACCCAGGTGTAGATCGTTTTACATGATAAGCACTTTTCAGCATAAACTGTAATCATTTCCTTATGAGTGTCCTCAATTGAATGTCCTTTAGCCCACAGTAATCGCACTACACTTCTCTGTTCTTCTTTGGTACACACTAACAGTTGGGTAGACATGTTGCTATTGCTTTGGGCATGCGCACGTAACTCCTAGTGCCCTCTAAATACAACTGTTATAAAGTTGGTTGATGATGCTATCTAAGGATATATTTAAATACTACCTGATAACTTCCACTGATACAATATTTCAGCTTGCGAGTTACTTAGTGACTTCCCCTCGTACTTAGGAGAAGAATCTGCGGCTTTGGAAAATAAATGTAGGATTATTAGTAGTGTTAGCAACAGCAGCCTGAATCTTAGAATTCTAGACAGACATTTGTCTGCTCTGCTTCTTGTCTCAGAAACCATCAAATTCTACTGAGTGTCCCAGCCTGATTGCAAGACGTGTCATGCACGTTCTGTCAGGGAGACACCTCCTTTCTGTTTTGTTTTCTCATTTGCTTTATGTAAACATTTGCCATTCATTTGTTTTATATAAACATTTGCCATTCATTTGTTTTGTATAAACATTTGCCATTCATTTGTTTTATATAAACATTTGCCATTCATTTGTTTTGTATAAACATTTGCCATTCATTTGTTTTATATAAACATTTGCCATTCATTAGCTTTATATAAACATGTGCCGTTCCTTTGTTTTTTATCAATATTACTCCTTCGTTTTCTTTACATAAAGAATTTTACTTGCCCTTCATTTAGTTTATACACAGATTTGACCTTCATTTAGTTTATATACAGATTTGCCCTTCATTTAGTTTATATAAATATTTGTCATTCATTTAGTTTATATAAAATTTGCCCTTCTTTTAGTTTATATAACATTTGCCCTTAGTTTAGTTTATATAAATATTTACCCTTCATTTAGTTTATATAACATTTGCATTTCGTTTAGTTTATATAAATATTTGGTTGAATTTAGTTTATATAATATTTGCCCTTCGTTTAGTTTATAGAAATATTTGCCATTCATTTAGTTTATATAACATTTGCCCTTCGTTTAGTTTATATAAATATTTGCCCTTCATTTAGTTTATATAAATATTTGCCATTCATTTAGTTTATATGACATTTGCCCTTCGTTTAGTTTATATAAATATTTGTCCTTCATTTAGTTTATATAAATATTAGCCCTTCATTTAGTTTATATAACATTTGGCGTTCGTTTAATTTACATAACATTTGCCCTTCATTTAGTTTATATAACATTTGTCCTTTATTTAGTTTATATAGATATTTGCCCTTCGTTTAGTTTAATTAACATTTTCCCTTCGTTTAGTTTATATAAATATTTGCCACTCATTTAGTTTATATAACATTTGACCTTCGTTTAGTTTATATAAATATTTGCCATTCATTTAGTTTATATAACATTTGCCCTTCGTTTAGTTTATATAAATATTTGCCCTTCATTTAGATTATACTTATATTTGCCCTTCGTTTAGTTTATATAACGTTTGCTTTTCGTTTAGTTTGTATAAATATGTGCCATTCATTTAGTTTATATAAATATTTGCCATTCATTTAGTTTCTATACCATTTGCCCTTCATTTAGTTTATATGACATTTGCCCTTCATTTAAATTATATAACATTTGCCCTTCGTTTAGTTTATATAAATATTTGCCATTGATTTAGTCTATATAACATTTGCCCTTCATTTAGTTTATATAACATGTGCCCTTCATTTAGTTTATATAACATTTGTCCTTCATTTAGTTTATATAGATATTTGCCCTTCGTTTAGTTTAATTAACATTTGCCCTTCGTTTAGTTTATATAAATATTTTCCCTTCGTTTAGTTTATATAAATATTTGCCCTTCATTTAGTTTAGATAACATTTGACCTTCGTTTAGTTTATATAAATATTTGCCCTTCATTTAGTTTATATAACATTTGCTTTTCGTTTAGTTTATATAAATATGTGCCCTTCATTTAGTTTATATAAATATTTGCCCTTCATTTAGTGTCTATAGCATTTGCCCTTCATTTAGTTTCTATAGCATTTGCCCTTCATTTAGTTTATATGACATTTGCCCTTCATTTAGATTATATAACATTTGCCCTTCGTTTAGTTTATATAAATATTTGCCATTCATTTAGTTTATATAACATTTGCCCTTCATTTAGTTTATATAACATTTGCCCTTCGTTTAGTTTATATAAATATTTGCCCTTCATTTAGTTTATATAACATTTGCGATTCGTTTAGTTTATATAAATATTTGCCGTTCATTTAGTTTATATAACATTTACCCTTCGTTTAGTTGATATAAATATTTACCCTTCGTTTTGTTTATATAAATATTTGCCCTTCGTTTAGTTTATATAAATATTTGCCGTTCGTTTGCTTTATATAAACATTAACATACTCAGTATGAACATCACATTACGGTATCTTCGATATCGCAATCATTCATTCATTCACTCGTTTGCATGTCCCTTGTGGAACTTTGCTTCCCAAACAGCACTCTTGTAGGCCTCTCAGTTGTGAACAAGATGGCCTGCCTCAGCTGCATCCATTTGCAGATCGTCAACGATGTCTTGCAGCCATCTTCGTTTTGATCCTCCTCTCTTTCTTTTTCCCATTATGTATACTTCTAATACGGTCCTCTCTAGATTATCATGACGTTTAACGTGTCCAAAATATTTAAGTTTTCTCTCTTTAATCCTCTTTACTAGCCAGCCTTCTTCAATAACGCAGTCAGTAGAGCATATTTATCTACGTTTCTTTGAGTCAGTGATAGAATAATTACTAGATCAGCTGTTCTCATGACCCATGGACTTCCAAACAAAACAAATCTGTTTCAAATGATTAAGAAATTATTCATAAATGAAGAAAAATCCCATACCATTAAGGCATACAGGAGATACGATGTTAGACCTTCGGCACATGAAAGTCGATGTGGTGGGTGTCACGCTTGGCCACATTTACCTTCCCAGGTTTCTCTGGTACCCATTTTTAGACGCTAGGTGAACCCCTGATGGCTTTTTGGTTTTGCTGATACCAGAAGAAAATATCCCCATTGCTGAGGCTTGAACCTGGCACAACCGGGTTATAAGACCGAGTACATAACCACTCAACCAACCAGGCTACATAAAGGCAGTTAAAGAATATGGTGTTGCTGCCCTTATTTTCCTTTGACCTTTCAGCACACTAGAGGATGATGTGGTCGGCTTCAAGCCAGGGGGGGGGGGCTTTTCCTTCCCCACTTCTAGAAGGTGCCAGGAACCCAGTTTTCTACATCCGGGTGACAGGAAGGCCTGTGACATGGTTCAAATCTCTTACCTCGTCATGAGAGGACAGTGCACTAATAACTTCGCTATTCAGGCGCCCTACAGTTGAATGTAACTCAACACCTTCGATATGATAGAGCTTTTGGGAAACTTTTTTTCTGGTTTGCACTTACCTGGGTGGAGAGTTGTGAATGATCATTACTAACTATTAATGGAGATACAATGAGGGAAATTAAAAGGACATTTATTGCTCATCAAAAAATAAAACTTCTAAAGAATATGTGGAGAGGAACAGACAGAACTACAAAAATAAGATTTTTAAGGGCATGCATCTTTCCCATCACAACATATGCCTGTGAGACCTGGACATTTAACAAAACAGCTGAGAAACACATAAATGCCTTTAAATGTAGATGCTACAGAAGAGTCTTTCAAATATGATGGACGCAAAAAAGAACAAATATATCCATACTACAAGAACGTAATATTGAAGAAGGCTGGCTAGTAAAGAAGATTAAACAGAGAAAACTTAAATATTCTGGATTAAACGTCATGATAATTTAGAGAAGACCATCTTGGAAAGGTACATAATAGGAAAAAGAAAGAGAGGAAGACCAAGGCGAAGATGGCTGCAAGACATCGTTGATAATCTGCGAATGGATGCATCAGCAGCAGGCCATCTTGCTCACAACCGAGAGGCCTACAGGAGAGCTGTTAGGAAGGCAAAGTTCCGTAAGGGGCATGCAAATGACTGACTGACTTACCTGGGTACACACGAAATATTCCGTCAGAGCTGCAAAAATACTGCCACGTAAGAGATGGATATCTCTTGCTGTTGATGATGAACTGATCCGTGAGGTTGCTGGTCCATTCTACGCTGTTCAGGATTGTGACAGCTGGAGAGATATGAATGTGAAACATTTAGCAAGAATAGACATGGATGCCAAGCAAAGACTGCACTTCAGAGAAAGAGAAACATATTAATTAAGCACACATCCTTATTAATGAATGTTAGAAAACGAGTCCTAAAATGCTATATTGAACCTATGTTGTTATATGGAAATTAATCATGGACAATAAGCAGGTATGCACAAAAATCATTGGAAGCTGTAGAGATATGGTTTATTAGAAGAATTTTGATAATTCCCTGGACAGCAAAAATAACTAATGGAGAATATATGAGAAGCTTCGGAGAGACAAAAAATATTGTCCAAAAATAAGAGAGAGACAATGTACTTTCATAGAACATGCATTGAGAAGAGAGGGCATTGAAAATATTATAACAACAGGAAAAATGGAGGGAAGAAGAGTCAGGGGAAGAGCGAGAGAAATGATACTGGACAGTCTGACGGGATGGTGTGAGAGGAGATCACCAACTGAGCTAATGGCCTGCATGAAGGATCGTGTGCTCTGGAGAAGCATAATAATCAATACCAGTCGGCACGGCGCAAGATGATGATGATGATGATGATGATGATGAGACATGATAAAGGTTGATAGAGGTGTATGGTGCAGTTTTACAAAGTGAGGGAGGGAGTGAGTAAAGTGAGAAAACTGCACCATACACTTCTTTCTACCTTTGTTATTTAAGCCAGTTTTACTGCAGTCGCTATCACTTTTATGATGGGAAATGGAAGTGTAGAAAGTGTTTTTATCATTCCAATAATGTTTTTGTTCTTGTTGGTGCTGCCAAATTTGTCTATCAAGTGGAACACAACAGGCCGAAGAAAAAGGGGCAGACCGCGTGAAACTCTGAAGAGAACATTATTAAGAGAGGCCAAGTTAACAGGCATAAAATCCTTTGATGAGGTTGAAAGACTCGCCGAAGACAGGAAAAATTGGCGAACTACTTTGCGAGCCCTATGTGACGTCTAACGGCACGGGAAGGATATAAGATATAAGATATAAGAATGTTTTTGTATAAAATGAGGACAGTCTCACGTGCGTGTTTTCTCTCTTTGGATTCTTCCACTTTGAAATTTTTTTTTTCGATTTACTGCTTGGACCCAAACGTACAACGGGGTGGGGGGGGGTGGGGGTGGGGGGGGGGGTAGCGTTTATTGCAATCAGCTGAGGCCACAAACACAAGCACGTGATTTTCTTTAGTAATAATGGCTTGACTGATAAGGTAGAGATATCGCTGCCGTGACATGGAAGCATCTGGGAGATATGGTAATACTGTCCATATCTTCCCTTGACCTGTCGGCCAGGCTAGAAGGTGAACGTGACCTGTCGGCCACGCTAGAAGGTGAACGTGACCAGTCGGCCACGCTAGAAGGTGAACGTGACCAGTCGGCCACGCTAGAAGGTGAACGTGGCCAGCGTCATGCCTGACCGCCTTTCCTTCTCCAGACTAAGCCGGGCACCCATGCCTACACCTGTGTTACTTGGTCGGTCCTGACCGGATTCGAACCGTCAACCTTCGCCTTGAGGGACTAGAGCACTAACCACTTGACCACCCAGACGCTCCATTACTCTTCTTCTTCTTCTTCGTACGCACATTGGCGATGATGCGTGGTACCCTGATTTTTGCGATGCGCCTTTTGGCTGCGTACCTCCGACCTCAGCGCCAGACGCCACGTTAAACTGAGATATTACTTTCTTTTAACAGGCAGAAAGTCCCAGGACCGTTGATGTTATTTTATATGAGGAATTCCAGATTTTAAGTCGGGACAAAATAATTAATTATTTTCATTTCTTCTCCCATCATTTGTGGCGGGCTGCAGCTTGTAGGTTCTTCACAGAGTCTGAGCGACCAGTACTTAGTCCGTTCTCTGGATGAGTCTGTCTCGTCACCTACTGATAATATAACTTTGATCCCTTTGATAGCATTGTAAAGGCGAACGTGTTATCACAGGGCGATGATGTATCAGTACAGGCAGTGTGGAAGATAGCCGGAGATTAAAACTGGCTTGTGTTGAGTCCAGGAATGGAGCTAATTATTCGTTTTCTTGACAGACTCCACCATTTTGTGGTTAGCATGCAATCTGTCATCGGAAAGTTTACAGAAGGGCGTATGGGGCACTACAAACAAACAAAAAAAAATCGACAAAATCGACCGCGTATTTTCCAGATTCAGAAGATACTTTAGGAAAAGAAAGGATATAATCAATTCTTTTTATTTTCAGATGAAGATAAATAATATAACCTTTTTTCCAATTAAGGATAAATAATACAATCATTTCTCAAGTACGGATAGATAATACAATCCTCTCTCCAAGTAAGGATAGATAATACAATCATTTCTCCAAGTAAGGATAGATAATACAATCCTCTCTCCAAGTAAGGATAGATAATACAATCCTCTCTCCAAGTAAGGATAGATAATACAATCCTCTCTCCAAGTAAGGATAGATAATACAATCTCTTCTGAAGTAAGGATAGATAATACAATATGTTTTTTTAGAGTAAGAATAGATAATAAAATATTTCCCAAAGTAAGGATAGATAAAATAATATTTTCCCAGGTAAAGATATATAATACAAATATTGTCCCAAATTAGGATAGATAATACAATACTCTCTGAAGTAAGGATAGATAATACAATATTTTCCCCTAAGTAAGGATAATTAATACAATATTCTGCCAAGTAAGGATAGATAATACAATATTCTCTCACGTAAGGATAGATACTACAATATTTTCCATGAGTAAGGGTAGTAAATACAATATTTTCCCCTATTACAGTTAGACAATACAATATTATCTCAAGTAAGGATAATATTGAAGAAGGCTGGCTAGTGAAGAGGATTAAAGAGAGAAAACTGAAATATTTTGGACACATTAAACGTTATGATAATTTAGAGAAGACCGTATTGGAAGGATACATAATGGGAAAAAGAAAAAGAGGAAGACCAAGACGAAGATGGCTGAAAGACATCGTTGACGATCTGGAAATGGATGCAACAGCAGCAGGCCATCTTGCTCACAACCGAGAGGCCTACAGGAGTGCTGTTTGGGAGGCAAAGTTCCGCAAGGGACATGCAAATGAATGAATGAATGAATGAAGGATAGATAATATAATATTCCTCCCGTGTAAGGATAGATAATACCATATTGTCCCAAGTAAGGATAGATAATACAATATTCCTCCAAAGTAAAGATAGATAATACAATATTCCTCTCAAATAAAGATAGATAATACAATTTTCCTCTCAAGTGAGGATAGACAATACAATATTCCTCCCAAGTGAGGATAGACAATACAATATTCCTCCCAAGTGAGGATAGACAATACAATATTCCTGTCAAGTAAGGATGGATAATACTATATTCCTCCCAAGTGAGGATAGATAATACTATATTCCTTCCAAGTCAGGATAGATAATACAATATTCCTGCCAAGTGAGGATAGATAATACAATATTCCTCCCAAGTGAGGATAGACAATACAATATTCCTCTCAAGTAAGGATAGATAATACAATATTCCTCCCAAGTGAGGATAGACAATACAATATTCCTCCCAAGTTCACTGTTCTATGCATGTAGCTGGCCATATTGTGCCTTACTGTGGATCCTGCAGAAAATAGACTCGTTTAATCTCTCAGATTTTGACCGTACGTCAACTCTTTCTTATCTTTCTTATCACACTTTCTTATATTTTTCTAACTGAGGATATTTCCGGGGGCAGTGCCACTGTTTGTTTTTGTGTGTCTGCCTCTCTCTCTCTCTCTCTTTCTCTCTCTAACCAAGTTTTTGTGTGTCTGCCTCTCTCTCTCTCTAACCAAGTTTTTGTGTGTCTGCCTCTCTCTCTCTCCCTCTAACCAAGTTTTTGTGTGTCTGCCTCTCTCTCTCTCTCTAACCAAGTTTTTGTGTGTCTGCCTCTCTCTCTAGCCAAGTTTTGTGTGTCTGCTTCTCTCTCTCTCTCTCTCTCTCTAGCCAAGTTTTGTGTGTCTGCCTCTCTCTCTCTCTAGCCAAGTTTTGTGTGTCTGCCTCTTTCTCTCTCTCTCTCTCTAGCCAAGTTTTGTGTGTCTGCCTCTCTCTCTCTCTAGCCAAGTTTTGTGTGTCTGCCTCTCTCTCTCCCTCTCTCTCTCTAGCCAAGTTTTGTGTGTCTGCCTCTCTCTCTCTCTCTCTCTCTCTCTAGCCAAGTTTTGTGTGTCTGCCTCTCTCTCTCTCTAGCCAAGTTTTGTGTGTCTGCCTCTTTCTCTCTCTCTAGCCAGCTTTTGCGTGTCTGCCTCTCTCTACTCTCTCTCTCTCTCTCTCTCTCTCTAGCCAAGTTTTATGTGTCTGCCTCTCTCTCTCTCTCTAGCCAGGTCTATCATTTATCAGATCTGTGTTAACGGACAAAGAGAGACAGCAAGAAAATGTAATTTATTTTAACTGATGTAGTTAAACAGAGGCCCTAATGTGGATTGTTCTGGTTTTAGGAGCTTCAGAAAGAAAAAAAAAAGAATCATATCCAGAGAGTCTTGTCTAGACAGATACAAAGCAAGAGTCCTAGCCAGACAGAGACAACAGGAGACTTGACTAGACAGAGACACAACAGTGGACCTGGCCAAACAGAAACAACAGGAGACCTGGCCAGACAGAGACACAACAAGGGACCTGGCCAGACAGAAACAACAGGAGACCTGGCCAGACAGATATACAACAGGAGACTTGGCTAGACAGAGACACAACAGGGGACCAGGCCAAACAGAAACAACAGGAGACCTGGCTAGACAGAAACAACAGGAGAACTGGCTAGACAGAAACAACAGGAGACCTGGCTAGACAGAAACAACAGGAGACCTGGCTAGACAGAAACAACAGGAGACCTGGCTAGACAGAAACAACAGGAGACCTGGCTAGACAGAAACAACAGGAGACCTGGCTAGACATATACACAACAGGAGACCTGGCTAGACGGATATACAACAGAAGACCCTCTTTGACAGATACACAACAGAAGACCTGGCTAGACAGATACACAACAGGAGAAATGGCTAGACAGATACACAACAAGAGACCTGGCTAGACAGATATACAACAGAGGACCTGGCCAGACAGAGACAACAAGAGACCTGACCAGACAGAGACAACAAGAGACCTGACCAGACAGAGACAACAGGAGACCTGACCAGACAGAGACAACAAGAGACCTGACCAGACAGAGACAACAGGAGACCTGGCCAGACAGAGACAACAAGAGATCTGGCCAGACAGAGACAACAAGAGACCTGGCTAGAAAGAGACAATAGGAGACCTGGCTAGACAGATACACAACACTAGACAGATACAAAGCAGGAGCCCTGAGCAGACAGATACAAAGCAGGAGCCCTGACCAGGCAGATTCAAAGCAGGAGCCCTGGCTAGACAGATACAAAGCAGGAGTCCTGGCTAGACAGATACAAAGCAGGAACCCTGGCTAGACAGATACAAAGCAGGAGTCCTGGCTAGACAGATACAAAGCAGGAACCCTGGCTAGACAGATACAAAGCAGGAGTCCTGGCTAGACAGATACAAAGCAGGAACCCTGGCTAGACAGATACAAAGCAGGAGCTCTGACTAGACAGATACAAAGCAGGAACCCTGGCTAGACAGATACAAAGCAGGAACCCTGGCTAGACAGATACAAAGCAGGAGCCCTGGCTAGACAGATACAAAGCAGGAGCCCTGGCTAGACAGATTGAAAGCAGAAGCCCTGCCCACAATATCCCGGGATAGAGAGATACAAAGCACAAGCCCTGCGCACAGTATCCCGGGCCGAGACAGATACAAAACAGAGGCCCTCCACTATAGTATCTCTAGCCTAGATAGATACAAAACAGAGTGTCCCTGGCTATACTAATGTAGAAAACTGTATTATATTACACTACATACACTGACCATCTGAGACAAATTAAAGTGCTTCAGTGGCCATCTTCCATTGAAGGAAACTTAGAAGAGGTAGGTTCTAAGACTGCCTACGCTTTTCCAGAGACATCTATTCCAGTACAAGTCTGTGACTTGGCCTCACAAAACAGCCTGTTGCAGCGTCGAGATAGGATAAATGGCACGAGAACAAATCGCGTCTCGGATTCATTCGAGCTTTTTAGCTCTTGTCCAGCCCGAAATAGCAACCGAGGATTATTCTGTTTTCCTATCTTCCCTCCACAGGAATCATTCTAACCATGAGCATATGCACCGGAGACCTGTGACACTAAAGGTTAGCTCTAGATCAGCGTTTCTCACCGAGGGGACACGTGGTTTCTGTGGGAGAAATTTCGAGTCGAAGGAAAAAAAAAATTGTTTTTTCCGTTTTTCCACAAGGGATATTTTTTTTTCCCAAGGCACGAATTAGAGAGGGATTTTTTTTCCAAAGGAAGATTTAGGAAGGATTTTTTTCAAAAGGGAATAATTAAGAAGGAATTTTTTCCAATGGAAAAACTAGGGAGGATTTTTTATTTTCAGGGGAAAAACTAGGGAGTTTTTTTTCAAGGGATAATTTTTTTTTAAGGGAAGAACTAAGGAGGATTTTTTTTTCAAGGGAAGAACTAGGGAGGATTTTTTTTCAAGGGAAGAACTAGAGAGGATTTTTTTTCTTTAGGATGATAGTCTAATTTACTTGGAGAGGATTTGGGGATGGTCTGGGTTGAAAAAAAGAGATGATTGGGAATGTAATGTTGAGAAATACTTCTCTAAGTGGATCGCTACATGACCACACTCAGAAAGTTATAAAACAACACAGTTTGGGCAAGGATTAAAGTTCTTGATTCGAGGTGACAAAGAAGATAGGGGCTGAGGCGAGGGCGCTGTCCGTTTTGGCAATCGGCGACCCACAGATGACATGCCGGCGTCAGGCTTGGCGACCCTCAGCTAACATGCCGGCGTCAGGCTTGGCGACCCACAGATGACATGCCGGCGTCAGGCTTGGCGACCCATGACTGACCAAGACCCTCTTCCACTTCTCCATTGGTACTCCCCAGTAATAAGCCTAGCCTGGCTAACCAGGGCAAGGATCGCCGTAGTCCCCATGGTGGTGGATTCTGCTAAGCTAGTACTGCACCCCCCCCCCTTCCCGACATCCTTCTTTTTAGCGACACTCCTGGATCCAACAAAAAATAAAATCAGCCGCCAGAACCTGCTCCCAATCCGATACGATGCTGTGTCTCAAAACCTTCACAGCATCAGCTGCAAAGAACAGCAGCTCGCAGCTACGGGGAGATAGAAGACAAGAGACAAAACAATCGCGGTCATAAATGAAAACAAATAACGTAAAGACGACGAAAGAAACAAAATAAAAGACCAAAAAAAAAAACAGGAAAGATTAAACATATCTTAGGCAGATAACCTCAAGCTTCGGTGCAGGAAGAAAAAAAAACACCGCCGTATTTAATCATCGAACATTTCATCATCTGCCTTGATCACTAACGTCAATGCCAGAGATTTGCTTGTGTAAGAATCATACAAGCAATCTTATCTCATCCTGGGAGAGAGACAGCAGCTTCCCATCTCCGATAAGCCATCATTACAGATCTGGACACACCCTCCCCCATGTAAACAATCATCACTCTTGATGATTAATCATCATAAATCTATCAGAACAGACAATAAATTTGTTAACTGATCGTAAATAATGTATCCTAGCCAGGTGTAAAGACCTTTATAAACAAGGGGGTGCAGAAATCTGAATGATTATAGGGTTTTATCAAAATGTCCCAAAGGATTTCATAAGAATTATCTTGACAGAACGGTGTTTCTCAACACTGGGGGGGGGGGGGGCAGCCAAAATATATTTATATTCTACTTTTTCAGAACCTTTGTACTCCCAATGGGGCGCGTAAGGCACCAACGGAAGGTTCTCCAGCCAGTCCTGTCTTGAGCAAGCCGGGATAGCTCAAACCGTGTTTTTTCCCGGATTCATTTAATTCTTCCCGTATTGTGCATCCCCATGTCCCCAGCGGCCTGTCCAACTCTTTCTTTTCCCTTGAGTTGTCCAAGTCAAGACTGTATCTTGTTCTTTCCGTTCGGAGTAGGTGGCCCAGCCATTTCCATCTTCGTTTTTTTTTTTTTTTGACCTCTTTAGTAATGTTCTCAATGCATGTTCGTTTTGTTATTTCCTCGTTTGTCACGGGTGTATTCTTAATTTTTTTTTTCTGAGGCATTTTCCTTCAAATCCCCTCAATCTACTTTATAGATTCTGATCTTATGGTTTGTATGGATAATGTGAGATTTCCATATGTTCGCTAAATTGTTAAAGGCCTGAGATGCCTGTCCAGTTCTTGTGGATATATCCTTCTCAGTATTCCTGCGTGCTGAAGCGTTTTCAGGATTTGGTTTACTATTACGCAGGGTGGAAAAGGGGTGGGGGGGGAATCAATATCTTTGGGGAGTTAAGGTGGGGTATGATCCATAAAAAGGTTTGCAAATATTGTTGTAGACTGAAAATAATTAATTTTCTCTAACCCCCACCCCCGATTCCGTAGATAGAGCTCTATATCTAGAGTTAACACATACGAGGGGTGTTCAGAAAGTAATGCACCACATCGTTTTCTTCAGTTAATAATGAAGATAGCGTGAAATTTTATACACTTTAAATATGGCATGTGCCAACTGTGTGAACCAATTTGCACCGCAACCGGCCAGAGAATATGGATGTCCTAACCGTTGAAATGGGATAAGCAGCGAATTGTGATAGAATATCTCGGTGCAGAGAAGGAAACTTTTGTGAACATTGACAAGCGTCTATGTGATGTGTACGGAAGTTTTGCAGTCGACAGGAGTACAGTAGCTGGGTTCAGAGAATCAAAGAATCAATAAGTGGAGATAAGGAGTTGCATGATCCAAGGCAGAAATGTTGAAATGCGCTGAGGGTATTATTCTTACTGATAGGCGTATCACTACTCAACAACAGTTGCCCTTAAAGCTGTCAGTCAGCAATGGTAGTGCAAATACAATTATAAAAGCTCTCGGATTTTCTAAGGTTTGCACAAGATGGATTCCTCGAAGTCTCACAAATGACGATCGACTGCAAAGGAAAGCAAATTCTTCTGAATTGTTGGAGCGTTTCAATGCTGAGGGAGAGAACTTTTCGGCTAAGTAACCTGGGCACATCATTTTGAACCTGAGACAAAAATACAGTCAATGGAGTGACACATCCGCAATCACCATGAAGAAAGAAATTCAAAGCAATTCCTTCAGCTGGAAGAGTCATGATCTCTGTCTTTTGGGACATTTAAGGTGTGATTCTTGTGGATGTTATGCCAAGAGGAGAGACAATCAATTCACAAACTTAAATTAAGATATTGAAAAAACTAAATCAACTTCTTCGCAGAGTTCGGCCGCCCAAAAAATCCAGCAGACATGCTTCTCTTCACGACAATGCCCCCCCCCCCCCCCCCCCCGTTCAAGTCTGGCAACACGGAAGCAATCAACAAATTGGGTTGGACTGTATTACTCCATCCGCCCTACAGTCCCCATTTGGCATCTTCTGATTTCCATCTGGTTGGTCCACTTAAATATGCACTCCGAGGGGTAAGATTATGTTGAATAATATCGATGTTTACATGATAATCCATGTATATTGTGTATACATTTCATGCTTTTTGAATAAACAGCTCCTGAGAAAAACGATTTGATGCATTACTTTCTGAACGCCCCTCTTATAACACAAAGAATAAAAAAAAGTATTTAAAAATAATTGGTGACTGGATCTCTCCAAAATTATACTGCTAGAATGTCATGAGAAAGACTGGTAATAAAAAACGACGAAAGCAAAATCTAGGGCAATTAACATCTGCCTATCTTTCTAAGCTGAAATATGCCCTTAGATATTTCGCAAGAGAAATGGATATTTTAATGACCATTTTTTTTCCAACTTTTGGAAAATAATATCGAAGCAGGTGCATGGGAGAAATCGATGAATATTTTTCGTTTAGAAAGCGATACCTGTTTTGTAAGTGTAAATATTTCGCCTTTATCGGCTGTAAGCAGCCAGAGGTGTAGATCATCAACGTCATCATCAGGTGCCGTGCCGACTGGCGTTGGCTATTATGTTTCTCCATTGCATCCTATCCTTCATGGAGGTCATCATTTCTGCTGGTGATCTCATTCGTCAGATTGTCCAGTATCATTTCTCTCGGCTCTCCCCTGGCTTTTTTCCCTCTATTTTTTCCGGTTGTTACAATGTTTTCAATGCCCCATCTTCTCATTGTATGTCCTATGAAAGTACATTGTTTATCTCGTATTTTTTGACAAGAATGTGTTGTCTCCCCAGTTCTTCTCATAAATTCTTCATTAGTAATCTTTGCCGCCCAGGGAATTCGCAACATTCTTCTGATAAACCCGAAGCTGTAAAGCGAATTTCCTACAAGAGCAGGAGTGGCAAGGTATCCGGGTAGAATGCGACCCGCGAGAGGTACACGAAAATGTCGTGCGGCCTCACTGAGTTGGAAATCGCTGGGTGAGACACTTGTTTCTAACGACAAACATTTGTCGCGAACTAAGTTTTCAAAGTTTTCTAACACTGAAATATGAAATAATATAAAAGCTAGTAAAATGTGTAACGATGTATGCTTGTGAATTTCTTCTTCTTCTTCTTCTTCTTCTTAGGGCAGCTGCTGAATCCAATAGCTTTCCGAGCATCGAGCCCCACTGCTGTTGACGTCTTCTTTCCTCTCTTTTCTTGATCCTTTTTTTGTTGTCAATTCTCGATATCAAGAGCGCGTATACCTTCCTCCAGCTTGTCTATGTCCACCTCGTGGCCTGTCTTCTTTAGAAACTATACCGGGTTAAATAACATGAGAGCCACGTATATCTCATGGATATTAAACCACAGGTGTCGGTATGGATAATTTGTTAATGTTCATATTTTGTTTCCAGTATCAACGTTATAGAGAGTGATGTCCTCAGCTTCATACCTAGCTGCCTTTTGTTCTCCTCCTTCAGCTTCAGGAGATGCCAGGTACCTATTTCTACACCGAGGGGACTGTGACGCCGGAAGCCGGATTTGAACTGTCTAACTCTGCGACGTGAGGCTAGCGGGACAAGAATGTGAAGCCGGGACTTTTTTATATCTATACTTCCCTCCCATGATAGGTTTGTTGGCAATATAAGAAGGTAGTCTTGGTGCTCCTTTCCGTCTTGGCAGTGACTGTTTTAAGTCGGTGATCGTAGCCCTTGTCTCCACAGTTTGAGGTCCTCTATCTACCTTCTTAGAATGGAAACCATGACCCGCAATAACTGTCTAGGGAAAAAAAGGGGGACATCACCCCAGGTGGTCTCAGAACATCACGGAATGTCTGAATACGTCATTGCGAGATGTTGGCCGACTTGCTGAAGACGGCACTGCATTCGGAGAAACAATGAGAGGGACAACGTTCTGGAAAGGACACGTCGCATGATGATGATGACTTCGCTCCCGTAGTAAAAAAATGTGGATAAATATGTAGCCGACGTTCCAACTGAAGTTTTCTCGGGCTAAGCTTGTTATCAAGACAGCGGAGTCTGTTTTATCAAAAGAGATCAGCATTGCAAATATCCCTCATTTTGAAGTCATTAGTGGAGGGGAACCCAAGACTATTAACTAATGCTTGGGTTTGAACCAAGATCCCAGGAGGTTTCTAATGGAAGTTTGATCTCGTTTTATTGTCTTGGAGTCTGTAATTATTTTGATCTCGTTTTATTGTCTTGGAGCCTGTAGCTATCTTTCTTTCTCTGACTTGTGGCGTGTCCATGAAGGTTGTCCTTGTAGGTGATGTCTTTATCGTGTGTTGTCAGCTCCCGAAACTGTCATGTCGAAGTTATCTCTCCCGCTCTCTCGTTCCTTCTCCTTTCTTCTTCTCTCCCTCTCTTTGTCTTTCTGTCTTCATCCGTCCTCTCTCTCTCTCTCTGTCTCCCTCCGTCTGTCTACTACTGTCTCCCTTCGTCTCTCTCTCTCTCCTTCTGTCTCTTTCTGTTTACCCCCCCCCCGCCCCTCTGTCTATCTCTTTCTCTATCTGTTTTCCTCCTCCTGCCTCTTCCCTCTCCTTCTGTCTCTCTATCTCCATCTGTCTCTCTCCTTCGTCTCCCTCTCCGTCTCTCTGTGTGTGTATGTGTGCGTGAGAGCTATTTTATTAGGTTAATTACTTCTTCTCTTTTACTTTAAATCTTACACTCTTTTGATATGTTTTTTCCTAATTGAATTTGTATATTTGTATTAAATCAAGTGTGTGGGAAGAATGAAAGATAGAGTGATGAAGGGCAGAATGTAAGACGGGCCTGCGTGCCCAATTCTTTACCCTTTAAAAATAAAGATAATTCATTCATTCATTCATTCTCTCATCCTTCCTCCCCTCTATCACGCTGTGTCGCTCCTCTCTCTCTCTCCAGTCTCCCTCTCTTCCCAACCGTTCTCTTTCTCTCTCCCCTTTCTCTCTCTTTCTCTCTCTCTCTTTCTCTCTCTCTTTCTCTCTTTCTCTCTCTCTTTCTCTCTTTCTGTCTCTCTTTCTCTCTCTCGTTCTCTCTATTTCTCTTTCTCTCTCTTTCTCTCCCTCTCTCTTTCTCTTTCTCTCTCTATTTCTCTTTCTCTCTCTCTCTCTTTCTTCTCTCTCTCTTTCTCTCTCTCTTTCTCTTTCTCTCTCTCTTTCTCTTTTTCTCTCTCTCTCTCTATCTCTTTCTCTCTCTCGCTCTCTCTCTCTCTCTCTCTCTCCGAACTTTTAGGTACATAATGGCACAAGGGGTTTTCGCAAGGGCCTCCTAGAAACGCCTGTCCTTCGTCCTATTTTCAGCTCTTGCCCATCTGAACCCTCTATTACTCATCATCCTCTCTGTTGTTCTTCCCCACGTCTCCTTTCGTCTATCCTCCTCTCTTGTTTCCCTGAGATGTCCATTCCGATGCCATTTTTTGATAATGAAGTTACTGTCCCAAAGTATGTTTCCAACACACGATAAGAAAATAGCTCTATTATACGAAACAGATCGGCCAGCCCTATTAGATGGTCTTTTTGTTCCTTAAAAAGAGAGAGAGAGAGAGAGAGAGAGAGAGAGAGAGGTATATGAGGAAGGAGGCAAGACAAGACAAAATAAGAAAATAATAAAGTAAAATGTATCGCAGTTACTGTTAGGATTGTTACTGTACACTATGTGCGGCTCAGACGAGGGGTAGAAGTCAGAGCGAGGAATGTTGTTATTAGTCGGAGGATGGAAGTCAGAGCGAGGAATGTTGTTATTAGTCGGAGGATGGAAGTCAGAGCGGGGAATGTTGTTATTAGTCGGAGGATGGAAGTCAGAGCGAGGAATGTTGTTATTAGTCGGAGGATGGAAGTCAGAGCGGGGAATGTTGTTATTAGTCAGATGATGAAAGTCAAAGCGGGGAATGTTGTTATTAGTCGGAGGATGGAAGTCAGAGCGGGGAATGTTGTTATTAGTCGGAGGATGGAAGTCAGAGCGGGGAATGTTGTTATTAGTCAGATGATGAAAGTCAGAGCGGGGAATGTTGTTATTAGTCGGAGGATGGAAGTCAGAGCGGGGAATGTTGTTATTAGTCGGAGGATGAAAGTCAGAGCGGGGAATGTTGTTATTAGTCGGAGGATGAAAGTCAAAGCGGGGAATGTTGTTATTAGTCGGAGGATGAAAGTCAGAGCGAGGAATGTTGTTATTAGTCGGAGGATGAAAGTCAGAGCGGGGAATGTTGTTATTAGTCGGAGGATGGAAGTCAGAGCGGGGAATGTTGTTATTAGTCGGAGGGTGAAAGTCAGAGTGAGGAATGTTGTTATTAGTCGGAGGATGGAAGTCAGAGCGGGGAATGTTGTTATTAGTCGGAGGGTGAAAGTCAGAGCGGGGAATGTTGTTATTAGTCAGAGGATGAAAGTCATAGCGGGGAATGCTATTTTTAGACAGAGGATGAAGGTCATAGCGGGGAATGCTGTTTTTAAACAGAGGATGAAAGACAGAGCGTGGAATGCTGTTTTTTGACGGAGGATGAAAGTCAGAGCAGGGAATGCTGTTTTTAGACAGAAGATGGAATTCAGAGCGGGGAATATTGTTTTTATATGGAAGGTGGAAATCAGACGGAGGATGGAAGTTAGGGCGGGGAATGCTGTTTTTAGACGGAGAACGGAAGTCAGAGCAAGGAATGTTGTTTTTCAAATACAATATGGAAGTCAGAGTGAGGAATGCTGTTTTTAGATGGAGGATGGAAGTCAGAGCAGGGAATGCTGTTTCTAGACGGAGGATGGAAGTGAGGGCGGGGAATTCTGTTTTTTAGACGCAATATGGAAGTCAGAAAGAGGAATGCTGTTTTGAGAAGGAGGATGGAATTCAGAGCGGAGAATGGTGTTTTAGACGCAGGTACATGTAGATAAAAAAGTTAATAGGCTTTCTCTCTCCCTCTCTCTCTCTCTCTCTCTCTCTCTCTTTCTCTCGTTCCCTCTCTCTCTAGCCCATGCCACTCAGGTGTTGGTCGTCATTGATTTCGAGAGGCATCTATCCTTTGATCTTTCTGTATGATGTGTTATGGACCGTGCTCCAGGCCTCTCTTTTAGTCCGTCAAGTATCTTGTTTCTTTGTCTTCCTCTGACCCTTTTTCCTTGCAGTTTTCCTGTTGTCACTAGGTGTTCCACTTTCCCTCTTCTCACAACATGTCCTACAAATGTTAATATGAAGACAAATGATCGCAGAATCTTTCTGCCACAACTCAGATGTTTTTCCCTCAGTGTTTAATTCCACAGTCTTTTGGGAAGCTGGTTGTAAGGACAAGTTGTGAAGGATCTGGCAAAGTAAGTTATAAATTACTTCATTTCGTTATTGTTATTGTTTCATATGGTTTGGGATACTGAATGGTTAGACGCTCAGCCTACAAATCCATTGATACCGGGTTCAAGTCTCAGCAGTGGGAATATTTTTTTTCCTAGTACAACCACAACAACAACAAAAAAAAGGGCCCCGGGGCCCACCCAGCCTCTGAAAATGGGTACCAGGGAAATCTGGGAAGGTAAATGCAGCCAGCCAGGCGTGACACTGACCATATCACACTTTCATGTGCCGAAGGTCTAGAAAATACGGGCCTAACACAATAGCCCCCATGTGCCTTAATGGCATTGAAACGGACATTTTACCTTTGACCTATAATTTGGAATAAAATTGCTTTTTTCCGTTCTCCATTCTGTTGTTGGCCATACTCTGAACTCCTTTCCACACTCAGTTAGCAGATTCGCAGCTGAGAGAATCAGTTTAAGAGTGGGAGTGGCAATGTATGCGGGTAGAATGCGGTCCGCGAGAGGTACACTTATACGGAAAATGTCGTGCGGCCTAACTGAGTTGGAAATCGCTGGGTGAGACACTTGTTTCTAACGACAAACATTTGTCGCGAACTAAGTTTTCAAAGTTTTCTAACACTGAAATATGAAATAATATAAAAGCTAGGAAAATGTGTAATGATGTATGCTTGTGAATTTATATTCTCCTTCTTCTTCTTCTCATTCTTCTTCGTCTTCTTCTTCTACTTCTTCTTCTTCTTCTTCGTCTTTTTCTTCGTCTTCTACTTCTTCTTCTTCTACTACTTCCTCGTCTTCTTCTTCATTCTTATTCTTATTCTTCTCATTCTTCTACGTCTTCTTATTCTTCTCATTCTTCTTCATATTCTTTGCCTTCTTCTTCGTCTTCTTCTTCTACTACTTCCTCGTCTTCTTCTTCTTCATTCTTCTTCTTATTCTTCGCCTTCTTATTCTTATTCTTCTTTTTCTCATTCTTGTACGTCTTCTTATTCTTCTCATTCTTCTTCTTATTCTTCGCCTTCTTCTTCTTATTATTATTCTTTGAGCAACTGCTGAATTAAGCAGCTTTCTGAGCCACAGCGGCTCATTGCTGCGAACAAAACACGCCTCCATTCCTCTCTGTCCTTGATCTTTCCCTGTCAATTTTTCGATTTCAAGAGCGCGTAAATCTTCCTCTAGGCTGTCTAGGTCCATCTCTTGACCTATTTTTGTGTGAAGCTATACCGGGTTAAATAACATGAGAGCCATAATAAAAACTTTTTCAGACTAAAAGACAACAACAACAACAAAAAACTCCGTCTCTTTAAATATGTATGACCATCCACGACATCTGGATTACTAAGTGACATCTTACAGCGCACTCTGAAAACTCTCAACGCCAAAATGTCCGACGTGTTACACAGATACTCTCGTTACAACTCCAAACCAAAATTCTTCATATCTGACAGAAATACCCATAATTCCCCAGGGTAATTCTTTGATCTCAGTCTCGCTGTTTGGTACAATACCCGGGGGCTGTTGGTTAGATTATTGTCCAGTAAAGGATAAATTGATTTGTTTGCGTCATAGACAAGGAAAAAAGGTAAAGGTAAGCCTTTTATGCCAGGGATGCAGCTGGGGGATATGTGTCAACGGTTCTGGCCTCATTAATTAAGGACAGGTAGACTTGAGCTTCTTTGTTCCTTCAGTGATGACGTCGTGTCATATGGTTTCTGTCACAAATTTTGTGTTAATCTTTCTTATTAATCTTTCTTACTAATCTTTCTTACTAGTAGGAGAACAAAAACCCAAGTCTTTGTTTTCCATCTGGTTTTTTTTTTCGTGTTTTGATCTGTAGTTTTGTTTGTGTATGAGATCCTTGAAAAAGTTGCTTTTGCCGAAATATTTGATTTTTGTATGTTCTTCATTTGTATATGTGCTCATCTTACTTTCTGCCATTTTTGTTTCTGCTCACTTTCCTCACTCTTTCTACCTCTTTTGTAAAATTGAACCGTGCACCTCTATTCTGCTTTCATTTCTGCCAGTAACAGTCCTGTAATTTCCAACGCTTCACGGGTACCCAGGTGAGTTATCTCACACCACGGTTGAACAGCTGCCATAAAAGTAGGATATTAACAGCGGTATTGACGAAATACTCCGGGTGAATTTATAATGTATGACCCCTAATGATAATGATGATGATGATAGCGTGCAAAATATATGAATCGAAATTGCTCTGAATATTTTAAACATTAAATGGCAGGGCAAGATCAGGAATGAGGAGGTCTGAGAAAAGGGAGGACATAAACCTATGAATCTACATATCATGTCAAGAATATGGAGGTGGATTTACCACACTCTTAGGAAACCCGCACCAGCATAGCAAGACAGGCACTGACATGGAGTCCTCAAGGAAAAATCGAAAACGAGAAAGACCTAGACTTGGATAAGAGAAATTATGACAGTGCTCAGAAAGGAAGCAGAGAATAATTCCAAGAACAGGGATGGTTGGACAGCCTTTATCCGCTGCCTATTTTCTCAAGATCTTGGATCACTGCTAACTAATAATGGAGATACAATGAGGGAAATTAAAAGGAGGACATCTATCGCTATTCAGAAAGTAAAAAACTAAAGAATCTGTGGAGAGGAACAGACAGAACTACAAAAATAAGATTTTTAAGGGCATGCATCTTTCCCATCGCAACATATGCCTGTGAGACCTGAACACTTAACAAAACAGCTGAGAAACACATAAATGCCTTTGAATGTAAATGCTACAGAAGTGTTCTTCAAATATCATAGACACAAAAAGAACAAATATATTCATACTACAAGAACTTAATATTGAAGAAGGCTGGCTAGTAAAGAGGATTAAAGAGAGAAAACTTAAATATTTTGGACACATTAAACGTCATGATAATCTAAAGAAGACCGTCTTGGAAGGGTACATAATGGGAAAAAGAAAGAGAGGAAGACTAAGGCGAAGATGGCTGCAAGACATCATTGATGATCTGCAAATGAATGCATCAGCAACAGAACATATTGCTTACAACTGTGAGGCCTACAGGAGTGCTGTTAGGGAGGCAAAGTTCCCGATAGCAAATGTTATACCATACTCAGGGGCACCAACTTTACGTAAGTTATTCCCCCTTATCAATCAATTCTGCTACATTCCGTGTTAGAGTCCATACAGTTGTCCACGAATCCTGCTGCACGTAACGGGGCCCAGAGTTGGGCATTAACCTTTTTTTTTGTCTGATTCTTCGGTTCTTCAGGCTACTCCCATTTCGAAGCTACATGTGTACTTCAACACCTTAGGTACGCCGGCTGCTCAGAACATCCTCAAGTTCTAGGGAACTTTTTAAACCGGACAATACAGCTCTGTTTACCTCATTACTTGGAATACAGGTACTGAGCAGGTCTCAGGGTTAGACGCTCGCCCTAGGTGTTGGAGGTTACGAGTTCGAATCCCACCAGAAATGGTAGGGGTTGTTTGTTTGTTTGTTTGTTTGTCTTTTCGTGAATCCTGCAGTAATATGTTACGCTAATCTGTAGGGTGTAGGACAGAAGATTCTTGCCCTTTGTCCTGCACGTTAAAAATCCATACAGTGCAGATGGAAATTCTTCTTATCTTATCTTATCTTATCTTATCTTATCTTATCTTATGTCCTTCCCGTGCCGTTAAACGTCACATAGGGCTCGCAAAGTAGTTCGCCAATTTTTCCTGTCTTCGGCGAGTCTTTCAACCTCATCAGGGGATTTTATGCCTGTTAATTTGGCCTCTCTTAACAATGCCCTCTTCAGAGTTTCACGCGGTCTGCCTTTTTTTTCTTTGGCCTGTTGTGTTCCACATGATAGGTTGTTTTGGGATTCTCTGATCATTTCTTCTCATCAAGTGACCAACATATGTTTATCTCCTTTTCCTGATAACCCATGAGACTGGTTGTTGTTCAGTCATCTGTCTTATCTCTGCATTGTTCTTGAATTCGTTCCACTTGATGCCGAATATTTTCCTTAGGCATTTGTTTTCAAAAGAGTCTAATTTCTTTTCTATTTCTTTAGTTGTTTTCCAGCTTTAACATGCATAAATGAGGGTGGATATTACATTTGAATTGAATAGTCTTAACTTGGTTTTTGTGCTTATAACTTAGAATTCCGTATGTCCTCAAGATTCTTGTAGATCGATGCTGCTTTTGCTATTCTGATTCTAACTTCCTTTCTAGTGTCACCATCCTGGTCTATGTAGCTGCAAAGGTACGCAAATTGATTGACTTCTTCAATGTATGTCCCTTCTACGTGTATTTTTCCATTTTGATTAATGGAAAAGTGCTAAAAGATCAAAAAAGTAGACCAGGCTATGTCTGACTTGCACAATTCTAGGAAATATACCAATAAGAATGACGCGGGCGCTTGGAGTGTTAATGCAGACTGTGACACCCCGTTCTAAAGTGTTAGAACTGGCGACCTAACATACACGATGATGTCCCGACTGCGGTGAAGCCATTTCCGTACAAACAACTGTAACTGTAAGCGGAGACTGGCATACCCGCTCACCCGGCATTCCTATACGTGCTCCGCCTTCCCTTCCAACATTCACTGAAGCGTGCGAATGCTGATGGAGCCAGTCACACGCTGGTTGAGGATAATACGCGCTAAACTACTTCTTTCATAAAAAACGTCCACTTCTCCCCTCTTCTACCTCAGTTCGATCATCCTCCTGATTGTCATAATTCAACCTGATGTCATCATTCAACCTGATGCTATCATTCAACCTGATGTTATCATTCAAACTGATGTTATCATTCAAGCTGATGTTATCATTCAAGCTGATGTTATCATTCAAACTGATGTTATCATTCAACCTGATGTTATCATTCAAACTGATATTATCATTCAACCTGATGTTATCATTCAAACTGATGTTATCATTCAACCTGATGTTATTATTCAACCTGATGCTATCATTCAACCTGATGTTATTATTCAAACTGATGTTATCATTCAACCTGATACTATCATTCAACCTGTTGTCATCATTCAACCTGATGTCATCATCCACTGTGTCTCTTACAATCTCCTCCTTGTCCATTCTCAAAGTTCCTTGAACTAATGTCATGCCTGCCAGCTTGTCAGCTTTCTCACTGCCTTCGACAAACAAACAAACAAACAAACAAACAAACAAACGAACAAACAAACAAGCAAACAAATGAGGAAGACAAGAAGTAGACTTTGGTCATTTATAATTTCCCAAAGTGGACACAAGAGACAGATCCAGCCACCATTACGCACACACTGATCCGTACCCTCTGTAGTTACGATGAACAAAAATGCATAAATTTGTCACCATTACCAACTTCAGAAGCATTATTAACAGTCGGGGTCCGAGTTTGGTATCGCTGCCTCGGATAATTGCATAGTCCCCGTTCATCAAAGCCATCTCTGTTCCTGATGCTGTGACAACACTGCTCTACGGTTTCAGTAAGATGGAACACTCGTCTGTCTAAATACTGGATAATACTGTTTTATACTTCAAAACGATGCCGCTTGAGAAGAAAAACAAATGGGACAGATTCTGTTTACCCCCAGCTTAACGAGGTTGGAACAGCTTTTAGGCTTATATGGAGGGGTTCAAATGTGATGGCGCCACGGTTAAGACCAGAGCTTCCTAACTCAGAGCATTTCCTTTTGCTTTTAGGGCTCCAGAGCTTATTGATAGGGTGGATATTGGGACTTAATGACGGAAGGGATTGGGGAGTGGAGGTGGGGGGGGGGGTGTGTGTGGTATTAGAACCTAATGATGGGGAAATTGAAAACTAATTATGAGGGAATGTTAGAACCTAACGCTGGGGATAATGAAAGCTAATTATAGGGGAATATTAGAACCTAACGCTGGGGATTCTGAAAACTAATTATGGGGGAATGTTAGAACCTAACGCTGGGGATTCTGAAAACTAATTATGGGGTAATGTTAGAATCTAATGCTGGGCATTCTGAAAACTAATTATGGGGGAATGTTAGAACCTAAAGGTGGGGATTCTGAAAACTAATTATGGGGGAATGTTAGAACCTACCGGTGGGGATTCTGAAAACTAATTATGGGGGAATGTTAGAACCTAACGGTGGGGATTCTGAAAACTAATTATGGGGGAATGTTAGAACCTAACGGTGGGGATTCTGAAAACTAATTATGGGGGAATGTTAGAACCTAACGGTGGGGATTCTGAAAACTAATTATGGGGGAATATTAGAACCTAACAGTGGGGATACTGAAAGCTAATTATGGGTGAATATTAGAACCTAATGATGGGGTATTTGAACCCATTGAATGGGTGTACTGGAACCTAGTGAATTATGAACCCACAAATCATGTCTATGGAATGGAGGTGGACTGGCCAAACACTGAGGAAATCCGACACCAACATAGCCAGACAGCCACTGACTTGGAATCCTGAAGGAAAAAACAGAAAACGAGGAAGACCTAGGCTTACTTGGAGAAGAGAAATTATGACAGTGCTCAGAGACAAGGGATACACATGGAAGAAAGTAGGGAATAATGCCAAGAACAGGGATGACTCATTCATCCATTCATTTGCATGTCCCTTGCGGAACTTTGCCTCCCTAACAGCACTCCTGAAGGACTCTCGGTTGTAAGCAAGATGGCTTGTTGCTGATGACTGGAGAGCCTTTATCTGTGGCCTATGCTCTCAAGGGAGTGAAAGGCGATGATGATGATAATGATGACGATGATGATGATGATGATGATGACGATGATGATGATATGATGATGATGATTATGATGATGAATGATGATATTGAAACATAATGAGGGTAACGGAACCTAAATATTGGGGGAATATTATAACCCAATAAATGAGTGTATAGAAATCTAGTAAATAAGTGTACTGTCACGTAAATAATGAATGTTTTGACATCTAATGAATGAATGCATGCTAACGTAATGAATGGGTGTACTGGAATCCAACGAATAAGTGTATTGCAACCTAATGAATAAGTGTATTGCAACCTAATGAATAAGTGTATTGCAACCTAATGAATAAGTGTATTGCAACCTAATGAATAAGTGTATTGCAACCTAATGAATAAGTGTATTGCAACCTAATGAATAAGTGTATTGCAACCTAATGAATAAGTGTATTGCAACCTAATGAATAAGTGTATTGCAACCTAATGAATAAGTGTATTTGAATCTAATGAATGAGTGTATTGGAGTCTAGTAAATAAGTGTATTTGAGTCTAATGAATGAGTGTATTGGAGTCTAATGAATGAGTGTATTGGAGTCTAATGAATGAGTGTATTGGAGTCTAATGCATGAGTGTATTGGAGTTTATTAATAGGTGTATTTGAGTCTAATGAATGAGTGTATTGGAGTCTAATAAATAAGCGTGTGGGAGTCTAATAAATAAGTGTATTGAAGTCTAATAAATAAGCGTGTGGGAGTCTAATAAATAAGTGTATTGAAGTCTAATAAATAAGCGTGTGGGAGTCTAATAAATAAGCGTGTGGGAGTCTAATAAATAAGTGTATTGAAGTCTAATAAATAAGTGTATTGAAGTCTAATAAATAAGCGTGTGGGAGTCTAATAAATAAGTGTATTGAAGTCTAATAAATAAGTGTATTGAAGTCTAATAAATAAGCGTGTGGGAGTCTAATAAATAAGTGTATTGAAGTCTAATAAATAAGTGTATTGAAGTCTAATAAATAAGCGTGTGGGAGTCTAATAAATAAGTGTATTGAAGTCTAATAAATAAGTGTATTGAAGTCTAATAAATAAGTGTATTGAAGTCTAATAAATAAGCGTGTGGGAGTCTAATAAATAAGTGTATTGAAGTCTAATAAATAAGTGTATTGAAGTCTAATAAATAAGCGTGTGGGAGTCTAATAAATAAGTGTATTGAAGTCTAATAAAAAGCGTGTGGGAGTCTAATAAATAAGTGTATTGAAGTCTAATAAATAGTGTATTGAAGTCTAATAAATAAGCGTGTGGGAGTCTAATAAATAGTGTATTGAAGTCTAATAAATAAGTGTATTGAAGTCTAATAAATAAGTGTATTGAAGTCTAATAAATAAGTGTATTGAAGTCTAATAAATAAGTGTATTGAAGTCTAATAAATAAGCGTGTGGGAGTCTAATAAATAAGTGTATTGAAGTCTAATAAATAAGTGTATTGAAGTCTAATAAATAAGCGTGTGGGAGTCTAATAAATAAGTGTATTGAAGTCTAATAAATAAGTGTATTGAAGTATAATAAATAAGCGTATTGAAGTCTAATAAATAAGTGTATTGAAGTCTAATAAATAAGTGTATTGAAGTATAATAAATAAGTGTATTGAAGTCTAATAAATAAGTGTATTGAAGTATAATAAATAAGCGTATTGAAGTCTAATAAATAAGCGTATTGAAGTATAATAAATAAGCGTATTGAAGTCTAATAAATAAGTGTATTGAAGTCTAATAAATAAGCGTATTGAAGTCTAATAAATAAGCGTATTGAAGTCTAATAAATAAGCGTGTTGGAGTCTAATAAATAAGCGTGTTGAAGTCTAATAAATAAGCGTATTGAAGTCTAATAAATAAGCGTATTGAAGTCTAATAAATAAGCGTGTTGGAGTCTAATAAATAAGCGTATTGAAGTCTAATAAATAAGCGTATTGAAGTCTAATAAATAAGCGTGTTGAAGTCTAATAAATAAGCGTATTGAAGTCTAATAAATAAGCGTATTGAAGTCTAATAAATAAGCGTGTTGGAGTCTAATAAATAAGCGTATTGAAGTCTAATAAATAAGCGTATTGAAGTCTAATAAATAAGCGTATTGAAGTCTAATAAATAAGCGTATTGAAGTCTAATAAATAAGCGTATTGAAGTCTAATAAATAAGCGTATTGAAGTCTAATAAATAAGCGTGTTGGAGTCTAATAAATAAGCGTATTGAAGTCTAATAAATAAGCGTATTGAAGTCTAATAAATAAGCGTGTTGAAGTCTAATAAATAAGCGTATTGAAGTCTAATAAATAAGCGTATTGAAGTCTAATAAATAAGCGTGTTGGAGTCTAATAAATAAGCGTATTGAAGTCTAATAAATAAGCGTATTGAAGTCTAATAAATAAGCGTATTGAAGTCTAATAAATAAGCGTATTGAAGTCTAATAAATAAGCGTATTGAAGTCTAATAAATAAGCGTATTGAAGTCTAATAAATAAGCGTGTTGGAGTCTAATAAATAAGCGTATTGGAACTTAGTGATGAAGGTATAAGACAGGATCTCCAAGTATTTTTTTATTAAAAATGTACTGTAGCGTTTCCTTCCAACAATTCTATTTCTGTCTACCCACACGTAAGGTATGGTTAAGCTATTGCCATTTTTTCATCATCATCATCATCATCATCATCATCATCATCATTATCATCATCATCATTATCATCATCATCATTACTCTGTACCCCTAATGGAGCATAAGGCATCAACAAAGATTCTCCAGCCAGTCCTGTCTTGAACAGGTCGGCGGGATACCTCAAACCACGTAAAATAGCCAGCACTCTCTCAACACATGGTTCGTAAACCATCAAGTACTTCAGTGACATAGTTAGAAAAGCAACTTGTTAGATATTGTTAGAAATTATTTTAATGTTTGTTTAAAAAAAACATATGTTAGAAGATCTGTATTTACAATGTATTTTTATTTATGTATATGTCTGCGGGTGTATGTGTGCGTGAGTGCTATTTTATTAGGTTAATTACTTCTTCTCTTTTACCTTGAATGTAGTAGTTAAATCTTACACTCTTTTGATATGTTTTTACTAATTTAATTTGTATTTTTGTACTAAATCAAGTGTGTGGGGAGAATGAAAGATGGAGTGATGAAGGGCAGAATGTAAGACGGGCCTGCGTGCCCAATTCTTTACCCTTGAAAAATAAAGATTATTCATTCATTCATTCATTCATTCTTTCCTGCCTCTGTTAGTTCTTCCTGTATTCTCTCTCTCCATGTCCCTATTTTGAAGCCATACTGATATCTAAACTAGAACTTGTGATGATGATGATACATTTTATAACCTTGACGAAGGAGTATGGGGATATACTGGGCAAAGCATTGGAGGAGGCGGAAGATTGGGGGGGGGGGGGTAGAGAGGGTCTGTAATTTTAAAAAACCGTAGCTTTCGGCACGGACAATAACGTGATACGTAATTACCCCCTTTTTTATTGCTTTTAATATTGTTTTGAATACCCGCGGGACGGTATGAAGATGAATCCTTTGCCAAAAAAAAAAAAAAGTATCCCACATTAATTCCTGTAACAGGAAAAAAAAATAATCCCAATTCTGCACAGAAAAAAAAAACAAATTATAAACAGATTCATCATGTTTTACTTGGAACTGATATATCACTGATTAGCTTATAGTGCAATTTGTAACTCAAATTTTCGATAGCCTGGCTGGCTGAGTGGTTAGGTGCTCGGTCTACTGATCTGGTGGCAACGGGTTCATGTCCCAGCAGTGTTTTTTTTTTTTTTTGGTTCCGCCACACCAGAAAGGCCCCAGTGTCCACCCAGCTTCTAAAAATGGGTACCAGAAAATTCTTGGAAGGTAAATTCGGTCAGGCGTGACACTTACCACATCAGACTTTGATGTGCCGCAAGTCTTGGAAACATGGATCAGACACGATATCCCCAATATGCCTTAATGACGTGGAAACTGGGATTTTACCTTTTTTTTTTTTTTAAACATAACAGCAAGAAATACAACTGCAGTTGTTATTGCTATTGTTATTATTATTATTATTTTAGTTATTTCTTTGGTAGCCATCCAAATGGCTAAATACCGTGCGAGAAGAGGTAACAAGTGCAGACATGAAATCGGATACCGGCAGAAAGGGAAATAATCTCCTAGAAGCAAACACAGAGAGACACATCTTCAATTTAATTTGCCTTTTTTATGCCTCTTATTCACAATTAAAACAACAACAACAACAATAACAACAAATATCCGTAAGACACGAACCCAGGGTGTCCACTGCTGTAGGTGAAGCGTGCCAAACACGGAGATCTTTGAGGCTTGGGAGGCGAGTGGTCTTGAGATTGGACGTTCGCTTCAGGTGTTGCAGGTCGCGGGGGTTGTAGGGGGGAGGGGTTCGATTCCCACCATAAGTTGCAAGGATCTTTTCGGCTTCTTTTCCTCACGAATTCTCTCGCAATAAAACTCCCCTCACCCTTCCACTGATCTCTAAGTAGTGGGATCCAACTTCCGTGTGCACAAACGCGCACGTTAAAAATCCACTGGCAATGGGAAACCGCAGTAAGAGTAGGCCGGCCGCTGCTCACCCCTGGGACAAACTTTTAGGAAATTTTCCACGGAGGATTGGCGTAACATTTGGAGCGTATATACCAGTGTTTCCCACTCTTCATGGGCTACCGCCACTGTTTCCTCTAAGCTGCGCGGGGGGGGGGGGGGGGGGGGGCGGTCGCGCACAGAAAAAATCTTACCGCGCACAAAATGTTTGGAGCCGTGCAAAAAGCAAAATGAAACTGCTATTTTTATTTTCCAGTTTCCAGATATTACTCCGCGCTATAATTGTGAACAAGAAAAATACAGTGATGGTACATGTTTTTCCTTTACTGTTTCTTTCTTGCTGAGAAATTACTTTCGGATCGGATGTTTTCACTGGTCTTTTGTGGCGTAGTTCGGCAGTGCTGCATCAGAATCGTGACGAGGCAAGTGGGCAGACAGAGAATAGAGGGTAATTAAAATTAACGGACAGAAGAATTTCCACTGCGTCGTGGAAAAGGAGAATGTATATTGAGTTGCTCAGGTATGCAAATTGATATTGGTAGCTAACATCGGACGTCGTAACCACCAACATTAGAGCCGTCCTGGTTTTTTTTTATAGCAGTAGGTTTACAGTGTGTCTGTGTGTATAATATATATATATATATATATATATATATATATATATATGTGTGTGTGTGTGTGTGTGAATGTGTAAGTATATATATATATATATATATATATATTTCCTTATATACTTACACATTCACATATCTTACATCCTTCCCGTGCTCTTAAATGTCACATAGGGCCCGCATGGTATTCGCCAAGATGTCCTGTCTTCGGCAAGTTTTTCAATCTCATCAAAAGATGTTATGCCCACTGATCTGGCTTCTCTTAGTAATGTTCTCTTTAGAGTTCTTCACGTGGTCGACCTCTTTTTCTTCAGCTTGTTTTGTGTTCCATTTGATAGCTTGTTTGGGGATTCTTTGATCGTTTCTTCTCATCATAAGACCGACATATGTCCATCTTCTTTTTCTGATCAACTCTGAGACAGGTTGTTGTTTGCTCGTCTGTCTGATAGACTCACTCATTCACTCACTCACTCACTCACTCACACACACATGTGTATATATATATATATATATATATATACATAAAGCAGGTGCAGAAATTCAAATACCTTGGAGCAGTAATAACTTCAGATGGGAAATGCAGAACAGAAATTAGGAACAGAATAGGCCAAGCAAAGACTGCATTTCAGAGAATGAGAAACATATTATCCAACACATCTTTATCAATGAATGTTAGAAAACGAGTCCTAAAATGCTATATTGAACCTATCTTGTTATATGGAAGTAAATCATGGACAACAGGCAGGTCTGCATAAAAATCATTGGAAGCAGCAGAAATGTGGTTTATTAGAAGAATGTTGCGAATCCTCTGGACAGCAAAAATAACTAATGAAGAATGTATGAGAAGAGCTGGAGAGACAAAAAAATCTTGTCAAAAAGATAAGAGAGAAACAATATACTTTCATAGGACATGCAATGAGAAGAGGGGGCATAGAAAATATGATAACAACAGGAAAAATATAAGGAAGAAAATCAAGAGGAAGACCAAGAGAAATGATACTGGACAGTCTGACGGGATGGTGTGAGAGGAGATCACCAACTGAACTGATGGCCTGCATGAAGGATCGTGTACTCTGGAGAAGCATAATAGCCAACGCCAGTCGGCACGGCACTTAATGATTATATATATATATATATATATATATATATATATATATATATATATACGTTACTACGCATATTTGCACATACAATATTCTTTGCACATGAGGTGAAGATTTTGCACACGGACCGCAAACCCTTAGAGGAAACACTGGCTACCGCCCCCTTTTTCTTCCCAGGCCACGTCCTCGGCGCCCCTTCCTGCGTCCTGGTTATGTATTTACAATGACCTGCCAAACCAGGATGTGCATCACACAGCTGAAAACTTCAGCCAGCAAACCAGTTTAACAACATGAAGGAGCACATTTATAACTCACCTGCTGCATTATTTTTCTCCACTTTTAATGTGGTGGATGAGTTTGATGTTAGAGACACAAGTTTCTCAATATCAGGTTGAAAAGTGCTAAGAAGGAAGGTACTAGTGCCCCAGTGTACTGCTTTCTTTTCCCTCAATGCCCCCCTACTATCCCCTTTTCTTTTACTAAAATTTAAGGAAAGAAAGAAATTGAATCTTAAAGAAAGAAAGAAAGGAAGGAACTAAAATTTAAAGAAAGAAAGAAAGGAACTAAAATTTAAAGAAAGAAAGAAAGGAACTAAAATTTAAAGAAAGAATGAAAGGAACTAAAATTTAAAGAAAGAAAGAAAGAAACTGAAACTTAAGGAAAGAAAGAAAGAAGCTGAAATTTCAGGAAAGAAAGAAAGAAACTAAAATTTAACGAAAGAAAGAAAAAAACTGAAACTTAAAGAATGAAAGAAAGGAACTAAAATTTAAAGAAAGAAAGAATGAAACTGAAATTTAAGGAAAGAAAGAAAGAAACTAACAATTAAAGAAAGAAAGAAAACAACTAAAATTGAAAGAAAGAACGAAAGAAGGAAAGAAAGAAAGAAATTGAAATTTAAGGACAGAAATAAAGAACAAGGATAGACGGTGAAAGAGAGAGGGAGAGAGTAGAAGGAAACAAAGAAGCTGAAATTTAAAGAAAGAAAGAAGTTTAAGTTTATTGAAGAAAGAAAGAAAGAAAGAAACTATCCTAATGAAACAAAAAAAAAAAAGAACGTAACGCAGCCTAACTCAATACAACAGCCACATGAACATAAACTGACACTGCCTGGACGCGGCGAACATAACTTCGTCAGAAGAACACCACTGTGTACTTAACAAAGTTATGCACAATGTATGCAAGCAGAGCATTGTGCATTACATTATTAATAAACGAATTACATAAACTTCATAATAAAGTTTACTGGACAATACGTGGCCATACAGATTTCATATACGACAAAATGTTCCATATTTGCCAGGTACACAAGGGCGTTAACTTTTGGAGTCCATCTCGCTAAGGGAAATAACTGTATTTTTGTAATGCCAGAGAAGGAAACATTTGATGATTCTCTTTTGTAACTTAGCATTTTCATATTAATATAATGATTAGCACAGTCTAAGTTCATTGTATTATAATTACTTTAGTACTAAAAGTCGAATTTCATTCACAAATACTTTCATTGATACTTGTACAATTTGCATGTCTCTCTGTACCATACAAAATTTTCTCTGTCTCTCTCGCTATCACTCCACCGCTTTCGATTGTTCTCTCTCTTTCTCTTGCTCTCCTTCTCTTACTCTATCCCTCTATGACTCTCTCCCCTATTTTTTTCCTCTTCCCTCTTTCTCCCTCCATCTCTCTCCTCCTCTTTCACCGAATATCATTCTCTCTCTGTCTCTTCCTCTCACTCTCTCTCTCCCATTTTCTCTCTCTCCTCTCTCTCTCTCTTTCTTTATGTTCATGAACACTGTAGTCACAATAGTGACTGTGACATCAATAACCTGTAGACAACGCTCTAAAATGATATAAATAATTTGATTAAACGGAGTAATAAAAATGGTATGTTGATAACCACCAACAAAACAAAATCCATGCTCATCACTACAAGACAGAAACTGTAGAATGCAACAAAAACTTCACTACAGCTTTGTGCTGGGACTAAGGCAACAGAAAATGCTAATGAACATAAAACTCTAGAACTCATCACTGATCAGCACTTAACTTGGAATTCTTACGTACATAACCTAACAAACTTGATTCCACAGAAAGTTTATCAACTAGCCAAAATCGACAAAAACACAAGAAAGATATACCACATATCACACATATAAACACACACTTAGATTACTGTTCCACAATCTGGGATGGATGCTAAGTCGCGTACACGAAAAGGCTCCACTCACTTCACAAACGAACATTAAATCTGATTTGTGCCAAACACCCAGTACAGACTGTAGATCTGCATAAACAACTCAAAATTCTACCCCTCAAATATAGAATCATTTTTAACAAAGTTAAGTTTGTTCACAGAATTCTGTCGCACAATTCTCCACCTTACTTGTGGTCACTGTTTACGTATAACACTAAACACAGCCAGCGTTTAAAAAACTGTCTTCTTCCTAAACCCAGGATTGATCTGTACAAGAAAAGCCTTGCATACTCTGCAGTACAGCTCTGGAACACCTTCCCCTACCATTTAAAATCCACTAGTAATACTTCATCCTTTAACTCAAACCTGTTTCATTATTTACTTGCTTGTAATTATTTGCCTACATAGAATAACCAGCACTCTCTCAACCCATGACTCGCCAGCCATCAAATACTAAAATGACATAGTTCGAAAAGTAACGTGTCAGATATTGTTAGAAATTATTTTAATGTTTGTTAAAAAACATATGTTAGAAGATCTGTACTGACAAGGTATTTTGAGTATGTATATGTCTGTGTGTGCTCCTGTATGTGTATGTGAGTATTATTTATTACTTCTTCTTCTCTTTTACTTTGAATGTACTAGTTTAGTCTTACGCTCTTTTGATATGTTTTTTTCCCTAATGTAATTTGTGTATTTGTATTAAATCGAGTGTGTGGGAAGAATGAAAGATGGAGTGATGAACGGCAGAATGTAAGACGGGCCTGCGTGCCAAGTTCTTTACCCTTTAAAAATAAAGAATACAGAATTCTCTCTCTCTCTCTCTCTCTCTCTCTCTCTCTTCCTTTCTAGACTACTTATTATCACCAACACGAAGATGTCCACTGAAAGTACTCACATTTGTCGTAAATATTGGTTGGTACATGGATAGAGCTCATGTTTCTGTTCAGCATCGGCTCCATGCCAGGGGC